>CM050911.1:61024883-61419883 GCA_027742785.1 Vigna reflexopilosa | reverse complement strand
CTTAGGCTGGCTCCCTCATTTTCTCTCCCTAACACCAATCATATCACACCAACTCTCTTTTAACCCGTGTGAACTCAATTACATAAGATATTGAAATAATTTTTTATTCAAAATTTTAACTTAATAAATTAATGAATTTTTTATTTTTATATAATACTCTACATTTTATTTTTATACAATGTAAGACTCAAATTCACACTTAAATTTTTAACATTAATTTCAAATTTACAAGAAATATTTTATCTATGGACCACGTGTATTTTTTTTTATTTATAGAAAAGATTTTCTAGTTCATATCTAATAATTACACGAAAATGACTCCAATTCAAAAGTGTTAGTTAAATTAAAAATAATTTTGTATGATAATTACTATTGATCCACATATTCAATAATGCATTGGACAACATCTTAGAACATATATTAAAGAGAGTTTAACTTTCTTTCTATCACACAAGTAATAAGGCATGATTTAAATTAAATAATGATGTTGCACATTTAAATTAACATAAGTCATGATCTAGAAATTTTATATTTTATATTTTATATTCATGATAGTATATATTTTTTTTCAAAATAAAATAAAGGTTTAAACATTCGGTTGGTCTTCATTTTTTATTGTAATCTTAGTTGAGTTCTTATTTTTACAACTGTCTCAATTGAGTTATATTTTTTTGTAAAAATAAACAAATTTTACCCTAACCGATAAGTGCTCCCAAACAGCGTTAAATTGAGCTGATGTGTTTATGTTGTGTTTATGCTGATGTTGCATTGTTTCAGGAGATGAAATTTTTATTTAAATTAAAAAATTATGACGTGGCATTAGAAAAGGAAAGAATGAATTGAAAAGAGAATTAGAGATTTCAGCATTAACCACCTAGCATTCTTTATCAAGTCAGGTCATGGGTTTTCCCGCCGGCCACCGGTCGCGGTTAGAGCTTCGCCGACAACAGTCTCTCCCTCTGTCTCTCTCTTTCTATCTCCAAAGTTCAGATTCTCTCTTCCGCTTTGTGTTGGAATTGGGTCTCTCTCGTAGTTGGTGGTGTTCTAAGTGATGGGTATGCCCTGCTGCTGTTCCCGCACCTCACACATCATCGAAATCATCATCACCAGCCTCCAGTCCCAGTTTCGACATCAATCTTTTTTTCCCTATTAATAGAAAAAATATATTGCACAATGTCCTTGACATAAACAAAAAGGTACAAAGAAATTGATGGAAATGAACCATCAAAATTATTCTCGGAGAAGTATTTAATTCAATCCAGTTCCGAAAATTTGATGGAAATGAACCATTCAAGAAATTGAATCCAACATCAAACTTGATCATTTTGTTATAGTTTGACAGTTGATGTGGCAAAGGATAAACTTAAAAGAGAGATTTGTGAAGTTTCCAAAACTTGATGGAATTTCCCCACTGATTTTGTTGTTGTTGATGCTAATATGAAGGAGATTTGGATTAGTTTCAAAATCACGAAGTGCCCCAGAGAAATTGTTTCCTTCGAGTCTCAGCCTTGCAAGAGTTGTGCATCTTCCAAGATCAGGTGATATAAACAACAAAGGGCACAATGTTTCATGTTGAATTCTATTACAGATTGAAATTAAAGCCCAACACAGGAAATCTATCCAAGATTGGTTACATGAATCTTTACGTTTGACATTCTCATTTGAGACTTTTTTGTTGGTGTTTTTTAGAATATTTTCCTCATTTTTGTTCAAAATTACTAAATCTGCCTTCTTGTTGTCTCTCTCAGACTTCAAACTCTCCACTTTTTCATCATCTTATACGTCTTTTACCACACCATCCTTGTCTTGTACCTCTTGGCTTGAAGATGGCTTATCAACACTTACAAGCACATATTACAAATTACAGACATCGAATTAGAAGCGATTTTATGTATGATCAAATTACGGACTAAAACAACAATTATAATTTGAGACACCATTAGAGGTGGCATAATCAAAAAAAGGAAAGGAAAATCCCCAAAATCTCGTTCTGTCTCTCCTTTCGAACCTTTTCTCAGACTGCTACAAAACGATACAATTTTGTTGTCCCCACCAGACTCTTTTACTGTTAGGGCTTTCCCCAATCAGAAAACGTTGATGCGGTGACCGGCGGTAAGCTTGCACAAGAGGCGATTGACGGAGGAACGAGAGAGCTTCTCTCTCACGCGCGAAGAGAAGAAGGAGAAGGGAGGACCCGACGCCATGGCGGCGATGCCTCCGATGGTGAACAGCGGTGCTGGCGACGCCTTGGAGCGCGACTTGCGGCGACCGATTAGGTGGAGGCTGAGACGGACGTGCATGAGCGGAGGATATGAGCGCTTCTGGGGTTCCTCTAATTCTCTTTTGGATTCAAGTGGAGGATGCGGAGACCAATTGGTCTGGTGGGAGAGGCGAAAAACCCTAATGGGTTTTGGATTGGCCGGCGAAGCTCGACCGACGACCGACGGGGAGACCCATGGCCTGACTTGATGAAGAACGCTAGGTGGTTAATGTCGAAATCCCTAATTCTCTTTTCAATTCATTATTTCCTTTCTTAACGTGACGTCATAATTTTTTAATTTAAATAAAAATTTCATCTACTGAAACAATGGACATCAACATAAACACATGAACTTAATTTAAGATTGTTTGAGAGCACTTAACAATTAGGATAAAATTCACTCATTTTAAAAAAAATAGAACTTAATTAAACAATTACAAAACTAAGGATCCAACTAAAATTATAAAAAAATAATAATAACAACTGAAAGTTTAAACCTAAAATAAATTAGAGTAGAAATTTCATTATTCCTTATTCCTAATAAGTATCAATATATAGAATTGTGCTTCCGCCATGAAGTTTAAATGCGTACGTTTAAGTTATTATTATATGTACATATATTTGTGTGAGCATGTGTCATTATGGATGAAAGATCATTAAATATCAGGTGTACTCTTTATTGAATTTATAACTTAAATAACTTTCTATAAATGTAATTTCTGTCAATTTGAATGATAAATGATGTAATACTATTTTAATAATAAATTTATATAGTGTGTATGATCATAAACTATATAAAATTAATTTTAAATATTGTTTTAATTGCGATTTACGGATATCCCATTATGTTAAATAATAAAAAAGTAGGATTTTTAATTCAGTGGTTAAAAAACAATAATTTATTTTGAAACAAAAAAATTGAAAATTATGTCAGAAATATAAGACTGCAATTTCTTCTACTACTTTATATGATAAAAAGAAGCAAGAAATGAAGTTATATATATTAAATAGGGTTAAATATGTTTTTAGTCCCTATACTTTGGGGTGATTTTGGATTTAGTCCTCTTTCAAACTAAGGTATAATTTAGTCCTTCAACTTTAAAAAACTTTGGTTTTAGTCTTTTTACCAAATTTTTTTAACTTTATTTGTTGTTTCAAACGCGTTTCTCAGTTAACATTGAAGCAAAAATGTGTCAAACAGTGTAAACAATCCAAATGCTATAATGAAACGTGCTTGAAACAATAAATAAAGTTAAAAAAATTTGGTAAAAAAAACTAAAACCAGAGTTTTCTAAAGTTGAAGGACTAAATTGTACCTTAGTTTGAAAGAGGGACTAAACCCAAAATCGCCCCAGAGTATAGGGACTAAAAACATATTTAACCTTATTAAATATTTTTTTAAAATAATTTTGAAGTGCTTTGGATTATCACTAAATACTTACAAAATGTTTATATATATTTCAATATTTAAAAATATTATATATATATATATATATATATATATATATATATATCATTATTTTTTCCTTTTTATTGTGACCTGTAAAAGTAAAACTTTATTGCTCTTTTGATACATGCAAAATCATTTGCTTTTCATAATTAAAAAAGGAATTTCTAAAAATAATTATTATGACTTATTTATAAAATTTTATTAATGATTTGCTTGTTTTTACACCAAGTATTTTACTTCTATCAGCAAAGATTTATCATCTTTAGTAAAATTGTCTTTTAAATCACATTTTTTATTAGAAAGTCAAACAGAACATTTATATTTCAATAGATGTAAAAGTGTTTTTAGTTTAACTATTACTTCGAATTTAATTATTTTAACATATAGTTATGTTTAAGTGTTTTGGTAAATTAATTCAGAGAAAAAATAATTGTCCATAATAATTCTATTAGTTTAAACAATATTATTTTTATAATGTAATTATTGAACAATTATGTTTTATTTGTTTATTATTGTTATGGGACATTATACTACTGTGAGTTTAAGTTTTATTGTATGTAGAAATAATATTAATTCTTTATGTGTTTCACATTCGTGTTTTCTGTATCTTTAAGATGAATTTCTTCTCAAAATATCTATTGTGGTATCAAAGTTTTATTTATTTTGGTGACTAAACGACTACGTATAAATGAAGAATCTAAATATGAAATTTTAAAGATATATAAATAAATTATATATAAAAAAAGTGAAAAATTCTTATGATATTTTCAAAATTCTTCTAGAACACAAAAATAACTTCATTAAGAAAACGAAAAATTAGATCAATGGAGACATAATTTACTAATCAGCAAAAGATAAAAAAAAGTCAGTGACAAAAGAACACAATTTTTAATATTTTTAACTCATCTCGAGTGAATTGATTCTAGTCCATTATGTGCACTTGTAATCGAATTATTCACTTTTTTTCAAGATCACAATTAATTAATTGTCACTTAAAACACATTTTGCATCCAAATGCTAAGTGGTAGGCCTAATGGATTTAAATGCAAATGTTTGGAGGAACTCTTCTTGATATTGTTTTACATTAGTTTAGAAGACTATAAGAAAACTTCGTCCCTTCTTTAGATATTTATTAAGTTGTTTGTGATTAAAATTGTGTCAAAAAAGCTTAGAGTTCCTAACATTAAAAACTCATTTGACATCAAGCATAATAAAGTGAGCTATTGGGAAAATTTTCTCAACTAAATAAATTATTAGTTCAAATAAAGATGAATAATAGATAAATGTCAAATACGAAAATTATTTGCACATTAAAATAGAAGAGATCATGACTCAAAAATGAGTTTAAGGAGAAGAATTAAAATATACATGTTTCTTCTAAAAAAAATTTCATCAAAATAAATAACTAATTTTGAAAGAATGAGCTCCTCAATCTAAATACAACAAAAAACATTATCAATCACGAAATAATCATCATGATTATTTTTTCTTTACTTTGACTCTCCTCAGTGTGACAAAAAAAAAACAAGTTATTGAAAGACATGAACACACAATATAGTTTAAAATTAAGTTTACATTCAATAAATTTACTCAACACGAGACGAGGTTTAGAAAAAAAAAAGAGAAAGAAAAATATAATTATTTCGGTTTCTATTTTTTAATCTCTTTCGTTCATAATGAAAAAAAAAAAAACTGAATCTACCAAAAGTGAATTATATAGTTCGTATGGTCCATACCATAATATTTTATTTTCGAGTTGTTCCTGCATTTTTGTTTTGAGCAAAAATGTTCCCCACAAAGTATATATAATTAACATAATGGTGGCTAATTGCATTAATGAAAGAAATGAATAGTTAATAATTGAAGTGGGGAAAATTTTCTGACTTCATAGGCAGAGTTATGAGCATGAAAAAGGAATGACATGGCAATGAGAAAGTAATTTCATTGGAGGAAGAATATTGACATAAGGAATTGGTTTGTGTAAGTGGAATCGCCGCCGTAGCTCATCAAATCAAAATTCTCGTCCACTTTATCATACTTTACACCTTTTTCATTGACATCTTAAGCACTTACGAAATGATTTAAATTACATGAATGCAATTTTTGGTGGATACGAACCAGAAATCAATCAAATCAGTAACATGGTTGCATTGCATGCATGGCTTGAGGTTTAATTGAGCAATGACAAAATATGAATTTGTACGCTCGCATCCAAGCTTTGACCTACTTAAAAGCTATATCATGTTTGAAAAGTGAGTGAGCTTTCATTCATTGTCATGTTGACACTTTTGTATGGGTTTTCACTGTGATACCTAATATTAATTTAGATCTTAGCTTTTGTTTGAGTTACCATTGAAGTTTTTTGAAGAAAAGAGAATAGTATTTATGAAGGCTTTCAACCACTTATCCATATGTAATGAATTTGTGGTGCGGGAGTTTAGCTAGTTGGGGAGCCAAGTAGCTCAAGGTCACTTATAACACTAGGTCCACTATTTAACTCACTATATCATGTTGCTATTCCTAATTTATGCTGCCTGCCTACACTAACAATATTAGCTATCATATTTCCCATATATATAACTTATATCTTTAAAACCAACATCCATGTGTATATATATATATCATGGACAACTAACAATGAAGCATGAAAAAAAAAATACTATTATATAAAGAAGATCCAGTTTCTTTTTTTACATTTTTTTAAATGATTTTTTTTTTTTAAATTCGATCAATTTTTTAAATTTGAGCATTTTTTAAACTAATATATATATATATATATATATATATATATATATATATATATAATAAAATATTACTAACAAAATAAATAAAAATTATCTACAATAAAATTATAAAACCTAATTATTATAATAATAAATTTATTATTTTTTTATTATCATATCTGCACATATGTTTTTCACCGGTGATAATATAGCAATGGATGGTAAATGTAAAAAGTTAAAGAAATAAAAAATTTATTTTTCTGATTCGTCTACCTTTTGAAGAAAAAAAAAAAAACTTAAAAACACACGTAGAAAATACAGAAGAAGCACACTCTTCTCGTATGCACCTTCGATGATGGGGACTCTTCTTAATGGGCTTATTTTTCTTTACTTCGATGATGGGGACTCTTCCTGCACCCCATATTTTTCTTCTTGCACCCCTAACTTTTTCTATAGCAAAGTTTGAGAAACCCCTGTCTGAACAGTAATCGCGGGTTAAAAAATTGAATTCGCTAAATAAATATCTCTCCCTGCAATGCAACCATAGATAATATGGGAAAGGAGAGGTAAAAACTAACTATTAAAACAACATTTTCTCTGTTAGGGTTTGCGCATGTCAGAAATCTAGTGATATTTATAGTCACTCTAGGTAGGTTTTCACATTTTCATTTTTCATTATTTCATGGAAAAGTTTTTCCATTAATATTTCTAAAAAATTATAATTTAAAATTAAGGAATGAATAAGTTAAAAATAAGAATTTAAAAAGATATATAAAATAACTTGATATTTGGTTTGTAAAGACTTTCAATTTCATCTTTGGTGGATTTTAAGTTAAAAATTATTGACATTTAAATGGTTATCATGCTTGATCAGAAATTTTTTCCTATTTGTTTAATTTTTTATTTGTAGGTTGGCCTGCAAGGTACGTTCGTGGGCCTGTAAAAAGCTTACCCATTTGATTATGTTGCGGTACAGTTTGGGCCTAAACAAATGACTTGTTAAATTGTATACCAATTTTGTTAGAGACTCACACTCCTTTTTCAAAAATATTTCAAGAATTTGAGCCCAGGTTAAATTTTAGTTTAATGTTAACATATCATTTAATTGTTTTAAAAAAATATGACCTAGTGTCAAACTGAGATTAAAAAACTTATGTGTATTAGTTATTAATGCATCTAAATAAAAAAAATAAAAATCAGAGACCGAAGTGCTGGAGTCCGTTCGTGAACATAGTGATAGGAGTAATGTATTTGAATTCATTAAAATGCATCGCAGTTTTATATATATATAAACTAAACAAAAAAGATAAAAAGAAAAAGTGGGCACAGGATATCTATGCAGTTGTCGGACAAATTTGAATTATTTTTACAGACACTTCACATTCTCGGATATTCAGAGACAAACCTCATACAAAATAAGTTAGACAAATGACATTTACAAATGAAATTATGGAACACCAACAAAGATATACAAAGAATATGTGATGTGACATTTTTAGGACAGCACATCACAATCTATCTATCAAACAACTTTACTGTTCAGCCTCCAACGCATACTCTATCCAACTGAAAAACCCACACAACCCAAATCTCTATGCTTCAAAACGTTCCACCACAAAACTACCTTGCTTTCAAGGAGAGGTTTTTCAAGCATAGTAAGTAGAAATTAACCGAGCGAGAACTACGGTTACAGAAAGATATAATTTCTTGCTCAAACCACCACAGCTTGACCACTAATTCCGTCATGAAGCTGAAGTGAGCCATCCTTCATCAAATTTATGCTCAAGCTCTTGAATCTCTCCCTTGAATACTGTCTAGATGCTTTTCTCCAATCGGTTCCCGTTTTCATCATCGCCACAAACTCTTCATAACTGATGCGTCCATCCTGTGTAAACACAAAATTAGAAATATAGGACTACAGTATGTAACATGATTTGTTCTCAACTAAATAAGAATATCTTATTAGAGAAAATTAGAAATGTAAGACTACAGGTTGTAACAACCTATCTGCTTTCTTTATGTTGCATTGGCAGTGTTTGTAAGAAAAAAAAAACATAACCTGTAAAATGGAAAATAAAACAACAGTTATGAGCAAAAATGTCAAACCTTGTCAGTGTCAACTTCACGCATGATGTCATTCGATATAGCAGTGTCATTTTCTCCCGACTCATCTACTAATGCTGTCTCTAGCTCCCCAAGCTCAATATAGCCACTCCCGTCTTTGTCAAAAAACATGAATGCTTTTCGGAAATGTTCATCATTCTCCATTCTTTGCAAGTGAATCGTCACGGCTACGAACTCTCCATAGTCAAGTACTCCGTTCCCATCAACATCGGCCTAAGCAATTAATAGCATAGAAAACATCCTCGAATTACAAATTTGTTATTGCAAATCTACATTACAATTCATAAGTCCAGGCTTAGGGTGTGAATGGCAATTCGATTAAAATGAGTCTATCCTTTTAGATTGATTAAGCTCAATTCAAATGAAATATTGGTGTTATATGAATTGGTTATTAAAAGTAAAAGGTTATGTAATGTCATAGAATTCAAAGCTGATTAAGACACTTCTACTTCTTTGTAGAATTGCATTTCATGCCAAGAAATCATGCAACAGAAAATAGTTTCAAAGAGCTGCAACATAGATAGTATACACAGAAGCCTACCACATCCATCAGCATCTTAATCTCTGGCTCAGCCAATTGTGATCCAACCTTCTGCAACCCAGCCTTCAGTTCCTCGTATGTTACTTTGCCATCTTTGTCAGTATCCATCAATGTAAACATGTCTCTGATGATTTCTACCTCTTCAACAGATAAGTGCTCTGCAATTACCTACAGCATTCATTCAAAGAAACACAAATCACCACCATTCAAACTTCCTTATACTTCCAATACATGCCAAACTCGAGTTAACGATTATGCACAGACTGAAACAGATGCTAACCCGAAGTGCTCTCTTTTTGAATCTATTCATGACAGAGAACTGCTTAAGCCTCGTCCTCACAATATCTCCTAACGGAACATTTGAAGCTTTCTTTGCATTCTGCAACCAGGGATGTTCTGCAAACATTTTTAAGGACGGTAAACATTTAGCATCACTTTCCAAGTAATTAGGCCATTTGGCCTCCTGGTCGTAGGGTTCTAATAAGCACCAATTTTTGTTTTCTTTTACGAGAGGGCAATGGAAGAAAGGGCACAAGAGAATGAGAATACTCTTATTAAACAAAAACAAAAGAATAACGTACATGGAAATTTTGAGCAGCCTAAACATTCTGATGCCATCTTGCTTCAGAAACCATAAAGTACTTACCAAGCACCTGTTCAGCCGTCAAGCGCTTCTTGGGATCAGGCTCCAACATTTGGCGCACAAGGCTCTTCGCGCTGTCCGAAATCTGAGGCCATGGTTCTCTCTTGAAGTCAATCACTCCCCTCAAAATCGCCAGAGCCACCCCTCGTTCGTCCTCTACACCAAATCAAACCATTTCACCAGAATTCAAACACCCCACCAACCACCCAAAACACACAAACACAACAGCACATTAACAATCAACATTTGTCAACGAGAAAAAAAACAACACACACCTGCCCAAAACGGAGGAACCCCACACAATAAAATATAAAGAATCACCCCAGCACTCCACACATCAACTTCTGGCCCATAATTCCTCTTCAATACCTCTGGTGCCATGTAGTAAGGACTCCCCACAATCTCAGAAAATCTCTCCCCTGTTCATTCATTAAAAAGAAAACATCAGCACAGTTCACCGAACCCATATAAAGAAATCAACCCACACGTAAAACCAACGTATAACCCAACTTAATTAGCAACATCGAGTTCAAATCTTAAACATGAAGCTTTTTTAATACCCAAAGCATTCATAACGGTGCTATCTGATTTGATCGAAACGAAACAAATCCATTCACTCGCGTACCAGGTTTGAAAAACACGGAGAGACCGAAATCAATGGCTTTGAGTACAGAATTCTCTTTCTTATTCGCAAAGAGGAAATTTTCCGGCTTAAGGTCTCGATGCATGACGCCATTGGCGTGACACATTCTGACGACCACAGCAATGGTTCTGGCCACGTGCGCGGCCGCACGCTCACTGTAGTGGCCACGTGCGACGATCCGGTCAAAGAGTTCCCCACCGGCACAGAGCTCCATGACAAGGTGAACGTTCTCCTGGTCCTCGTAAGTGGCTTTGAGCTTGACGACGTTGGCGTGGTCCGGAAGCGTGGACATGATGGCGACCTCGCGCCGCACGTCCTCCACGTCGACGGCGGTCCTGAGTTTGCGCTTGGAGATGGACTTGCAGGCCAGTTCCTGCTTCGTCTCCCGGTCCGTGCAGAGATACGTTATCCCGAACTCCCCCCGACCTAGCTCTCGACCTATCACGTACTTGTCCCCGATGAAGCTCCGCGACGTCACGTCCTTCAGCACGCGGATCGGAACTCCCGAACGGAGCGCCTCCTCCGCGTAAGGGTTGTTGGGCTTGGTTTTCTTCTTCCTCACGCGGTTTGACTCTGCCACGTCATCTCTCACGCACGCGTTGCAGTTCCCCATGTCTCCGGCTAACTGAAACGGAGAAGAAGAAGAAGAAGAAGGTGGATGATGAGGTGTTGGAATAACAGTGAAGTTTTATTTCACTTGGAAGGTGTTTGACTCTGAGAACCTTATTTGACCGTGATATCGCATTTATTGATTTTAACAAAATTAAATCATTCTCTTAGTTGTTTTAAGGATTGGTTCAACATTATGGATAAACAGTAGACGCCGCAGGTTGTCTTAATTCATTTCTTACTTTCCAAACATGCAAATCAACCTTCTTTGATTTTTAGTTCAATTACTTCTCTCAAATTTAAATACATTGAATCATTTTTTTTTAATTGAGCAGAAAAATTTTTGGTAGAGCAATGTTTGCTGGATTATTATGGATCACTCCGTGGGGCAATGACACTTGGAAAATGTTTTATTATTATTTATATTTTAATTTATAAAGTATAAAGTATAAAGTGTATGAAGGGATGGAATGGGACCTATTATTTCCTTTTGCCTGGTTGGGGCCTCTGCGTCACGCCTTTTAGATTTCAAGTTTATACATAAATGTTGTTGTTGTTGTTTTTTTTCAAAATTCACATGCAAATTTATTAATCAATCATTTTTATGACCAAACATTATAAAAATAAACTTACGTTTCGTTGATGCAATCATGTAACCGTTGGATTGGTCAGCTTGAAGATTACTTGAAAGATTCAGTGATATAAATAACATTGCAACACCTATCAAACTTACCCACTAATTCTGAGACTTGGTCCTGCTCTTTTCTTTCTCCCGACCTCATTGCATAATTGAAAATCTTGTATTAATTGTCACAACAACAATCGATTCTTCAGTGATATTTAAACAAAACAACCAAATACTTCCAAGTGATGTTTGTTATTGACAAGGTCAATATCTCAACGCTAATTAAAATCCAAAAGGTATGTTCTATTTACATTTTACAAAAGCTACGTGACCCACTTGCAGCAAAATAATATTCCTTCTATGCAAAAGTCAACAAATTATGATGGCTTTTTTCTCCTTTTCCATAGAAAAAAAGAGATCAAAAAAAATATGTGATTAACTTTTTCTACATCGAAAGGTTAATAAGTGTTGGCTACTGGGTAATATGCAATTTTTTCTTCTCTGAAAAGTTATTCCTTTTAAACCTTATCAACAAATTCTCAATATTCAATTCATACACGGTAAAATCAAATTCATTTTCTTTATATAGTTTAACCCTTTAAGTAACTTCCTTTCTTGTATTTAGAACCAATCACGTCACAACCTTGGTCCACTCCAATAAGAGGAAATACAATAAAAAAAAATTAGTGCATTTGTCTTCAAAAGTTAAATAAAAAATTTAATTGTAGTTTAACTATATGACAATTTGAAATTACGTTTCCCTCGCAACTCGATTTGTCGAAAAATAAAAGGACAAAGACCACAGAAACAGAGAGAACCAAAATAAAAAGAACATGCACTATTTTCCACGAAATCAAATAGAAAAAAAGTTGAGTTTCTTTATTTCATTTAAATAAGTAAAAGAAATAATAAAATTACACATCTAAGCAAAGAACAACGAGAGATAAAAAAAAAATCCTCTCATCATTTCTACGTCAAGGGAGTGGAGTGTACAAATTTAATTTAATCTCTATTTTTTTAATGTAAAAATGTATATTAAAATAACATTATGGTGTGAGATGTCTGAATGAGATTATGTGTTACCTAACAAATGCACGTTGAATGATGATGTGCAGAACCTATATTTTTAATCTATGAACTTCCATGTCTCAGCTTTTTCCGGTTACACCAAAAGTAGCCTAAAACCCCATGTTACATCATCATTGTGTTTGTGTTGGATCAAAAAATTACTCTACTTTATACCATTTGTTTATTTCAAATAAATAGAATTTACAAATTGCAAATTAGAAAATTATATCATAGACATTTATTTTAGGTTTCTTTGTATAATTTAACTTTCATATAAGTTTCTCCTACGAAAATATATGGTATCGACTCATTGTAGGCTACACGGTGTTTATAAATGCGTAATATAAGGGAAATAAGATAATAGATAAGGTTGATGGACCTACAAAACTGATTAAGGGATATTTCTTTCTGCACCCCACACTGTTTATGTTCACTCTTATGAGGTGTTTAAAAAGACTAAATTGTTTTTTTTCTTGTGTCACTCTTGTCATCATCTTTGCCACCTTCTTATTATCACCACCCCTTCCTTATCATTATCCTGGTTAGTGACGGATTTTCAGACAAAATTTTAGAAGTTTCAAATACATAAATATATTAAAATTAAAAAAATCACATACACATATATATAATATAGTATATAAATTTTACACAAGGTCCCTATAAATAATCTGAGTTCCACCACTAATCCTTGTCTTTATGTTCTATTGTGGATGGGTTAAGGAATAAAGTGTTTTGGATGGTGTAATTTGAAAATCTGTTTTTACGCAAATTGTTTTGAATTTCAGATTGTATAATTTAAAAACTTTTTTTATTTGTGGATTATAAAATTTAGAAACTTTTTTTAAAGAAAATTATTTATGGATTTTAAAAATTAGAAATGAAAAAAAAAGACCTCACATTGTACAAATTGAAAGTAAAACTTTTATTTTGCACAATTCAAAGGTGATTTTTAAACACAAAATAATAATTTATTTTTTTATTTAAGAGAGTGCAAAAGAAAAATATGGAGTGCCAAAAGCAATCTGCTTAGTCAAATTTTAATGATCCTGTCTTATAAAGCCCAACTTTCTATCAGCCATAAGTTTTGTATCTTCAAAAGAACAATAACTTATTTTCCAACTTTTATATATATATATATATATATATATATATATATAATATAGTTTATGATTCTTATTTCTTAAAACTTATTGCAAAAAAGTTTAGTGCTATAAAATTTTAATAAAATTGTGACATAAAATTATTTATTTTGAAGAATATGTGTAAGGAGTGAAAGATATATGAATCTACGAAAGTTTACAGTATAAGTGACTTTTTTTTTAATCGGAATAAAATGATAAATTTTACCGTAAATAGAACTGTGATTAGAAACTTTGATGTGTTAAAACAAATTTCATATTTTATGTTTACTAGATACAATTCACTGATTTTTATTATACTTTAAATTTCAATTATAAATTTTTTAATTAAAATTTAATAATTAAAAAAAGTCAACATGCTATTTTTTAATATTAGTTACCAAAAATCGAATACACATTGTTTTAGAAAATAATAATTTAACAATAACAATATTATAAAAAGTATATATATATATATATATATATATATATATATATATATATATATATATTTAAGATATAGGGTCGAAGTCTCTACTTAACACTTTTTCATGTTTTCCTCTAAATTAATTTAAGTTGGTTTGGATATCAAAATCTTTTTTCGAAACTTTAAATGGTCTAAAGTACCTATCAAAGGCATCTAATTAATTTTTTATTTTTTTTTCATTTTAACTAAATTGTTTTACCTTAATTATGTTATAGTTTCTCTTAGAAACTCTAATCTATTATCTTTGTTTATTTACACTTAATTAATTACATTATTTCATTGTAGTTAATGTTTATTAGTACGTGATCACTATTATACTTAATTATTTCGTATGAGCAAATTGATTAATTAATAAACTTGTGGATTAATTAAGGTTGGGAAATTTTGCATGATTATTCTTCACTTATAATTATCGCAAAATCTATTTAAAATAATTCTCTGTATAATATTCCTAAATGAATAATTGAGGATAAAGAAGAAATATCAATACCCAAGAACAAAAGTGGTAGGGTAAGTATTAAAAATAATACATTGGAAGTAAATATAATATATGTTGAAGATTTTTGGGTGAAAACACAACTTTAAAAGTTTTTACAAATTTTTATTTTATTTTATTTAATTCGATATCTCCAAATTAAAATAGCTTGAGCAATAAATTAATTTTCATAGTACTATTCACATATCTATATACATTCTAATATGTGCACATTTTGTACACATAAAATGATTATGATAATAAAAAAAAAAGTGAACAAAAGTGTTATAAAATAAAACTATTTCGAGGTGATGAATTTTGACGACAAGTGGGACTACAAACAGGTGTATATATATAATCTTTAATACTAATTGAAGACTGATATAATAATGTATTGTAGACCATCTTAAGTGAAGAAGAACTTGGTAGATAAATTAACTTAATTTTTTTGCAAAAATATTCAGAGATCTTTATGAGAAGTTCATACATAATTATTTTAAAATATCAATAAAATATTTTACAAATAATTGATAGTATTAATACCTAATCAATTATCTTGTATTTAAGAAATACATTATATTTTTAACACAATTAACTAATAGGTTAAATATTTTTTAGATTAAACCCATTCGGAGGTCTCTATTTTCGTGTTTTTGTTCCATTTACATTTTCGTCTTTTATTTTTTGTCAATTAAGTTCCTAAAATTGAAAAATTGAAAGAATTTGGTTAAATCAAGTTAACAGGGCTAGACGTGGCTTGCAGAGAGTGTTATACGTTGAAATTTTTTAAGTTTGACATAAAAAAAATGTTTGATTTTTAAATTAAAAAAAATGTCATCTTTCATACTCTGTCACCTCTTCTTCCAATCCCATACTCTGTATCTTCATCAGACAAATGTATCTTCATCATACTAAGATGTGTACAGGAAGAAGGGTGAGAACGAAACGAAGAAGAAGAATCACATAACCGAAACCCACTTAGAACCTAATCCGAAAACCCTTCATTTATTAGCACTGGTATTCAATTGTTCGTGACAAAAGTCTGAATCAATCATGTCAGAAGGTGCATAAATTGACGAGCGAGTGGACTTCTTGCCCTTCCACCTCATGGTTCCGAAGGTGCAGAATTGACGAGCGAGTGCAGAAAAATCAGCAACTTCTGCATACTCTGAATACTTCACGAATTGCAAAAACAAAATATGACAGAGCTCTGCCTAAAGTTTGATTATCATTTGAAATGTTTGAAAACAGAAAACAAAATTGAATTTAGGAATTGCGGAACCCTAGTTTTGAATTTGGGAATTGCAGAACCC
Source organism: Vigna reflexopilosa (assembly GCA_027742785.1). Taxonomy (NCBI): domain Eukaryota; kingdom Viridiplantae; phylum Streptophyta; class Magnoliopsida; order Fabales; family Fabaceae; genus Vigna; species Vigna reflexopilosa. The sequence goes on along the minus strand of CM050911.1, from coordinate 61,403,804 downwards.
TAGTTTTGAATTTGGGAATTTGCGATTAGGGTTCTTCGTGGGTTTGATTTGGGGTTCTTGAGCTGTTGCGCAAATTTGTTTTTTTTCGGTCCCGATTTCTGATGCAGGTTGTGCGAAGGAGATGACGGCCATGCGAGGAGCTTCGCATCTTTTGGTTCATGATGAAGATGGTGATTTTGGTTGTTGCTGCGGAGGCACAATTCTTGGTTGGTTTCTGTTTGCAGATGAATCTGGGCTTGATGATGAACGCAGAATCGGAGATGCTTCCATGATTAACATTGTGCCAATTTGAAGTTTCAGATCTTCTCTTCTCGATTCAAATTTTAATTAACTCTAATTTTAAAATCTTTCATAAAAACTTCAATTTTAAATGTTTCATTTAGAAAATGCCACCTAGAACGTGGTTTATTAATAAAAAGCCACGTCTAAGGGTTTCTGCACGCCACATTTTCAAAATTATCAATATCACCCTCACAGCTCATCAAAAACTTAACCCAGTTAACTTGATTTAACGGCAGGGGTCAAATTCTTTCAATTTTTCAATCTTAGGAACTTAATTGACAAAAAATAAAACACAGGGATGTAAATGGGATAAAAACACAAAAATAGAGACCTCCGAATAGGTTTAACCTATTTTTTATGTCTCTAAAACTTATTCGGAAAATTAAAATTTATTTTTATTTAAAATTTTAATATATTTTAGTTCTCTATTTTTACTAATGAATAAATATAGTTATTTAAATTTAAATGTGTTAATTTTTTTTACATTTTAAAAACTTTTCTGGGTTAATATTTAAGCTCTTACATAATTTAACACATTATAACTCAAATTATATAAACGATTAATCTAGAACAAGATGTTAAATTTTGTTTTACTTGTTAAGAACGATTTTACATTAACCTTTAAATTGTGACACATTATAATTTAAATAATTAAACAATTAAGCCAAGATAACATATAAAAAAATTTAATGTAATTGAATTAAAAAGACTTTATTAAACTTAATACTTACTTTTATATATATATATATATATATATATATATATATATATATATATATGATTTTAAAACTTTAATATATTTTATATGTTTCGTACATCTAAAAAACTTTTTATATTTTCACATCCTAAAATATTTGTTCAAGGTTTATCTCATTCATTTTTTAAGTTTGGTGATCAAAGTTTGAACAATAACAAATTTTAATTTCGCATTAAAATTAATTAATAAAAATATATTTAAATCTTAATTAATTAGTTTATTTTTATTAAAATAAAATAAATAATAAAATAAAACAAAATATTAATTATAAATTAATGTGTTTGAATTTTCTGCTATTTTAAGGTATTTCATTGGATTCTAACAATTTCACTTTTTTCCATTTTCTTATTTTTTTGTCTTTTATTATGTTTGTGTAGAGGTGCAAAACTGCGGAATTAAAAAAAAATAGTAGTGTAATTATTTGATTAAGGAAACACGTGTAAAAGAAGATAAAATAAATGAAAAGTTGATAAGTAATTTGATTAATGTAATAAAACTAAAACGATATATTTAGGAAATGATTAATGTTGATATATTTCGAATAGAAATTGTTAAACAAATATTTAAATATCTAGTCCTCACTTCAAATTAGAAAATTCTAAGTTAAAACTTTATATCATTATAATTGAGTACTCAGGTATAAAATAATATTTGATTATTTGCTCTACATTAATGCATACAGTCCTCCAATTTGTTTGGTACACATATATTACCGTAACACAAAATTTTAAAAATATAAATAAAAGTATCCTTCAAAATAAAAACATATTAAATTATATTAAGAGGAAAGTAAAAAAAATAATTATATAGACTGACAAAAACTACTTTCAACATAATATAAATAAAGGCTTATTATTCTCTATTATCACTTTCACTTCCAATATTATTTGTTCATGATAACATTTAATCATAGCAAAAATTAAATCATAAACCAAAATTATTATAATAAATCATAAAAAAATTATACATTTTCACCTTATAACAATTTATTATTCAATAAATTAAATCAATAACCAAGCGTCTATACAAATATATGTCATCATCACGGTAAAATATAATTACAATATTTGTAACTTACAAGATATTTGACTTTATTTTGAAAAGACGGTGTATTAAGTAGTGGACTCAAAAGATTTTGTGTCTTTTGTACTATTTTATACTTTCAAGAAATGTACTCTCACAATAAATAAACTAAGATCAATGTCTCTCTCAAGCATGACAGTAGTTTTTTTATACTGTGATTTCATCATGCTTCATACTAAAACATCATATCATAAGAACTTTCATCAACTTTCAACTAAGTATCTTTCTTTATGGGTTGGATATTAACAAAATTAAGACAATCTCATTTAATCACAATTTAATATACCATTAATTATTCTCAAAATATATTAGAAAGTGGGTTTTAAGTCTGACTTAATTTCAGAAAACTAACTTTTAAGGTGAGGTTTGCACCTCACTTATGTATTATAAATTGGTCTTATTTCTAGTTGATGTGGAACTTTCAACACACCCCTTCATGCCGAGGTATAGACATCTCGTGCGTGATAGTAGAAATTGGGTGGTCTAATAGTGGCCCGACAATGGGTGGAAACAGAAATATCCACTTAGAACTCGCTAGGATAGACTATAACCATGACTCTAATACCATGTTAGAGAGTGGGTTTTAAAGCCTAACTCAACCTCACAAAACCAACTTTTAAGGTGAGGTTTGCACCTCACTTATATATTATAAATTGGCCTTATCTCTAGTCAATGTGAGACTTCCAACAAAATAGATCATTATTCACTTCATTCATTTTAAGCATTTTTTCAAACATGAAATTAAAAACAAACAAATTGAAGATCTTAAATCTTAACTAGTTACTCTAGCTCAGTGCCCCATTCTATGACCTGATGAAACCCTCGTATAAGGAAGCTTTCAGCATGTAGTATGACTCAACTAACAAAATCAAATCACTAAAGCATTTTGATCTTGAAATATTCCTTTTTGCTCAATAATGTCATGGCTCACTCAACGAGTGAGTACTGGAAGCAAAGTCTTAAAAATCTACTTAATGAATCTCAATCTTGCTCAACAACAATGATTTAATCTAGGTTCACTTGATTTTTATTAAAACCTTTCGTCTAGTAAACGTCTTACTTCTTCAGTGAATAAGACCATTGAGAGCATTTTTCGCAAACTCGTCCAACAAACATTATCTCACTTAACAAGTGAGGCCACCTCTAAATTTCATAAAACATATCTTCAGCAAATGACCATATTCTTATAGAGATGACAAAGAGAGTTGTGAGAAAAAGTTATAAAGAGATAACAAAAAATTATAACTCAACTAGTGAGTAATGAAAGCAAAATTCATAAAAAATTGCTTAATGAATCTCAATCTTGCTCAACAACAATGATTTAGTCTAGGTTCACTTGATTTTTATCAAAACCTTTTGTCTAATAAATGTCTTGCTTGCTCAATAAATAAGACCATTGGAAGCATTTTTCATAAACTCGTCAAATGAATGTTATCTCACTTAACGAGTAAGGTCATCCTCTAAATTTCATAAAACATATCTTTGCCAAATGACCAAATTTTTATAGAGATGATAAAGAGAATAGTGAGTAAAAGTTATAAAGAAATAAAAAATCTTATAAAATAAAATGAGTTTTAATAATTTCCTATGTATAATCTAGCATTTTAATAATAAAAATATTGGAGTATCATTTATAAAATTATTTATATTCACAAACCGTTTTCTATATCTTTAAATAAAAAAGAGCAAAAAAAATATACATAAAAAAATTAAAAAAAATCATAGTTTAGAACGGTAAACTAAAATACTAACATTTAAATTATTTTACTATATTAATAAAATATTAACTACTATTACAACAATATAAATTATACTTAGTTATATTATGAAACATTAGGCAGCAGTGTTTATTAATGTCGAAGAAATACATTTAGAAGGAGTTTTATTTTTTATTTTAATTTCTTTTTACATATCGATAATATTAATAAATAGAATAAATTCATTTGCAACATGTATTGTTTAGCATAAGATGGTTTTTAATTCTATCAATGACCATTAATGGCGGATAAAAGATTCAAATGATCAAATTTAATCTATAATAATTCAAATTTGGATAAGACATTTTAAAAGGTAATTGTCTTTTTTCTTTTTTAAGAATTTGAAATGTTTTATAACGAATATGGTATTTGGATAAATAATTTAAATTTTTTTATAGAAATTCATTAGAGTGAATGAATTTTTATGGATTTTGATTTTTTTTAAAATTTAAATTTATATATTTTGAATTTTAAGTTTAATCTATTTAATTGGATTTAAATTAAATGCACTTTGAATTTTGAAAATTTAAAACAAGGTGCTTGTAAGTTGAATTAAGGCAGCTGAGGACTGGGTTTGGTCAAGTCGGCTCAAGTTCAAAGTCGAACAAAGTTGGTTTGAGTCTAAGATTGAGTGAGATTGACCTAAAACGAAGGTTGAATTGAGTCAATTCGAACCATTAAGTTGAGTTGTTTGGTTAAAGATCAAGAGGAGTTGACCTGAATTGAAGGTTAAGACATGTTTTTGTTTGGATCGAAGGTTGAGCCAAGTTCGTTTAGATCGAAAGTTGAATTAAGTGTGTCCATAATGAAGACTAAGGCAAGTTAGCCTGGATTGAAGAATAAAGTTGAGTAATCATGGGCCAAAAGTGAAGTTGAGCCTATTGAATCAAATAACCCAGTTGAGTTAGCTCGGGGTGAAAAGTTGAGCCAAGTCGACCAAGGCTAAAGGTTGAATAAAGTAAAGTTGGTTCACCTCAAAAGATCAAGCTATGTTTGCTCAAGCTGAAGGTGAGATCAAGGTAGCCTTAGTTTATATGTCAAAGATAGAAATGAGTTGGCCCGAGCTAAAAGTAAAGTAAAGTCAATATTGAACAAAAGTTAAGGCAAGTCTATTATGTCAAAGGGGCTGCATCGGAATGGTTAGCGTGGAATAACAAACCAAGAGGGGTTTTAATACAAACACGTGCCTTTTAATTTCTACTCAATTAAACTTACTAAGCAAATAATAATAACAGATAACAAGAGTAAGGTTGAGAGAATGCACATATGATTTTATCCTGGTTCGAATCTTACCAATCCTACGTTCATTCGCTTATCTAAAAAACAAGATAAACAATTCACTAATCACAAAACAATTACAAATTACAACCACAAAGAAGCAATTTATAAAAGTTTAGAAAGCACATCTCTTGATATTACAAGAGATGAACCTGCATATCCTTTGAGACTTTACAAAGGATGAAACACTTCCTCTGAATACTTCACGAATGATGACTTCCTCTTCCAAACACCTCCTTAAATGCACCAAGGATGACCCGACTATTCTTCTATCACCGTAGCAGCACTTCACCAGCTCTATAGATGAGAGTTTCTCAAACCGAACAAGAACACACAAGTCTCAATGATTTCTGAGTACTAGAGCACGAGGGAAGAGTTGCTGATGATGGATAAAGAGAGCCTATCTATAGACTCCAGCAAATACTCTTTTGTTCTTCGTTTCCAGCCATTTAACGCTTTTAGTCGATTAATATTATTGTTAATCTATTAAAACGAGTACAACGACTGGTTTTAACATCTAGAAAACTGCAACGGTCACCTTTAATCGATTACTTTTAGGATTAATCGATTAACTAGTTGATTAAAATATGTTTTAATCGATTATTGTAATGGCTATTTGAGTTTTTAGCACTTGCAACGTTTTAATCGATTAATACTTGGTTTAATCGATTAAAACTGTGCGTTTTTTATTCTGAACAACAAATATACACTATGGAAGTACATGAAATCAAAACCTATTGAAAATCCAAGTCTTAGACGCTAAACTACAATTATTACAAAAGCTTTCCATTGTAAACAAGTCTTCATAACATCTTCTTGAATCTTGATTTCCTTTGACTTGATTTGGACATCATCAAAACTTTATATTCATCATTTTGCTAACATGTTATGCCAAAAATCAAGGTGAGTGGTCTCGGGTCGAAGGTCAAACCAAATTATCTTAGTTGAAGGTCAAGTCGACTTGGCTCGAGTCAAAGAATCCAACTAAGTTATCCTGGAATAAAGGTTGAGATAAGTCAATTAAGTTGAAGGTCAAGTTGAGTTAGTCTAACTTAAGGTCGAGATGAGTTGCCTAAGTAGAATGTCGATGTGACTTAGTTGGGGCCGAAGAGCAAAACTAAGTTGGTATAGTGTGAAGGTCGTGCTGAAGAATCGAGAATAGTTAACTTAATATGGAGGTTGATATGAGTCGGTTTAGGTCGAAGAACCAATATGAGTTGGCTTAGGCTTGAGAGTTGAGACAAGTTAGTTTGAGTTAAAGGTCGAGGCAAGTTAACTCGAGCCAAGGGTCGAGTTGAGTTGGCTCGAGCTGAGGGTTGAGTTGGCTCAAGCTGAGGGTTGAGTTGAGTAAGTTCAAGCAATTGGGTCAAACTGAGTTAACTTAGGCCAAATCTCGAGTGGAGTTAGCTCGAACCAAATGTCGAGTTGAGTTGGGTTGGATCGAAGGGTAAGACGAGTAAGTTCAGACTGAAGTTTTATATGAGTTGGCTAAGACCAAAGTTTGATTCAAGTCGGCTCATGCTGAGAGTCTAGTCGAGTCATCCTAAGCCTAAGATTAAGTTGAGTTGGCATTGATCCAAGTCGAACCAAGTTGACCAAAGTTTCATGGAACTAGGTCGATATGATTTATGTAAATTCAAGTTTTTTTGGGTGTAGGTTGACTCAAGTAAACTCTGGATGATGTTGAGATAAGGTGATTAAACTTAAGTCGAGCCAGATAAATTATATCTATATTGATTAGGTCCAAATCAACACAAATGAGTTAGATCCAAATCAACATAAGTTGATTAGGTCCAAATTGAGCTGAATTAATTATATCCATAATTAATAAACTTAATAATTATGTATATTAAATTAATCTTGCTAAATTTAATGTTATTGATAAAGTGAGTTAAATTTATAATTAATTCAACTCAAACTAAATTTAAAAAAATTCAAATATAATGTATATAGTTAGAATGGATCTCAATTATAAATATAATATTTTTATTGAATTTAGATAGATTTTAAACAATCTAATTCATCATCATCCTTGATGCGAACTCGATTTCAACTTTCATATTGCAAAGCATAAAGACTTTTCTTATATAACAATTACGTATAATTTCACCTTCATATAAATCATATTTAGCCCATCTCGAACTACACTTATCGTTAGACAAAAAACTATCATGCAAATTACATATTTTTTATTAATATTTACATTTTTATTTATCGTAATAAAATAAATAATTAAGATAATATTATTTAAATAAGAATAAAAAAAATTTGTACCACATTAATCACATTTGTTACGATTTTTCTATTCGAATATACTTACTTTTAATTAATTTAAATAACTTTTCACTCTCATTATCCTAATTTATTTTCCTTTATACTCCCATTCCAATTCAAATAAACTAACATGTTAATAAATAAATTATATGTAAAATTGATAAACAGCTAAAAATACATTAAATTATAATTTTAAATAGTAAATATGAATGTTTTTAGAAATTATTATATAGATAAAATGATTTCCAAATTTTTTCTTTAATTTAATGATTTTATGTTATTTATTCTAACATATTTATTATCTTTACATTTAAATTTAATTTTATTATTTTTTTGGCAAACATAAAATTTAAATATTTTAATCATAAATTTAAACGTCTAAATTGTTCTTCAGTATCAACTTAAAACAATCAATTTATTAATTTTTACTACAAGAAAAAGCTTGTGCATGCTTCCACATAGAATAATAATTATTCAACCAGATAAGATAACGCTTGGATTTTATATCATTTTCAAGAAAGTGACACGAAATTATTACAAAATAATACAACAGGTATTATAAAAGTTGTGATATATTTTGCTAGGGCTATAGCATTCTCATCTTTCTATTTACTCTATTTAATTTAATGTATAATTTTGTTAAAATATATGTTTTTAACTCGTATTCTTGGTCGGATTTCGTTGAAAGATGACCTGATAAATAATCTGACCCATGATGTAAACCAATTATGTCATGTCATTCCTTAAAACAACAAAATTTAATGTCAACATTTACAAATATGCGTATTAAAATAAAACCAGCTGAAATAAAATTGTTCTAAAAAACTAAAATAATTTATTATATGAAAACTAAAACCTTTAATTTTTCTGTTCCGAATATAATAAAAAGAAATATGTAAATAGCATGGTAGAAAAAAGAAAATGAAAAGAAAAGTGGGTTAGTTATAATAATAATAATAATAATAATAATAATTCAGTGATGTATTTTTATTTGATTAATTTATGAGTATTTTCCTGCTCTGCGTCTCATCAAACCCCACCCCTCTTGTGTGGGTAGGTGCTCTCTATTCTTCTGTTCTCTTCACTGTCTTCTTCTTCCCTTCTCAGCTTCCCCTAACCCTTCTTATTCAAACTTCTCACCACCTTCTAGATTCTTCCGCCGATCCTTCTCCATAACCGTTATCGCCGGCTACCACTCACTACCTTCCTCCGCCACTTATCTAGGTCAGGTCACTCTTTCTCTCTTTTTCTATCACTTCGTAGTTTGTATCGCTTCTATATTTATTCGCACAGCCACACTCGCTCGCGGATTCTGGGACGGGTGTTTATGCACGCGAATCGGATTTGTATGAACTCAATCGATGGGGCACAAAAAGCGAAACCCTGCGCCGCGCACGAAACAACCCGCGGCGGCTTCTCCGGCGGTGCAATCCGGCGTCGGCGGAGCCGCCAACGGTGCCACCTCGCCGGACGCTGATGCTAGCAATGTTTCCGATCACAAACCACACAACCCTAGCAAGATCGAATTGGCTCCGCCTCTATCCGAGGGTTCTGAGTACTCCACAATCAAGCTCGAATGCGAGCGCGCTCTCACCACGCTCCGCCGCGGGAACCACAACAAGGCAATGAAGCTGCTGCGGGAGATTTGCGCCAGAGAGGAGGGTTCGCCTCACTCCGCGTTCGTCCACCGAGTTCACAGTCTCATGTGTTTCAAAACGGCGACGGTTATCACCGACCCTAGTTCAAAGCAGCGGCATTTGAAGAACGCGCTCGAGTCAGCGCGCCGCGCGGTGGAGCTTATGCCGAATTCTGTTGAGTACGCGCATTTCCGTGCCACGGTAATGTTGGAGGCGGCAACTGAAGGTAAGGATTACGAGGATGTGGTGCATGAGTGCGAGAGGGGGCTGGCCATCGAGAACCCCAGTGATCCTGCCAAAGAGACGTTGCAGGATGAGAGCGAGCAGAAAGCATCATCTACTGAGGAGCGTATTGCGCATGTGCAGAATGAGTTGAGACAGCTTATTCAGAAGTCGAATATAGCTTCCTTATCGTCTTGGATGAAGAATTTGAGTAACGGGGAGGAGAGATTTCGGTTGATTCCGATAAGGAGGACCCCGGAGGACCCGATGGAGGTGAGGCTGGTTCAAACTAGAAGGCCTAATGAAATCAAGAAGGTGACCAAGACGCCCGAAGAAAGACGGAAGGAAATTGAAGTGCGAGTGGCTGCTGCCAGGCTTTTGCAGCAGAAGTCAGAGGCACCACAATCTCCGAATGAAGGAGATAGGGATGACAGACCGTTGGATTCATCTGGAGGATCTGGTCAGAGGATTGGTGATAGGAGAAGGCATGGAAATGTGAAAAAGAGCGGCTTTACAGCGGAAAGGATGAAATGGGTACACTCTTATTGGAATTCGGTTAGCATGGATAGGAAGAAGGACTTTCTTAGGGTTAAAATTTGTGATCTTAAGTCGCACTATGGGTCTTCGAAGGATACTTTGCCGAATGATATCTTGTCAGAGGCTTTGTCTTATGCCGAGGCTAATAAAACTTGGAAATTTTGGGCTTGCTGCAACTGTGAAGAGAAACATTCCAACCCGGATTCTCACAGGCATCATGTTGTGCAAGAGCATATGGGGAGTCTGTCGCCACAGATGCAGAGACTTCTGCCCCAAAATGTGGATAGTGAATGGATTGAGATGATTCTTAATTGTTCTTGGAAGCCTCTGGATGTCTTAGCTGCAGTTAGAATGCTTGATAATAAAGTAAGGTTCAAAAGTCCATCACTTCCTGAGGATTTGTACTTGGATCATCATACTCTGGACTATAATGTTTGTTTTAAAGAAGCAAGCAGCTCTTACATTGAGAAGGAAAGTTCAGGGGACACTCTTCGTAATTGTTTGGAAGAATGCAATAACAGTTGTAAAATTATAGAAAATGATGTAAGAGAAGGTGTTGAGGACCAACTATCTGTGGTTGATCGCATTATTGATTGTTGGCCAGGATCTGATGATCCTGAGCGTGCAAAACTTCTGGGGAAAATTCATGCCATGTTTGAGACTCTTATTAGGCATAAATGTCTTGCTGCTAGTCATCTGAACAAGGTCATACAATTTACTATGGGTGAGATACAGGGTCTCGCTGCTGGTTCGCAACTTCTAAATCATGGGGTGGACCAAACACCAATGTGCATATGCTTTCTAGGACCTTCACAGCTTAAGACAATTTTCCAATTTCTGCAGGAAATCTCTCACGCATGTGGGTTGGCCAGAAATGCTGATAAAGGTAGTAGTCCCACACATGATTCGCTGAATATCAGTCAGGGTCCCGAGATTAAAGACAAGATTGTACTCGATGGAGATGCATCACGACTCCTACTGGATGAGTGTTTACTGCAAACACAAGTCATTGCTGGTACAAATCAGGGGTCTGTCTTGGATGATGTGACCACCCCAAGGTCTCCAGATGGAATTTCATGCTATAACAATGCTTTGCTAACCTGGATATTTTCAAGTTCCCCTATTGGAGATCAAGTGACATCATGGCTGCGGATCAGAGAAGATAAAATAAATAAAGGGAAGGAAATTGTCCAGATGCTTGAGAAAGAGTTTTATCACCTACAGGGACTATGTGAGAAAAAGGGTGAGCGTTTAAGTTATGAGGAAGCACTGCAAACAGTAGAGGATCTATGTCTTGAAGAAGGTAAGAAGAGGGAAACTCTTGGGGAATTTGTTCAGCGAAGCTATGAATCTGTCTTAAGAAAAAGAAGAGAAGAGCTCATTGAGAGTGAGAATGATATGATGTATGTCAGCAATAGGTTTGAGTTGGATGCTATATCAAATGTTTTGCACGAAGCAGAAGCAAGGAATGTTAATCAATTTGGTTACAAGGAAGCGTATGCTGGTGTGACTTCTCAATTATGTGACTTGGAATCTGGTGAAGAAGATGAATGGAGAATGAAGGACTACTTGCATCAAATGGATGGCTGCATAGAAAATGCTATTCAGAAACTGAAGGAGCATTTATCTATAGAGGTCAGTTTTTATGTTTCATATGTCTATAGAGATAACAGCAAGGATATCCTTCTTTGCTTTTATGTTCTAACGCTCCTTTTTCACCGTGTAGCTTAGCAAAATTGATGCCCGAATAATTAGGAGTGTCACAGAGATGCAGCAATTGGAATTCAAGCTTGGGCCTATTTCTGCTAATGATTATCGAGCAATATTAGTGCCTCTAGTGAAGTCGTACCTAAGGGTTTGTATTGAAACTGGTGAAGCATGTGGTGTTGTTTTACCTTTATCTTAAGTAATTGTTCCTTTTCTTTGATATTTTAGGCACTTTTGGAAGATTTGGCTGAGAAAGATGCGAGAGAGAAGTCTGATGCTGCTAGTGAAGCATTTTTGGCCGAACTTGCTCTAGATTCCAAGAAGACTGTTAAAAGCGGAAGTGAGAACACAAAACATTTCGAGAAAACAAAAGATAGGAAGAAGAATAAAGATCACAGAAAAGCAAGAGATTTGAAGGTGTTCGTCAAGGATGTTTAATATGTTTATATATGGGGTCATTGACTAATTGTCTTTGACAACTGATTAAACTTTTTTTCTCTTACAGGCCTCGGGTGATCATGTGCAGTTCTCAGTGGGATCTACAATTCCGGAGTCAGTACATGTTTCCTTCTTTTTTTAATTTTTTTAATTTTTTATTGTGCTATCCTCTAAAATCACTGTCAGTCTTAAAATTGTTTTTGATGTGTTTCTGTTACAGTTCCGATCTAGTTGCACCTGAAAGTGACTTCCTAGATCATGAGGTTGTTTCTATGAATGATGATGACTTGGAACAACTCGAAGAGGAATTTAGACGTAAAATTGAGCTAGAAGAGGAGGAAAAAAAGCTTGAAGAAACTTTGGAGTTCCAGCGAAGGATAGAAAATGAAGCCAAACAGAGGCATCTTGCAGAGCAACAAAAAAGGTCATCTGGGTTGTACTTAGAAGTGGAAGAAGATCTTCAAGATTTTCAGACCAAGGAAGATATGGGTTCCCCAGATTCATACAAACATGTAAGAGAAACTATCCGAATAGGAATCTCTCTATTTTTAGTTTCTCCTGCTTCATTTAGGGAGACAGAAGTTGCGGTGGTCATTAATCTTGCTGTTACTTGGTTTGCATGGTTACCAGTAGGAACTATACTACTCTGCAAACAAACAAATGAAAGGAAATAATACTTTATACATGAGAATTTGTTTTTAAAGGAATATACCTCTGAACTTATGCATATTTTTCAGGACCAGTTGGTACAAGATAATGGATCCCGAAGTAGTCTGGATGGTGTGATTGTGCCCACAGCAAACGGTTCCATTTATTTGCATCAGTCAAAAGTTAAACAAGGTTGGTGGTTTGGATGTCCTAAAATGTGAAGTTTATTTATTTATTTTTTCACTTGAGGTTCTTGGCATTTATTTGTTTCATTTTTGCAGCAGATTTGCCTAATGGAGTTATTCGAGAGAATGGTCTACCTGTGGCTGATCGGCGCACTGGAAAAAAGCCTAGACGGAGGAATTCCTCCAGACCAGTTGATGAAAAGATTGAATCTTTTTCATCAGAAAAAGAGAACACTGAGGAGACACATCCTGAGTCTCACTTGAGAGAGAAATTTAAATTTAATAACAGTCAAGTCAATAATAATGGTTAGTTTAACTTCGCTCAAATACTCTTCAAATTGGGGTCTCATTATCATATTTGACTCAATTCTTTTCAAAAGCAGTATTCACTCAGAATGAACTGTGTTACTACTTTGTGGCACTGTATATACTTGGCTTACAAAACGTACATTGTTTAGAAATTTTGATTGCAGTGGTAGAATTGTGGGTTCAATATCTTGATATAGACCTCTTGTTTTACTTTTTGCACCACGAAGTATCCTAGTCCTTTTACATGTGTGTAAGTCAGTTGTTGGGTGCTTGTTTACTCATCTTTTTTAACCGAGTCCATTCATCTGTCATTTGGTCATCATTCTCTTCGTTACATGGCTTTCTCTTAGAAGACATTATAACTTCACTAGCAGTAATTTTATCAGGTTCATTTTGTGGCTAATACTGTGGATGGGAAATTTAATAGCCGAACTTGTCTGCGAATTATATTCTCTAATGACTCTGCTTATTTGTTTATAATTTTTGATGGGCTTAGTTATAACGATTTATCTGTTATGGGTTGAATGGTTCAATGGTTTGGATTAGTTTTCAAATAATACTTATTTGCATCCTTTCCCCCAATAATAAAAGAAGTTTCTGGTTAAAATATAGTTTGTTACTATTGCTTTCTTTCCTGGGAGGATTCTTTCAATGTTAGTTGCAATGTTTGTTCATACTGAAATCTTATTTCAGTTGGTAAGCCTAGTTGAAGGCATTTATAAGATATTTTATATAATACTAATTATAAAAGGCATCTTTGGTGTGTGAAAATTGATTTTCTGTTGCTTGGATATGGCATCAGTGTGGAAAAACAACGGATCAAATGCAATGAGAGAGTTGCCTGTTGAAGATGCGGAGGAGGAAAGATTCCAGGCTGATCTTGAAATTGCTGTACGCCAAAGCCTGGGTATAACATTTACATTCCATGCTTGTATAGTCCAATTGTTTTTATCTTACATACATCTAAGATGGATTCTTATACTTAACACATCTCTTTATTCGAGCGAAATCCACTTCATTGTAAATCACTCAAGAAATAAAACGAAACTGCTTGAATGGTCTTTTTTTGGAAGGCTTACTTTTCTCCTATTCTGACCCTTTGGCCTGTCGTTTTTTGTGCTAGCCTCTACAGGATTAATTATGTGTGTGCGTGTGTGATTTACAAACTCTAAAAGTATATTACTAGGTGTTTACAGAATATATACGATACCTAAATAGGAGAGATTTCCTCTCAACAAGAGAGACCTTCCACCCCATGCTTAATTTCTACTTGACCTACAAGAAAAAGTTGACATAAACTATTAACTGAATTCTGAGAGTGATGCAAATGTTTCCTGCTCTAAAATGTAATTCTGGGTTTATCTTTAGGTTTATGGAACCTGGACAATTCTCTAATACTCTAACCTCAAAATATGTTTTCTTATCAGACACGTTTCAAGCTCGGGGAAATTTGCCTTCAGCTTCCAGTTTAAGGATGTCCCAGAGAGCTTCTTCAGTGGTAGATAGTGTTGATTGCCGGCCTGGAGAAGACCCAATGGATAATTTGGATGGGGCTACTTTGCTTGGTACTGGACTGAAGAATGAAGTGGGTGAATATAATTGTTTTCTCAATGTTATTATACAGGTAGGTTTTAGTTTTCCACATAAGAATAATATCTACTGGTTTACTATTTTTGTTGATGTATTATTTCCATGGCCTAAAGCAATTTCGTTTCTCTGTTGAGCTCAGTCATTGTGGCATTTAAGACGCTTTCGAGTAGAATTTCTTGGCAGATCAAGAACAGAGCATGATCATGTGGGCAATCCTTGCGTTGTCTGTGCATTGTACGAAATCTTTACTGCACTGGACATTGCATCAAAGGATTCAAGGAGAGAAGCAGTTGCACCTACATCCCTGCGGATAGCTCTAAGTAATCTGTATCCTCACAGTAGTTTCTTCCAGGAGGTAACTACATTAACATAAACAAAGAATGAAGATATTTTTTTTCTTTGAATGGTTTAATTAATATACGGACTGACATTTGACAGGCTCAGATGAATGATGCTTCTGAGGTACTGGCAGTGATATTTGACTGCCTTCATCGGTCATTTACTCGTGGTTCAAGTGTTTCTGATGCAGAATCAGCTGAAAGTAACTGCATGGGATCCTGGGATTGTGCAAATGATAGTTGTATAGCACACTCACTTTTTGGAATGAACATTTTTGAACAAATGAACTGCTATCACTGTGGTCTTGAATCCAGACATATGAAATATACTTCCTTCTTTCACAATATAAATGGCAGTGCTCTACGCGATATGAAGGTAGCTTTATGAATAATTTCTTTTTACACTAGACAATTTTTGGTGTTCCTTATTTTATGCTGTGGGAGCACGGACAAACGTTATGCCTGTTAAGTACCTTATCTGGATCCCTTTTTCACTTGTTAGGAAAAGTCTTCTGCAAGTTTCTTTGATAATCTTTTGAATCTTGTGGAGATGAACCATCAGTTGGCTTGCGACCCAGAAGCTGATGGTTGTGGCAAGCTGAACCACATCCATCACTTTCTCTCAACTCCACCCCATGTTTTTATGACAGGTACCTAAGGTTGTTGCTTATGGAATGTTGACATTTTTTATATGCTTATAGATACTTCCACTTACATGTTTATTATTTGCAGTACTAGGTTGGCAAAATACATGTGAGAGTGCTGATGATATAGCAGCAACTCTGGCTGCCCTGAGCACCACAATCAATATCACTGCCCTTTATGGTGGTTTAAATCTTGAATGCACCCATAACTTGGTGTCAGTGGTATGTACTTTAATGATAAATACGTAAGAAATGTTTATATTTAATTTCATTTCAAGCATCTAAGATGAATTTGGCTTTATTATTAAGATTTGCCCATGAAAATTCTTTTAAAAATATTGCCTTATCTGAAGGAACTGCTCGGGCAGTCAAGGGTTCCATTTGCATACTAAATGAGCTTATTCTAATAAAATGAAGGGAAAAAAAATCTAAATGAAAGCTTGAGACAAATAATATACTTTTATCAACGGCCCCTACTTCATTCTGCAATTGGTTTAGCAACATCTTTTTTTAGTGGAAAAAAAGCAGTTATGACAATAACACTTTCCACAATTGTCTGTCTTATGTATGCTAATCTGTTATTTAACCTTTTAGGTTTGCTACTATGGTCAGCACTACCATTGCTTTGCTTATAGTCATGACCATGAGCAATGGATTATGTACGATGATAAGACTGTCAAGGTGAGTTGAATTTAATACACAGATGAATTTTTTTTTGTCATTCTTGGTGTTTAAATTTTTTTATTAAATGAACAGGTAATTGGTGGATGGGCGGATGTTGTTACAATTTGTGAAAGAGGGCATCTACAACCTCAGGTTCTTTTCTTTGAAGCTGTAAACTAAATTTTTGGTGGAAATGATAAGATCATTTGCTGGACTGAAGAGTGTTGAGTTTGGCATCCTATTGGTTTCTGGTGTGGCCTTGTTTATGCAGATGCATTACATTTCTGCATAACACTAAAGTGATTTAGGCAAATAAATTTGCAAAGTTGCAGTGATGTCAACTAGTTTTGGCGTACATGTCTCTGATGGGATGTATAGCATTTTAAAATTTATGATACAATTCAGTTTAGATAGAAGCAAGTTCTGGTGGGGGAGAGTGACGACAAATGCATTTAGTGTAACAGAATGACGTAGAAGAACCCAGAGAGTGGTGTTTTGATACCGAACACATTTGGTTCGTTTTGAGAATATCAGATACATTCCTTGTATCCTACCAATAAGCAGGTTTTGGTATTTGCTAGATGAACTACAATTTGTGGAGGTTGGCCAGCAGTGTATGAGAAGATCCTAGGATGTTTTATGATGGAAATAATTGCCCATTATTATCGGGAACATATAACACATGTACGAGGGGAGTTTATTCACGAGTCGTCGAAGAAATTTCCCTCCCACCCCCTCCCTCAAAACAGAAAAAGGGATATGTATAGTTCTTATACAATTAGATTTGTCAAAATGTCAGCTTCTTGTCACTTAAGCTGTAAAAGGAGTGCCGTTTCCTGGTCTACTATTCTCCCTTTCAAGATACATTGTGTTGGAACGTGCTGCATGGCAGATTTTGTGCAACAGTAAATTGAGGAGCTTCTATACTTAGGATCCACAACACTGTACTCTGTTTTTGTTTACATCCGCTTGGGTGTGGGATGGGGATCCGTAAGTTGAGTACGATTGAAGGTAATTAACTAATGTTATCAATTTCTAGTTGCAGATGTTAACTGTAGTCTTGAGTGAGGAAAAAGCTGAGAGGTTTTGGCACAATTTTGCCCCACACTTTTTCGGAATAGCGTCACGTGAGATGGATTATTATTATATACCCCATTGTTCTATATACATTAGTGCAAAGTATTGTGCGGTTTAACATCTAGGATTGTAGTCGTGTTCCTTCTTTCTGTCAGATTATTTTGAACTCAGTGCAAACATTTAAGCTAAATTACAAATGTATAAAGACACTTTTTTGAGATCTCTGGTGTCATTGTCGCTGACTACATAACTCAGATTGTTAATCTTGATTTCCTGACGTGATTTCGTATTAGTGTTATTAATATTGATGAGTTAAGCTTGCTAGAAATAATTGTAAACTCTAATAAGCTCTCTATAAGTACACAGTAAGGTTCATCTGCAAAATGTATCTTTTATCATTCCAGCAATATAATGCGACAAGTTTTTGGAACTCCTCTTTTAATTTTATTTCTAATTTTTCTTTTATGATAAGTTTAGCTAATTGAGGAAATAATGATTTTGTAGCAATATCAGATGAAAAAAATATTCAGTCAGTCTTTTATGGTCTCTATGATAGCGACGATGATATTTATGCTTTCTCCTATTTTGGACTGGTGTAGTTATTTTTGTTGTGTGGAATTGGATGGTATTGGTAAGTTTGTGGGTTAGTTGTTGGTATAACCACGAGTTTTCAATGGGAAGTTTAAAAAACGATTTTTATTTTATCCAAAAGAGGAATGCCTTTGTTCAAGTAGTTTTGGAAGGTCTAAACATTAACTTACAACTTCTGTTCGTTTGGGTTACACATGATGCTATACTTGTTGATTTGAAAGGCAGGTCTTACATATGCATATTCTTGATCGCCTTCTCTCTTGAAACGTCTAACTAGTATCAATATTTTTAAGAATGGAAATAGGTTTTCATCATAAATTAACAGAGCTTTGAATGTCTATTTTTGATTTAGAGGACTGAATTTTAGATATCCCAGTTTTCCACAGTAACACACTCATCATTTCTCCCCCTTTCTCCTTTTTATCATCTGTTGATACTTTCATCACTATGGCATGGCAAAGTTATCGGGATTCTTAAAAATAATTTTTGCTTTACTGGCAATGTATTATTCAGTTATTTTTCTTTTTAATTTAAACAAGCAATGTGTTTATATTCTTCCCCTAGTGTTTCATTGAAGTTAACTCTCCAATAATGAAAAAAAAAGAAAAAATTAAAAGAATCCAGAGATGCCAGTGGCATGGGTAAATTAAAAAATATATTTTCATTTTCATTTTTCTTTCAATTTTATTTCATTTTCGTCTCCATCGAATAATAATATACAGTACTTGTGTCAATATTTGTCTCATTAATGTTTTAATTATTAATTAAATATTTTTAATGAAACAAATCACAAAAAAGGTAACAAGATGTTATAACGATTTAATGCCATGTGAAAAATAAATAAAAGTATTAAAAGGTAACAAGATGTTATAAATTGCGTATTACATTTTTTATAATATTTAAAAAATTTAGTTGTTTGGATTTGTTCAATACTTAAAATTTTTATTTACATAAAAAATTTAATTAAAATTTTGATTATCACTTAAATTTCAAACTTAATTAAAGTTTATGTAATATTTTTTTAAAAATTGATTATTGTTTTGGACTTGCTTAATTATCATAAAATAATCTTGGAAACTATTAATTATAATGTTAAGTGTATAGTATGACATCTCGCAGGACCAATCCATTAATGACCCAATAAGTGATTGGGTCAGTAATCTAGCAAATAATAGCAGAATGATTAAAGATGTCTGATTAAAGATTGATAAAATTGTTTATGAGCAACCGACTGGATTTTAAGGTAATTCTGCTTATATTTTATTGGGCTTGTATCATATTAGATCCATGAGATAACTTATAAATATAAAACGAGGGCCAAAAGGCAGGTACGTTCCATTCACGTTCTACTCACACTTCACAACTTATATTATCAAATATTCAAATAGTGAGGAGCATGGAGGAACAACAAAGAACCAGAAAGATGATTGGAAACCATAAGAAACCAAGACGAGCGTTCGGTCTCAACATCACTATTTCGGATCAACACTAGAAATTTTCAACAAAGTGAAAACTACACTACATGAATCATCATCTCTACGTGAGACGTTATCAACAAGATAAGTATTTTTTGAAATATGAATATTTCATAAAATATCTAATTGATAATAGATATTATAACAACTCTTTTATATAAATATTAAAAATATATATAATATAATCCATAATATATTATATGATATATTATTATAATCGAAACATTTATCATATATGTTATATTATATATAATATAATATATAACTATATTTTAAATATAGTTATTTAATTATTGTAACCGAAACATTTTTGGGTAAGATTAAAATAGTCAAAGAGATTATTGTGATAAAGATAGCTATCAATAGTAATATTGTAAAATCTCAAGACAATTTTGATGTTTTATTTATTATATATGTTATTTAATAGTTATATAATATAATATATAACTACCAGTGGAATTCACAATGGGCGCTAGCTCTGTCTCAGTTCAATAACAATGCGAATCAGATTTTTATTATCACAAATCATCAAAGAAAGACTGGAAAAGGGTCTTTCAAATACTATTTTGTATTACGAGATATCGTCATCCTAATATGAATTTTTCAAACATTCAACCAAAGATCGAACGGTCTCGCCTATAATTTTGATATTATGTATCTTGCAGGTCACATATAAAGCAGTTACATTTTGGTCATGAAACATCCTAATATGAATTATTCAAACATTCAACCAAATACCTAACAATCTCGCCTATATTTTTGATATTATGTATCTTGCAGGTCACAAGACTATAAATCAAAGACAGTCCCCCATGGATTATAAATCAAAGACAGTCCCCCATGGACTATAAATCAAAGACAGTCCCCCATGGACTATAAATCAAAGACAGTCCCCCATGGATTATAAATCAAAGACAGTCCCCCATGGACTATAAATCAAAGACAGTCCCCCATGGACTATAAATCAAAGACAGTCCCCCATGGACTATAAATCAAAGACAGTCCCCCATGGACTATAAATCAAAGACAGTCCCCCATGGACTATAAATCAAAGACAGTCCCCCATGGACTATAAATCAAAGACAGTCCCCCATGGACTATAAATCAAAGACAGTCCCCCATGGACTATAAATCAAAGACAGTCCCCCATGGACTATAAATCAAAGACAGTCCCCCATGGACTATAAATCAAAGACAGTCCCCCATGGACTATAAATCAAAGACAGTCCCCCATGGACTATAAATCAAAGACAGTCCCCCATGGACTATAAATCAAAGACAGTCCCCCATGGACTATAAATCAAAGACAGTCCCCCATGGACTATAAATCAAAGACAGTCCCCCATGGACTATAAATCAAAGACAGTTCCCCATGGACTATAAATCAAAGACAGTCCCCCATGGACTATAAATCAAAGACAGTCCCCCATGGACTATAAATCAAAGACAGTCGCGCATGAACTATAAATCAAAGACAGTCGCGCATGGACTATAAATCAAAGACAGTCCCCCATGGACTATAAATCAAAGACAGTCGCGCATGGACTATCATCCGAACGATAAAGGCATTCTCCCGATGAATCCTCACTCACAAGAAGCATCCTGCCATTCGGTTTTACAAGTATTCGGCCATTAGGCTACAGTCCTTCGGCCATTCAGCCTCACAAGTATTCGGCCATTCGGCCTCAGTCCTTCGACCATTCGGCCTCACAGGTATTCCCACTCAACCTCAAAGGTATCGGTAATTCGGCCTTCCAAGAAAAAGTTCTAAGGAGAACTCCCATCAGTCGCCGCCCGGCCTAATTTCAGTCGTTGGGTCCACAGATGAGCAACGACTAAAAGTACTCTCCCCAATATAACAAATACAACCTCCCTCAAACTCATAAGTCCTATAGTTAATCATGGCTAAAGCCAAACGCTTAACTCGGACTTGGGGAGCATTATGTATAGTATGACATCTGGCAAGACCAATGCGTTAATGGCCCAATAAGTAATTGGACCAATAATCTAGCAAATAATAGCGGAATGATCAAAGATTTCTGATTAAAGATATTGATAAAGTTGTTTATGAGGAACTGACCAGATTTTAAGGTAATTCTGTTTCAAATAGTGATAACCATTCACTAAATATTCAATCAAGAGTTGAGGCTCTTCAATACACGTCGTCAGAGTGCCTTTTGCAGGTACCTCCCCCCTCCACCAGGAAGGCAACCGAATGGTCAAAACTTGAAGATCATCGAACGACCAAGATTTCAGGTGATCGAGCGGCTCAAGCGAAAAGAAGATAATCGGAGAACCCAGTTCAAGCATTCAGTAAAGCCACGTCAGAAAGGGTTAGTCTCTCGATCCTATAAATCTACACCGAAATATTAAGTATTATTAAAGTTTTTATAATAATTTCAAAATTATTAATTATTATGTAAAGTTTTGAATTTGTTTGATAATTAAATTTTTTATCATGTTGATTTTTAAATTTACTTGATAATAAAAATATTAAAATTTTAAAATTAAAAATATCAACCCTATAAAAAATCTCTTTTTAATAAAAATTACATCATTCTTAATTTTTCAATTGGAATGAAAATACATAAAAGTGAAGTCAGTTTTTTTTTTTTCATAATTTTTAAAAGATTTACATAAAAAATAAGATTAATTAATATTTCACATCTAACAAGATTGTGCGATATTAATATCTTTTTCATAAGTAACTGACTCTATAATATTTCGATTTCATAGATCATATTTTTTTTTATATATTTTTTCATAATTTTTCATAATAAACTAGAACGACGACTTCATATATTTTTATAATTTTTTTTGTCAATTAATATTTCAGTTACGATAATTTACTAGAAAAAGATAAAATAAATTAAAAAACACAATAAGATAAAAATCAAATAGATATTTTTTATATGTAAATAATTTTATTAAGATCCGCTCCAAAGATAAAAGTACTTATTACAAAAGTCAGAAAAAGCCACCCCTTATTAAAGTAAATTATGAACATGTTTAAAATTGAAGAAGCCCCCATATCATCTTTTATTATCATAAGGTTAATAATGATTATAGGAATTTCTTAAGAACTTTTAACGATTATAAAATATTTAGGTATTACAACATGTAGATGATATATGAAATTAATCAACAATTATAGTAATTTAATTAATACATTACACAGATTTATGAAAGTTTAATTAATACATTACACGGATCTGTTAATAAAAAACCTCTTTCAATGTAAATTTGGTTTCAACAAACACAAGAAAAAGCAAATATGAATTTCAACAAATCGATCCTAACAAACAAAGAAAAACAAAGGCAGAACAAATCAACTTAACTTATGAATCTGTTCACGACTAACAATACAAACACTAAGAGCATCTTAAAATAAATCAGAAACTAAAAATAGTGATTGACTTTAAAAAATGAAAATAACATATAACATTTTAACGAAATAAAAATCAAAGTTCGCATATTTTATACATGGAGTATATATGAACAACTTTTTTATAATAAACTGTGTCATTATTTTATTGTTTCATATATTTAAAATGGATTAATAACAAACTATCAGATTTTAAAAAAATTATTAAAAAGACATTTTTTCATATTTTATACACGAGTTTATTACCTTTTTAAAAAAAATCATCACAATCCCACACTCAAAATCATATTTAAATCTCAATATGAAAATCCAGATGTGAAACAATACAGAATATATAGTAAAAAGATAAGTTATTTGAAGAATAGATTGTTTGGATGAGAAGAACATAGTGTGGAAAATCTATCAAAAAATATATTACTGCTTAAAATCTGAAGCAGCAAAAGAAAAAAGAAAAAGAAAAAGAAAACAACCTAGACAGAAGGAGGAGATGGAACTTAACCCTAAAACCTAGGAGTTATCACATTCTCCACAAACCTATCCCTAACGGCATCAGTCTTGAAAACACCATGTCCCTACAGCTGGCGTTTTACTAGGTCTTTCCATGCCCACCAGATCCGCATATTAATAAAGCATGCTACCATTCCACTCTTACCTCTCTATCTTTTTCTCTTCCTCTAACTACATCCTTCATCTCTCTCACTAATGTTCTTCTCTTTCTTCATCCATTCATTGAAATCACCACCGTGGAGGGATTCATCGTTAATCAGCACCAACATAGCTGCTGCTGGGGGATTCAACAATGACCCTTAAGGGTGGCACAACCCAAGCCTGTGCGGCATGCAAACATCAGAGGAGAAAGTGCACTTCTGAATGCCTTCTTGCACCCTACTTCCCCGCAGACCAACCCAAGGTTTTTCTCAATGTCCACAGGCTTTTTGGAGTCAGCAACATCGTTAAGATATTGAAGATTTTGGAGCCTAACCAGAAGAAAATAGCCATGGACTCTATCATTATTCAAGCAAATTATAGGGATAAGTACCCTGTGCATGGCTGTTGGGAAGAGATTTGTAGGTTACAGTACCAAATATGGCTTGCAGAAGAAGAGCTTCATGCAGTTTATCAACAGCTTCAAATATGTAGGCAGCAACACCAAACCCAACACCAACAGAATCGTCCTCCTTCCATGCCGGATGATGTTACTTCACAATTAGAATTGGGCATGACACCATGTACTAACAATAATGCACTCCCATTGTTTAATCATCATACTCCACAACCAAACACTTACAACAATAATGTCACTGCATTCTCTGTGTCACAGCAACATTCCTATTCCAACAGTAACAGTATGGATTATAGCTCCCTCTACTTAGATTCCAAGGATAATGCCATTAATCCTTTGTGGGTTCAGTACCCCTGTTCAAATAATGACAATTCTCTAGGAATGCAAACTCCAATGCTTTCTTCACAGCCATTGCCCATTCAACAAAATGTTGTTGAGGATTATGTTGACATGCCTCCCATTTTTGATTCACTTGATGATAGACAATCGTACATTTATTCCAAGGAAGCTTACGAGTCAAGGTAGATTCATTAATCATGTTTTTCAGCTGGTTAGAATGAGGTTGATTGAGTTTCAACTTTTACATGTTCTTAAAGCTAAAACATAGTTTGGTCGTTTAATAAGGTTTTAATTTGATTTACAGTCTACATCTTATTTTTTTACTTTCGTTGAGTGTTTATCTTAGATCAGAGTAATCCTTCGGTTTCAGGCAGTTTATAGCATAGTAATGTAGACTATATAGCTTATTTGAGGGCCTCTCAAACAGTTGTCACCATATTAATGTCACAAATTAAGGAATAAAAACCAAATAATCGGAACTGATCCAAAACAATGTAACATTTTTATAATCAGAAAGAAAAAACAGTAGATAAAAATGCAAGTACACATCTCTAAAATATCGAAATGGAACAATTTTATTTTATTCTACCTTCAATTAGTTAGCAAAACAATCAGCTAGGCTTCTTTCTCATTGAATAATGAAGCTGAGAGTCAATGCAGAAATTGCATAAAAGGAATGCGTAGTAGAAATTTAAGTAGTTATGATGAACTTGCAGTGAGATGAGATGTTCTTATTTGATACAGTATTTGTATATCTGTGCCTGCAGTTCAGAGGAATCACTGAAAGACATAAGGAAGTGCACAGAGGATGTTTCTGAGAATGAATTGAAGAGTGCTGCTGCCTGCTTTAGCCTTACTAGTGTCAACTAATGAGCAATATGTTCCCTCTCCCACAACAAATGAAAAGATATACTAGGTTTCCTTTTTGGATTCTTTTATTCTTGGTAAGCTTTTGATAGATTTTTTCATAGAGTTTACAACATTCTCTGTAGATGTAGATACTTTCCATTGCATTGGTTATATGCAAAGCCAAATAATACAATCCAAACTAGATATTTCATCAATCTTTGTGCTAAAGAATTCTTCAGTTCTTAAAACCTTTTTAGAGTTAAATTTTCAAGTATGATAGTATTACATTTAGTTAAAGTACTGGGAATATTTCTTTACTTTTCTCTCTCATCCAGTATCTTATGAGGTGTCTATTTTCAGTTATATTTCTAGAAAATAATACTTAACATATGTATAGAGGTCTTCATTTGATAAACATATTTTGGTTTAGAGGCATTTGTTCCATATGAAGAATTTTAATCAAATTCGACTGAAGATATCAAACAACTCTAGATATGAAGTTATGCAAATCATCTTTGTTTGAGGAATTTAGAAAAATAAAACAAAGTTATAAATTTACAAATCCGAGTATTCTTCTTCTCATGCATATTTTTTAATAATTTTATATTTTATTTAATTTTTATATTATCATTTTATTATTATTTTTGTTTACTTTTAGCTGGTAGATTGTAAATACAAACAAATTGCCTAGCTGTGTTTATGAAGTGGTCAGGTACATTTATAAAAGCATAACGAGAGTTCATTTACTTTTATTGCTTTATTTCAAGATTAGGAAAAAAAAAAGCAATTGACATGCTTCTGCATGCTAAAATATTCCCTAAATAAAAAGAATAGTTTGTTGTTGTTTCCATTCTATTTATTACTCTTTATGAAAAAAAATCAAATTTCATTTTTCAGTTAAGTTTATAATATTTTAATTCTTATCTCTTTTTTTATCTTACAAAGTTTTTTTATTTTTTTTATGTCAATATCTTGAGGGACAAATTCATATTGGTAAGTAACAAAAATATATTTAAGTCAGTTATATTATATAATAATCAATGTTATTATATCACATTTTATTTTGTGACATTTAAGGATGATATTGGGTTTAGGAAATAACGAGTTTAAGCATTGAAGAAAAGATCAAGTCTGCAGAGAGATTTAACCAATTTCATGCTAGACTCACAAAATTACTATAATTATATACACATTGAAAAAATAAAAAAAGCAATCTATTAATAATTTATGTAAATAATTGTTGAAAAATGAAATCAATAAGATAATAAATTAATTTAAAGGTTTCATAATTATTTAATTAAAATACTTTTTTAAATTATTATTATTTTATATTTTATTATTTATAAGTGTACAAAAATTGGAAAGTTGTTAATATTTTTGTTAGATAATCAAAGTAGAAAATTAAGTAATTTAATTGATTGATTGTCACAAAATGTATTATATATATATATATATATATATATATATATATATATATATATATATATATATATATATGAAACAACGAATGTCTCCTTGTAGAAAGTTGTCGGTCATGACATTTCATGTTTTTCAAACTAAAGATGCAATGATGATTCTAGTGGTTTGCAAAGAGAGATAATTTAAATGTGATGGACAACAAGGGATGATTATTTAGGCACAAGCAATACAGATAAACATTAAATGTTTTACAATCTATTATTTAAAAACAGAGAAGTAAGGGAGGAGAAGCAGGTCTTGATGGAGAGGAATCACATAACTCTGGTGTTGTAGGAACCACAGCTAGGGCATTTGTGGTAGAGCCAGTGGAAGGGAGTTGATCCTTTCTTTTCACAGTCATTACATAATATAGCCTGCAGCTTTATAGGATCCATCAAAGTATGCATTTGAGAAAACCACCCAATAAATAAGAAAAATAGATCACAAACCTGAGTTTGACCTGACATCTCATCGGAAATACTCTCTTCAGCCAACAACGCATCTAACATCCTAAAATATACCTGTGTTTCCAACAATATGAAAAATGTATCTTCATATGGATTATATCAATTTACTCTCTCCAGTGCGTGTTAGTATGTGAAATTCAATGACAAACGGGTTTTCAACAATATGATCAACATATATCCTATTATATGATACGTGATAACATTGAATAATAACTAACCTGCATGTCTCCAAGTGACTTGCTACATATGGGGCAGATATAATTAAAGCTTGTATATTCCTGAAAGTACCGTCACAAATGCTAAAGTTGTTTCTGTACTTGGTGGATGTTTTTGAGGGAAAAAAAAAATACAAGTACCTGAAAACATGTTGAGTGCATCACATGACCACATGGGAGGGCTTTTACAGGAGAGCAGGATGTGAAAATATATTCATGACAAATTGGACAGTTGTCCTCTAAATGTTTCTCCCTGCATGTATGCGCCATAAGAGAACGGGACATACAAGCATTGCAATTCATACAGTGAAAGTAGTCTACACCCAAACCCTTTCCAACTCGGCACAGGTTACAGTAAGGACAATGGTAGATTTCCCTGTTGAACATTTCAAAAGAGATTTTCATGCAATAGCTAAAATAAATTATTAAAGAAGCAGTAAAAAAAATTAGGAAGTTTAGCATAGAAATGTAAACACACTCAGGGGTCGACCTTTGTTGTTTCTGGTAATTAATTATAATGGGAATAATTTTTCCACTTCCGGTTAGGATCCAATTTTATCGAGGAAATAATCACTTTCCAACATTCAAAATATCACACATTTGAAAAATGATATCATGTATTGCACACTAACACTAGCAACTACAATAACACCTTTCTGGGAAAACTAGTAACTATGAATACAAAATCAATGACTACTGCAAATACAAGAGCACTCTTGACTTTTAGATAAAAAAGATGAAGAGAGTATGGGTAGCATTCTACAAACTCATGGATCAAGATTGCTTATTTCATGTAGAGACAGGTTTTAGTGTAGTGGTGTCCTCGAGTGAAAGAAATCACTGCACTCTGTTTTCGGACTAAAGATAAAAGGAAGGCTGTCATACAGTGCAGCCATCAATACATGAGCTCTGAGTGGACATTCAACATTTAGTATAAATATAACCAATGTAATCTTTCAAAGTTTGGACAGTTCTTATTATACAAGCCTTTTCTTTTTATGAGTTAAAATCTAAACTTATAATCTAAAATTGTAATAGAGTTTATTATAAATGTATAGTTGAGTCTATTTTTAAGTTTGATAGTTCTAACCTTACAAACCTATTTATTGAGGTTTAATTAAGTTCAAAACCAAAATTTTAAAAATAGGCATTCACATGTTTGCTAGCTGATAGCATATAATTCAAATACTATCAATACTAATGAAAATCAGAATTGTTATTTTACACAATGTCGCGGATCAATAACGTAGTTATATTTGGCCTTTGATCAACAGTTTTTACGTTAAGTTGCTGATGTTAATTAATTATTTATTAGCTCCTTCCTAGATTCCGATTATCTCTTTAACTAATGGGATTTATACCATAAAATAAGAGACTAGTGTGCAATCCTGGACACACAAATCTCAAAAACTATTGAATGTTCTATAGTATGGGTAATTTCATAGAATTAAAGTGACAAAAATATGAAATTTTCTCTTAAGGTAAAGTATAGAAAAAGACCAACAAAACTACTTTACCTTTCATCATCAAATAATTTGCAGATTCTGCAGTAATATTTTGCCATCGATAAATTGCAAGAAATTGTTGAGCATGTGGCACTGATTGGTTGAATCATCAAGCACTTCATACACATCATCTTTGTAATAGATTTTCTATATATATTAGGCAATTGGCCAAAGATCAAAATAGAAGTTATCAGTTCAAAAAATTAAACATTTAATTTTTTTAAACATAATTAAAACATCAATTGAACACAATAATTTTACCTATCAATTGAATGATCTGATTCGTCGTTATGACAATGTATGCAGGTATGAAGTTGGTTGCAACATGGAGCAAAAAGCTTACAATTCCTCTTGTAGTGTTTACATCCGTAGATTTGTTTGAGAGGATCCCTGTACGATGGATGCTTCCCAGGAAATTCCGGTTCATCATTTTTTATACTAACTTCGGTACAAGAGATCTGCTGGCTAATAATCCAACGGCTGAAATTATGTGGAAAACTAAAGTTAAACTCCACACGAGCGGATCTGTTGCGTGAAATAAATTACTGAAAGCTGCAATTTAGCTCCCCATATCACATTTCAATATTTACGCAGTAGAATACCGCCTGCTAAGAAATGTGTAGGCAAACTTCTGCCAAATCTAAATATCAATATTCTATGCTGGTTGTTACAGTATCTCAGTTCTAATTCACAGGCATTCAATCAACTATCCAAGGCATCATTTGATTCACAAGGACTGTGGTAGGTTTACTCTATTCCAAATATTAATGGTAAGGAAAATCACGCTAAATTGCATAACTTTGTCATTACTGAATGTTAGAATTAGCTTATTTTAAAAGTTGAAAAATTTGACTAAAGGATCATTCAGCAGTAAAACTGACAAATGAAACCAACCGGGTACTGAAAAATTGTTACGCTAAAATTGAAGATGAAACTGTAGTTTACCAACTCTTTCAAAAGCTTAAGTTGGTTATAAAGGATCTAATACTATGTCATTTACCAACTCTCCCATAAGCTTCAGATGATAGGTGAAGGCATGTGAATGGATTTTTAACTAACATCTAAAAAAAGAACACCAGAAAATAACCAATAAAACCAACCTCATCAGTAGGTTCTGTATTATGTACGACTTTTTCTGAGGATCTAAGCAAGAGTCACGAGACACCCTTCTTATCACAGTCTCCAAATCATCTTGGCTCAATTTCAAAAGTCGGTCATAACGCCCAGTCTCGTCAAAAAGCTTAGACGACTTACCTACATTGACTACCGGATTTATGAAATCTGCTACCTCATTGCAAGCATGTTTGTCGTGATCATGAAATTGATTTGTGCTTTTTGAACATTGATTATCTTTTTTTTCTGCATTATGAACCTTAACTTTATCATTGTGGTTGCAGTTAGACAGCCCAACATTATCACCAACATGATCCTTCTCCAAAAAATTTATGCTTTTGTTGGCAGATGATTCTTCTTGCAATTCATTTAGAATTTCTTCAGATAAATATTTGGATATGATCTCCATTGGCTCAACAGGCTGAGGAGGGGCATCGTTTGAGCCCTCCGTTACCTTAGCTAAACTGTACCCATCCCACCATTCACCTAACCATTCACCAAACATTGTATTTTTAGTAGCCATGGACCATAAGAACATTGAAACGTGTTGTTCTTCCTGTGTCAAAGATGCCATTAGCCAAGGTATCATATCTTGTAATATTTCTGCTCTTATTCTTCCAAGCATGCATCCCATGATCTTCCCTTGCTCCTGATATGTGAAGAATTTTCTAATTATAGGCCAAATTTCTATTTCCTCACGGTTTATATGATTGGAAAGCGATGTATGCATTGATTTACACATTTCTTGCAGCTTCCTGCATAAATGCTGATACCTCATCAGTCCCATCTCCTTTACATTTGAATCAGTTGTAGAAACTGAAAGATGTAATCTAGACATCTTATCAAGGATGTGAGATATTTTATTGAAGTGTTCAATTTCATGTTTGTGATCAAAAGTGTAGGCATGGCTAATGTTTTTTAGTTTTCCTCTTGCCTCCAAGGCTGGAAAAACTATCTCATCCTCAGCATCACTGTGGATTTGATGAAGAAAATATATGAGATGGAATCGTTTTTGGAAATCCATAAGCAACTTATCATTTTTTTCTAGCTGGGCTGAGCCAAGAACTAGGAACTCCAAATCTTTCTTGATAGCTTTGTGAAAGAAAAATATTAGGTCAATTGGTTTCGGATCATCAAGAAAGGAAATAGAACATACTTCTGCTGCATGTAATGCAGGATACTGATATAACTTCCCAACTGTGGCAGGAAAAAATATGTGCAGATTAATTCCTATAGAATATGGTATCTCATGCTTGTTTACATTACTGGATCCAGAAGAGGAGGAACAGGACAAAGAATTCTGGTCAGAGACTTTATAGAGCTGCTTCTCAGAATTTAAGAAAGAAAATCCATGAGCTTCCTTAATTTGTTCAGGTGACTTAAAGCATCTTCTTTTGAACATGTTTTGCAAGTCTAGTCTGAATTTTTCAATAGAGGTTTTCCCTGAATAACCAATGCGAAACCACTCATGTAACAGTGATGAAAAAGCCTTACAGACAGAATTGTTTCCTTTCTTTACGCAATAGA
This sequence comes from Vigna reflexopilosa, assembly GCA_027742785.1. Lineage (NCBI taxonomy): Eukaryota > Viridiplantae > Streptophyta > Magnoliopsida > Fabales > Fabaceae > Vigna > Vigna reflexopilosa. The sequence continues at coordinate 61,372,391 of CM050911.1, read as the reverse complement.
GAATGGACCTGGACTCTTTTTCAGACAATCGAACTGAAAACCAAGTTATAACACATTTGAGCAACCCCAGAGGCATCATATGTAGGCTCAAGCTTAGAAGTCTCTCTTGCATTCCATTTCTGCAGTTCTTTCTAAATATGGGAAACACCTGATAAAAAAACATAAGGGTTCCAAATTGGTAACTCTTTTATATGTTATCATGTAGCATCCCTCTCGGGTAGGAAACTCAATTTGTGAAAAAATATGAAAGTCTATAAATTGATATTCTAAAACAAAATAGAGATTTGTTCTATTCTCTGAGAGTAAGAAAATTTTCATGGATGAGAACATTACATGAATATTTTTTATTAAGTGGATAGGTTAGGTACAGCTACTTGCTATCTTAATAAAAAAAAAATGATAACACTATTCCAGTTTAGTATAGTTCCAAAGCACATTTGGATATTTTATAAAAATGCTGCGTGTGAGGTTAAGCTGAATGGCCAAGCACAATTTCCATATTACTAATTTCATTCCCTGCCTTCCCAGGTAAAGAAATTAGTGATTTAAATATTATACCTCATTTTCTTGAAAAGCAAATTGTTTGTTGACTCCTGACACAAATGATTCAAGTTTTCGGCAAAGCTTCTCTACGAACTTGGTCAAAGGTATTCCACTTTCTGAGTTATAGAATAGCAACTGTTGTATATCTTCAATGTTACTTTCACTCAGAAATTGTTCGATAGACTTGGACAACCAGCCATAAGCACATTTACTCAGTACAGGATTAAAGAATTTCTTCTGAGCATTGCTGTAATAATTGAATTACATCAAGTAATTAGACGATTGAGAACTACAATAATAAGCATTTTAGATAGCAGAGAAGAATAGACCTTCAGAAACTTTAGTAAATAACGTAAAACAAATTAGTCAGATTCCAGTCACGCCAAAAAAACAAATTGTCAGAAGCACTACCTGTAGAAGATGAGGACATCGGCAAAGAATTTTAGTTGGATAAGTACCGAGTCTAAATTCTGAAAACAGCTGGATTTTCTTAGTAGGTAAAGTTCTTTCAGAATTTCTTTCAAATCTTTCTTGATGGCATTATGCCAAAAATGAAGGACGTTAACCTGGTTGGCCCCCTCTTCTATTTCTTGGCCATTAACTTCTGTCATACTTGAAGTTTCTTCGCTTTTCCTATTAGAACTCAGCTCTAGTGATCTTTCTATATGTAGGAAACCCTCAACACCTTGAAATTCTCCACTCTGAAAACAGGTCTCAGTAAAGGTTTCTTTGTTGCTTCTAAGCCAAGAAACCAAAACCTTCATAATGGTATCTAAATTAGTATAAAAGGGAAATTTATTCAAATACATGAATTACTGAACTGTGTGGCCTACCTCTTGCAGGGCTTTTTCCATTGGAGCGATTTCATTTAAACACTGGGTAACTTCTAATTGCTTACTTGCAGAAAGGAAGGATACCATCCATGGCAAAACTTCCTCCAGCAACATTATAGGAACACTACATATGAATTGCCACACAAGTGAGGCCTGTTCTTCAGTTGATAATTTCTCCATCAACAGGGGAAAAACCTGCAGTAGCAGTAGTGCACAAAATTGATAATACGAGTTTCAGAATTCCAGACTGTCTATATACTTGTTCACGTAAATATATATATATATATATATATATATATATATATATATTATATACACGCACACGCACACACATTAGATAATACGGTCATAATTTAAAATACGCCACAAAATGTAATTTAGTATTGTCTGTTGTCTTGTTTTTCCCCATCATACATTTTCTTATCCTAGAATGAACGTAGTGATGCAGATAGTTGAAATTGACAAAGCATATGAACAAGAAATTAATTGCTGCAAAACTAAATTTTAACCATGCATCTAAGATAAAGGTGTACCAAGCCAAATAGCTAGTCATAATTGACACCAACGGGAACACTTTTATTGTTCGGATTAACGTCTGTTGAAATTAGGTTTGTCTTGCACATTCAATAAAGAAAGAATGAGTTCTCATCCTTTTCAAATGTCGGCGAAAATAGATCTTAACTCGATCACTCAATTAAGAGGTCTTCAGTGATTTACCCATTAGTCTCAGATTAAAGTCGTCTGGGCAAGGTGTTTTATTGAACTCTTAACACTAGATAAAGATGGACGGTTTGACCACTTGATAAAGTGTACATACCTAAAGTTGAAAGCAGGCTTTTTTGCATTTTACCATATGTTGTTAGTTGTTTTCTTCAAGTGAATCTATTCATAACAAGCTGTGACCTGAGTAAGCTCCAAGTTAAGAGAATGTCATAATACTCATCAAGACTAGTTAGCATATTAATATAGATTTGTTTTCTTATACAGCAATGCTATAATTAGTCAGTTATAATTACGAAAAATAATTAGCTGCGTGGTCAGTCCTTTATTTGCCTCTGTACTTAAAAATTTACTACACAAGTTAATTAGGAGTATTGTATAGTGTTTCTCCCAAAAGCTCCTTATTTCTAATAAAATACACTATATCACCATAAAATCCACCAATAACAACTTAAAAAAAGTAGTCATGATAACAAATAGAAGTTAGCTTTCGCAATAATGCAGTAAAGGGCTTTGGGGCAGTTTGATCTTTTTTAAAAAGATAAAAGTGCCGACCTACACATTACAAGATAGCGCTAATTTCCTAGTATAGTTGCTTTCAACATCATGATCTGTATCACATAAGAAAAATGGAAGAAAAAAATCAGATATTTCCTCCCATTCTTGTTATAAGACATATTTTAGAAGAAACTATTGATCCCTTTTAGAAACCATTCTATAATTTATATACGATTTTATATTATTTTTCTCATTTACTCCTATCAAATATTATAAGTATTTGTGTTTTGTATAAATCAATAGTAAGAAAATTTTATTAGATTCATAACAAAAGCTAATTCGATATATTAAAAATTGACCTAAATTAATTATTTTCATTGGTAGTGTGTTTATATTAAAAATGTCTTACATTAAGAATCAGAGGAAGTATATTACAAAAAATTGTATTATATGCAATAATCCAGTGTTGATGTCAACAAATTAATGGAACGTGTTTAACTGCACTTAATGAAGCAAGTATCTTTCACAATAGGTTCAGATTAATGGGAATTAAACAAAACAAAAGCGAAACAAATTAACCAAATAAATGCATTTCTGTCAGTGAAAGAAATGACGGAAGAACATTTCATGTAACTAGAGTATATTTTCATAAATCACAAAAAATTGCAAACAACCACCTGTTTTTCTTCTTTCAGCATATGTTTGTAGATGTAGGTTTGCAAGATACCAATACAGTACACAAGTTCTTGGAACAGCTTCGAAATATTCTCTTTAGGAACCATCAGCTCTTCCAAGAAGTGGAAAACAGATCCAAAAAGCTCCGAGGTGCTGTTATGTTCAAGCGAATATGTACAAACGACATTTTTCACATGAGCATCCAGTGCAAGAAAGATAACCTGCCAAAAAAGTTTCAAAATTGATATTCAGAAGTGTCAACTTGACTAGATAACAATCACAAAGCTCATCGTCAGTTGTCACAGACAGGCATTTCAGCTCCAAACATGCACTTGCAGTCATGAAGACAAATATTTGAGAAACGTATCGAGCGAGAAAAGAAGGCAATGCAATCCTCTTTCCATACTTTTGTTTGTAGAGATTATTTTGTAGAGATTATTGAATATGAACAGAACGAGAACAGGTCAATTTAGTTCTTAAAATTGCATCTCACTATCATATTCTATTCCCTTGAACAAAGAAAAACTCAAATTAGTCACGGAAATTATTTAGAGTTCTATTTAAATCTTTGAAATTAACTTCATTTTTACTGTAGGGAAAACTTAAATTATAATAATAGCATATGGTTAGCGATAACATGAAAAACTAATTGATTAACTTTGAAGGCTTAATAAAACCTTAAAAATTTCAAAGACTTATTTGAGTTTTATTTAATTTTAGGAATTAGAGAATTTTATATTAAAACAATGTTTTTATTAATAAAAAATTGTATTGATTAGTTACTCAACTAGTGGCAAGCCAAGTGTACCATCAACATTAGTCGATAGGTACCATGAACAATGAAAAAGTCAAAAAAGTCCTTTTGTCACAATTAATTTTAGGATTTGACATTTCTTATTTAATTTTCCTTGTAAAAACCAAAAAATACTGAAAACTACATAAGTGAAACACCAGCAGCAGTAAAAATATTATTTTTGCATCCCAATTCAATAATTGTATACCTAGACAAGACAAATAAAGCATCCATGAATATTATTAAATTTAGTTTCTGACTTGTGATATTTAGATTAGTCAAACATGTGTATAGTATGTCTATGGTAACATAAATATTTTTTAATTTTTTAAATTGAAATGAAGAAAAAAATAAATATCTTTATATCTACTCTATTTTAAGCTTTATATAAATTCTTATTTTAAATTATAAAAATATTTTATTCTATTTTTACTTTATTTTGGAATTAATGAAATTATAGTTTTCTTAATGTTATTCGGTATTGAAGAGAAAAATTATGTCTTCTTTTTACATTAAATTCTTGATAATATAATTTTTTATAAAATATTATTTAATACATATTTGAATAAACATGATACAAGAACACCTAATATGAATAAATTTAAGACATAAATTTTACATTCATTTCATATAAAAAATAAAAAATTAAAATATAAATTGTTATTTCAAAAATGAAAAGATAAGCATAATCAAATCCGAATCACCTTAAATAATTCAGTAAATGTGTGTATATAAATTAGTTTAAAAGAAGTATAATCTCTATTAAAGCGTAACCAAAAGTAGGTTAATTCTCTAGACATTACTATATATCAAATATCCCATGAACTCTCTGTCTCTTATGTCTCTTCCTATCATCACATATCACCTGTTATACCTACATTTTTCTCTCCATCGCTTGGTTGGGTAGGTAGTCCAATTTTATTTATTTTTTGCTTCATGTCTCTATCCTACAGTTCACCATTAAAATATAAAATTAACATATAAATAAATTAATTAAAACTTACCCAGAAGATGAGTAAAGGAATTTAGCACATAAGAACCAAGCAGTTTAAGAAATAAATAATGAAGTTTGAAATCAAGGGTTCATTTATCAAATTACTCAAACTAACAGGAGAATCTTGACACACAAACAAATTATAATTATATCCACTCTTTTTTGCTGCCTCATTTGCAGTAGCAAAGTTGGAAATCATAGCTGAAACAATAGCACTCAATACTTGATCATTTTACCTGTTAGTTACAAAGTAAACGACTTTCACAAGTAACGTGTATTTCGTCAACAACATCTATTAGCAACGAAACAGAGCGTAGACTGAAACTGACCTCGTCTTCCGCAACACAGTGATACTTATGTGCTAATTTCAGAAACTGGAACCTACTTTGAAGCTGAAGGATCAGTTGCCGGCAACGGCGTGGCTCGTTCTCCAACGACGCCGTTTCCGCCAAGAGACGAAGGTGATCGAGTTCAGAGCGAAAAGCCTTGTGAAAGCAAACAAAGACGAGTATGGGAGCATCGACAATCGGAATTCGCAACAGAATGTCCGCCACGTCTTCCTCATCGTTCTCCTCCTCTTTATCGGACAGGGAAGGATCGCCGTCGTCCATCCACGGCGGAAGTTCCGGCAGCAAGCACCATCAACGGCGAAAGAGGGAAAAGGGAGGTTCTGGTGGGAGAGTGGCATGGAATTTATCTCTCCGTCTCGTAATTTTTTTATGCGAAAAAATAAAAAATAGAAAATAGAAAAAGAGATTGACGCTGACAATTGGAAAGAGACCTCGTAACTAACGGCCAAGAGCATTTGCGTCTTGCGAAATAAGGAGAGAGGTGGCATGAAGAGTGCCTGTTCTAGGGTTTAATAATTGCCGCGTCACTGTCACGCGCGTTTTAACTAATGCCTTTGGCGCGCTGAGAATTGCTTTGAATAATAATGGGTCGAATTCTCTCCTCAGTTACTTTCTTTATGGTGTGGTTTTTCTCTATTTTTTGAATTTAGAATAAAATTACTAAACAAAAATATAATGGGGATTTTTTCACTCAATTAACACACTTTGGTTTCTTTTCTAATAATTTATTCTGTCAATCATTGACCCAAATAACATACTTTATTATACATATTCAACTTTTTCCATCTTTGAAAAGTTAAATTATGAACAAAGTTATTGAATTATAGTGAAAAAGATAAGTCGAAATTTGATTTCCCACGATTTTGAATTGGATTTTAATATTTTGTGATTTTCAATTTAAAATGGAAGAAAGGAGTTATTTTAAGAAAATATTAAAAAAAATCGGTTTAAAAAATATTAATTTATAAAAATAACTGCAGATAATATAATAATTTATAAAAAAAATTGAAGAAATAATTATTTATAAATACATATATTTTAAACCATTTGTAATTTTTTTTAAACGTGTAAATAAGAAAAATAAATAAAAAGGAAAGAATGAGTTGTAAGAAACAGTGCGAAGTATTTGTATAAATTATTAATTTATAAACGTTGAATATAATAACTAAAATATTAATAAATTGAAAAAATAAAATAATACAATTATGCAAAGAAACATAATAATTTGTAGAAGTAATTTTTAAGTAACATTATTTCTCATTTTTATCTCTTATTGTTATTATCATCATTATTATAATAATTATACTCGTGAATATAAATTAATTTTAAAATTATATATAAATAAGAAAATTGAAATTTTATTTGATATAAATTAATAAAATTTTGGAATCATAATTGAAGTTACAAAAATTGCTAAAAAAGTATTTGAATATTTAGTTGAGAGTAATTAAAATTTCATTTAAAATTTTTAAGTGAAACATGTCAAATTAGATGAACATAAATATATTTGAGATGAAATGAATAAACACTAAATCAAACATGGACCTGTCATTAGATAGTGTCTTATAAGTTACAATAATTTCTTCTATGTTTTTTTAGGTAGATCTTTGGTTTGAATAAATTGTTAAATGTTGTTATGAGATTCTTTATTATGCAAGTTTAGGTATAAAACTTGAATCAATTTTTATGAATAAATTGTTTAATGCTGTTGTGAGATTCTTTACTATACTATACAAGTTTAATTATAAAATTTAATTGATTTTTATGGAATAAGTTCCTCTAATTACTTAAACACAATGGAGAATTCTAAATGGGTTGATAGTTAAGAAAACTTAATGTTGATGAAAATATGATGCACATATGGTTTGTTAGATGTGGAAAGCCAATGGTTTCTCCTTCAAGTAGTACTGTCAAAACGGGTCATCTAGTTCAACCCGACTTAACCCACAATGGGTTACCTACTTAGTGAGCTAACCTAACTCGATTTACTTATTAGCAAGTCGACAAAATTTGAATTTGACCGAACCCACTAAGGTTGATGGGTTAGATGGATTGACTCACTTAATCACAAGTTTTTTTTCAATTAATAAAAAAAAATTATGATTCAAATCTAAATAAAGCGAAAGTTTTAAATTATATTTATGATCAATCAAACATAAAGATTTCATTTATATAAAAATATTATAAAATCTTGTTAACAAAATTTTTAGTAGCTTCATATCGATTCAAAATTATTTTTGCATAAAAATCGAGTTACTAAGTATAGATTTATGGATTTTTCATGTTGTTTAATTATTTAATACAAAAATTACACGCGAGCCTTGGTTTCAATATTTTGTAAAATGTCTAACTGACAAAAAGTACTTATTAAAAAAATTAGGTGCATTGGTTAGCCAACCTGACTTAGTAAGAGTTCAACCCGGATGAGCTGAGTTCAAAATTGGCCAATATTGAAGCTTAAAAAAATTAACCCAACCCAACCTAATTTTAATTGGTAGACTAGGTTGACTCACGGGTTCCAACCCATCTTGACAACACTACCTCCAAGCTATATGACTCAAGTAAGGGAAGATGTTGATCTTGGTGTTTAATGTGCTCTTAATAGAGGTTTGATCAACTCTTAAGAAATGATGATTAAAGAAAACTTAGATGGAGTGTTTTAGTCTTGGTGACCTAAGTTAAGTAATATGACACAAATTTGGCAATATAGCAATACTTAATTCAAAGGTGGATTCACATGGGAAAGACACATCTAATTATAAACTTGGGTAATCCTAAATGTGTTTCCAAATTATAAAAGCAAAACCCTAATACTTTAACTTGGAGACCAAGGTAAAACCCTTTCCATTAAGAAGATGACATATGGCCACTACTAAAGGAGAAATCATCTCCCTTGAAGAGATATTTATTCTAAAAAAATCACACATGAAAAGATAAAGGAAAACTTCTTAACTTCCAACATGCAAAATCTCCCCAAATCAACACATTAATAAGGTAAAGGAAAACTTACACAAAAAAAATTAATAGATTTTTTCTGTTTTTTCACTTTCAACTGCGTATTATGATTTATAAAAAGATGAGTGAATTCTTCACAAATCTAATATAAAGAAAGATAAAGAAAATGTGTTTTAGAGAAATTGAGGCTTTTGTAAAATGAAATTTCAATATTTTATATATTCTAAGTTTTATATTTAAATAATAAAATTTTCATATTGATTATATCAATTCTATTTCTAAACAATTTACTGAGTTATTGCAGTCTATTTTATTGAATATTTGCATAATTTTAAGAATATGAAAATTCGAATATTTATTAGAGGTTATATTTTTTTCTTTTAGATATTTATTTTGAAAAAAAATTATACATATTTTTAATTTGTATGGTTTCTATTGATAAATTAAATCTTCTTTATAATTAAGGAGATATTTTATAACGTCGCGCATAACTAACTTCAATTTTTTTTTTCTTATTTTAATTAGTTTTAAATTTTAAAAATATCCTAAAAGTTTAACCAAGCATAGTTTTAGAAATTTCTAGCGATAATTTGTAGATCATGATATTTATGTGAATTACATTTATAGAGTATAAAATCATGAAACAAATGCTTGGAAGTATATTCAAATTATATTACCCACAAATTACGTCATTAATAACGTGTTTAAGATAGATTAGTTTTAAAAATTTCAACTACTTATTTAATTAAAAATATATATACAATAATATTAATTTTTTTTTTGTCCAAAATCATGTCCGCACAAACTTCCTCAGTGAAAAAATGTTGGAAGAAAGTAATAAATAAGTTTGGGAGTGGACATAACAAATCAAAATAAATTAAGTTTACCAATATTAGTTGTCAGCTAACTATATGAATTTTTTTAATTAAGTGATAAGGGTTAAAATGAAAACAATGTAAGATGGAGTATGAGTCGGTGACATTATTAAACCGTATTAATTAATGAAGTCAAATAATATTTTAGGTTGTGAATTAAAAAACATAGTACACATTTTAAGGACACATATATATTATGTGTGAGTTAGAAATTAAGATATTCTCCATTGTAAATCATTTCTTCACTGTGTACACTTTTATTTATATAGATAATATGGTCTACTTTGTAATAATTTAAAATTTAGTTTTCAAAAAATCGAAGATGAAATTTGATTTCCGAAAAATCGAATACCGTGTTAGTTTTCAATTTAAATTTTTGTTTTTATTTAAAAATGAAGGACAATGATGGAACAATTATAGAAAAAAAAAACTAAAATATAATAATTTGAAAATTAAGTAACTAAAAAATGAATATTTTGAAAATAAAAGGTTTAGAAAAAAATTAAAATTGAAAATTCAGAAAGATAATTATAACGAAGTATAATATTTTAGAAAAGAAATATTAAAAAATAGTAATTTAAAAAAATAAAATTAGAATTTTTGTATGTTTAGTAGTATTTCTTAAAAATGGTGATCAAAAAGATAATTTGAATATATCTTTCTCTCCTTAGTCTTTTAAGTTTCATTTATAGACAAAATCCCAAAGAAATTTTGGGTTTTATGACAAATAATTGAAACTTTAATTTTCCTTATACTTTTATCATAAAACATCTAGTATAGTCAATAATTTATCATAATCCATGAGTCGATGTTAATTAATGACAATTTAATGTATATTTCTTTTTTATCCTTTAAGATATTTTTTAATAACAATTTCATGATAAAATTATGAATTTCAAAACATACAATATTGTCTTAAGAGAACTAAGATTAAAGATGACAAAATGAGTTATAATTTACTTTAGATTATCTATCTAAAGAGCCACCATAGTGGAAACTTTAAATAATCATAATCTTACCTACACATTGTGCAACTCAATAACAATGATAATCCAACACAATTGGACTATTCATCAAGGATTACATAATCTAATTACTATAATATAGACATCACAAAGAAGTTATTGAAATCAACTGTCGTTATTCACTTAAAGCGGTTAACAAAAAAATTGTGCACAAATATATACATATCAAATATGATATCAATGTTGCATGAATGTCCAATCGTTGAAAAACTGATGTCATACCCTTAGTCATGGCCAAACATACTCAAAAATAGTTAAAGTCATTTATGGAAGGTGGGCTCAAATCTTATCACCATTGGTCATCAATGAGTTCTTAATAGGTTAGACTTTGTATAATGGGCCAAATAGTTTAGGGTTTCTTTTGGGCCTTGGGTTATAGTGTAAGATTTTAGGTCTAGAAGAGATGAGCCCTAAGGAGACACATGAATCTAGGATAAAAACCTAACTTGGACAATCAAACCCTATAGAAGCTCGTGGGCCATTGGTTATAGTAGTTTCCAAGTTGTTATCTTTTGCAAGACACATGTTTTTGCCATGTGGCATGCTCCTGAGGGAGATGATTTCTCCTTTAGTAGTGGTCATATGTCATCCTCTTAATGGAAAAGGTTTTACCTTGGTCTCCAAGTTAAAGTATTAGGATTTTGCTTTTATAATTTGGAAACACATTTAAGATTACCTAACTTTATAATTAGACGTGTCTTTCCCATGTGAATTCACCTTTGAATTAAGTATTGCTATACTGTCAAATTTGTGTCATATTACTTAACTTAGGTCACCAAGGCTAAAACACTCCATCTAAGTTTTCTTTAGTCATCATTTCTTAAGAGTTGATCAAACCTCTATTGAGAGTAAAAAATCATAGGAATATATTTAGATAATTGATACGATTCTTGTGTATAATGGTTTAGTTTCTTATACAACGAGTTAAAAATTTAAACAAACAAGCCTTAATAAATAAATGAAAATAATTAAAAAATGATTTGTACGTGAAACTGGCTTAATTATAGTGTATGATTGTAAGAAATATTATTTTAATATATTAAAATTGTTTGAATATTGAGATGAATGTTAATGATATATTGTGTATTTTTTAGTAGTATAAAGTTAGAATATTTTAATAAGTCATTTTGCTTCAACTTGAAATTATTTTGGAACGATTAGAAAAAAAATGAGAAATATCAATTTGAACCAAATACACTTGTTATTTTGTAATTTATTTTTTAAATTATGCATAGTTATTGTGCTAGCAAACTCTCATTAAGTGAAATTCATTTAATTGAAAACTCAATATGTTTGATAGACAATATTAATTTAATTGGAATTCCAAGAGTTTTGGTTGTTGGACAAACATTTCCTGGTTTGATGACTTATTTTTGTTGAAAACTCCTCAAGGTTTTCATTCAAAATTTTGGTGAGTGAATAAAAATTCATTAAGTGTGTTGAGGCCTTTGATTGGGTTAGCAAATTGTTGGTTGGACGAATTACAAGATATATTTAACTTACTCTATGAATCAAATTAAGGGGGGAATGTTTGATGAACTTAAAAAACAATTTTTAAATGTTTCTAAATATCAAAATGACTCAAGATGTATATGTATTGATGGAAGTATATGATGTTATGATTGTGATATTGTGAATGTACTATTGTTTATCAACTTTGATGATTACACGGTGGGATTCATCAAATAAATACAATAACAATGAGTATGAGTGCAATATACATAAAGGATTAATGCTACATCTAATTAAAATGGATTTTTGGATTTTCTTTCTTATATTTTGTTCAACTTTTTCATTTTTCACTTAATGTGTGAAACTTAGACTCACACTTGGATGCCTAAAATATCTCCCCTAATTGTGAGTCCTTTCACATTGGTGTATCCCTTCAAGCTAACCACAAGTACCATTTACTTGTATCGTTGTTTATCATATCGGGACATGCTTGCTTGAATTTCTTTCAAGAAGACTTTCGATACATATTTGTACTTTAGTCGTCTAAGTTTGTCATTATGATGAATTTAACTTTGATACCATTAATGAATTTTTTTGAAAATATATTTACCAAAAAAATACAACAATAATGAGACATGAATATCGGATGCACAATACATCTAACCTAAAATTTTAAAGTAATGAGTTTATAGTTACATTCTTTATGTATTATTCAACTTTCTCGTTCCTATACGAACTTATGCTCGTACTTGAATTTCCAACATATAAAAATAAACTATTGATTATAGAAAATTTTAAACAAAACTAAGTTAAAAGAATAAAAAAATATATATGTATTTATACATTATTTGTAATTTTATTTATAAGATATGTAAATATAATATAAATATGAAAGTTTCTTTAAAAAAAACCTTTGGTAATATAAATATTATATAAATTATTTAGTTTATCTCCTGTAATTATTAGTGAAATGTCATATATATAAATGACATGAAAAATTCGGTATCATTTTCATATTTTAGAAAATACTTTATCTTTTAATTTTTATTCACTTGACATTGAAAACAAAAATATCTAAAGGCGAGATAAATAAAATATCTAAAAATAAATAAATCTAATGATCGAGAAGACGTGTCTTTAACTCTCTTAAGTTGTGTTCACATTGATTGAATTTTTCAAGAGGAAAGGTTAGGATGGATTTGTGAGATACACTACGTCCATTCATACGAAGATGAATTTGAGCTGATTTGTGGGATATGCACCTTTTCATCACCCCGCTAATAAGTTCGGATTTGCGGTGATGTTAATTGAAATCTCAACTTTGTTCTCCATTATTTGTAAAATACCACGTAAAAATGCAAGCAATTCGATTTCAGATATTGGAGATGATGACCAAGAATGGAGGTTGGTCTATGATAATTCAAGGTCGATGGCTGCTACCATGTTGAAGATGAAGAAAGTGAATAACAGTGCTTGAAGAAGTAGTTGAATAAGAGTTGTATTTGGTTCTGATGGTGCTGTATTCGATTCCCATTTTTGAGTATTTGATTCCAATAGAAAGAACAAATGCAACTGATACGTGTATTTAGTTTCCGCAAACTTGTATTTGGTTTAATACACCCCTTATTCAATTCCACTACACCCTTTATAATTCTTATTCAAAAACAATTTTTTATTTTATTTCTCTTTTATTTCCATCTAATGTATATTTTTTGGATGTATATTTTACTTATAATAATAATAATAATAATAATAATGATAATAATAATTATAATAATGAGATTTTAGAAATTAATTTTTATTTGTTTTTTTCTTTATAATAATTTTTACAATTATATATAATATTAATAATTATCATTTTATATTACTTTTACTATTAAGGATATTTTGATAATCTTCAATTTTTATTAATTAAACTATTTTTTTTATTTTACACTAATTCTTTCAAACTTTACTTATATATTCAGTATCATTCATCTCTAAATTTATTCAAATAAATAACAATTAATTCATCCTTAAATCTTCTCAAATTCGTCTACTCAATCTTCTTCAAACTTTTCATAAACAAACAAAACCTTAAACTTTTTATATTCAAACTCAAATTATAATATCTATCAATAGGTGATAGTTCAGTGAACTAGATTTATTTAATAAAAAATATTAATAAAAAAAAATATGATATATTAACTCATTAAAATATATATATGAGTAAAATCGTCACAGTAACTCGGATTAATTTTCTCTTACGTAATATATATATATATATATATATATATATATATATATATATATATATATATATGATATATTAGGAACACTACATCAGGTAAATAAAGTACTTATCCTTTCTGTAATTTGAATTATAAAGGTTTTAAAATCGTCACAGATTATTATTTTATAACATTTAAGTTACTATGAACTAATTTCAGTGATTTAATAACAGAAAAAATACAGTCTTAATATTTATATTTTTTTTTAGTTTAAAGACTTAGTTACAAAATTTAAGTAGTTCAAATCCTACAATTGATTTCACCAAATTTAAATTATATTTTTTTATAAAAATGGAAATGAAAAATTAGCAGGAATTTTCAATAACTTAAACACTCTAATTAACCGTAATTAAGTAAGTGGTTAGATCTTAATAATTTTATGAAAAATTAGCTTAAATTTACAATAAAACACTCTTATTAACCGTAGTTAAGTTAGTCCTTAGATCTTGAAACTTTTTATTAAGTTAAACACGGAAAACTTACTTCTAATTTACACATTATTTGTACACAGAATTTAATATTTGGTAACAATTTTTTATTACATTATTATTGTTTTTATTATTGAAGGATTTTGTACGTGTCTGCATTAGAATTATACACGTCTTTGTCTGTTCGGTTAATGGATGGACGTTTGATGTATGCCTCGCCTTGATGGGTTAATCATTCATGTGTTAAGGCGTGTTTCATGTATTAATTTTCTCTTACGTAATAATAGCATAAGTAAAATACAATGTATAATCATAAAGTCGTAAATATTATATATTTTTTATAAATACACGAATATATAAGGATTTTCATAGTTTTAAACTTCTTTTATATATATATATATATATATATATATATATATATATTGTGTGTTTACATAGTTTGAGTAAAGTTTCATTCTAGTATTGAAATTTGGTTGGTGGTTTTTTATAAAAGTAAAATAAAATTTGAGATTTTATTGAAATAATCGTTATATTTATTTAAAAGAAAAATAAAACTAGTAGTAGATCATTGTGTACGTACGAATCGATTTGGTTCGTAGAATTTTATTTTTCAGGACCAGCAATAAACGTAAACGATTTATCAGGGGTTAACGAGACGAAATATTGTACCGAGTTAAATATTATATCAAAATAAATATTACATTAATCTAAATATTGAGCTAAATTAAACATTGTCCAACATTGTCTCAACAAATTAAATATTTTTAAATGATTTTTTCCGAAAAAAAAAATGAAATAAATAAAAAATTGAATAGGCAAGGAAAATACATTTCTATGTTTTGATATCCAATAAATTTATTATATCACAAACGTATAAAAAAAAAGCCAAACTCTTATTGTTCAATAAGTAGTCTAATAACATATAGTGTAAAAACAACAATATCTTAAATACTATCTGTTTAATAAGATTCCCCTTAATAGTTAAAATACAATATCAAAGGATAAAATACAAAAATACAAGTAATAGTAAATAAATACTAATTTTATTTAGTTTTTATGCGTATAATATACTACCAACATCAACTGTTAATAGGTGTTGTGATGATAATAAAAATAACATCAGAATAATAATAATAATAATAATAATAATAATAATAATAATAATAATAATAATAATAATAATAATAATAATAAAAATAATTATTATTATAATTTTAAAAACAAAAATATCGATAGAACAAGGGTTAAATATGTTTTTAGTCCCTATATTTTGGAGTGATTTTGATTTTAGTCACTCTTTCAAACTAAGGTATAATTTAGTCCTTCAACTTTAGAAAACTCTGGTTTTAGTCATTTTTATCAACTGAAACACGTTTGAAACAGTAAATAAAATTAAAAAATTTTGGTAAAAATGACTAAAACCAGAGTTTTCTAAAGTTGAAAGACTAAATTGTACCTTAGTTTGAAAGAGGGACTAAAATCAAAATCACTCCAAAATATATAGGACTAAAAACATATTTAACCCATAAAAGAATAACCATAATGAAAATAATGATAATAATATAATAGTAATAATGATAACGGATGATCACAATAAGAATAATACAATATGATAATATTTTGAATAAGAATAAGGGTTAAATACGATGATAATCAAATAATAATAATGATAATACTTATTCTGATAACAAGCTGATATTGATAATAATAATAAAACACAAATAGTGATATTAAGATATGATTACAGAAAAAATAATTGCAAAAGGTTTTCTAAATAACCTTAATAATGGTAGTAGACCATCATTATATTGATGAAATAAAATGACAATGGGATAAAAATATATATCTTATCCTATCTATATAATTAAAATATGATACGGTAATTATCTTATATCATATCTATATATCAGTAAAAAAGTTTGTAGGATTTAGAGGCGATAAGCCCAAGAGGAGGATAAAGCGTTAGTGGGCCGGGCTTTAATTAATGTATAATATGGTCCGGGGCCTGATTTCGTTCCTCCTCATTTGAACAGAAAAAAGCATCATAATTTCGTGATACGGATATAGATATACATAAGTTGTTATTTAGTATTCTTATCATTATTACAAACATAAACATTAGTAGACGCGTGAAGAAGGGTCTTGTGTTGTTTGCGTTTTTGTCCCAATTTTTTTAAATCGTGACAGAAGAGAAAGAGCGAAAAGGGGAAAGGGTTTCGATTTCGGAAGAGGAATATTAATACTGAGTAGCTTGTGAAAGAGAGGGTTCAGTCTTCCACAATGAAGACGACGAAGGGTGGCAAGGTCATGAACCCAACCGATGCTTACCGGAAGGAGCTTCGGAAGAAAGAATTGAAGAGGGTATTCTTCACTTCCTCAACCCACGCTCCATTTCTCCTTCGCTTTTAATCTCTTTTTGTTCTTCCCCTTTTTCTCTTATCCCTGCCCTAATTCTTGTTTTACCCCTTTCACATGCTCCGCTGTTGTTAATTGATTGATAGTGCAAGTAGTTTTTCTCTGAATTTGATAATGCGAAAAAGATGCAAATAGGGTTTTAAAACAAAGGAGCTGTTTGGTTTCATTCAAATGAACTTAGCTTAATTTGTGACGATGTCCGTGTTCCTTAAAGTGTGTGTTCTTGTTATGTATTGCTTGTGTTTTCGAAGAATTCAGCTCATGGTCGGATTTTTTTATCCTTGACACCTTTTTTATTTGATTTGAACAATAGAATAAGAAGGAAAGAAAGAAGGTGAGGGAGGTGGGGATTTTGAAGAAAGATCCTGATCAGTTGAAGAAGCAGATTGAGAACTTGGAGATGATGAGTAAGTCGTGCTTTTGTTTTTGCAATGGAAGGCTGTAAAATTCAATATACTTTCTCTCACTTATCATTATTATTTTTATTATCGCGAACTGATTGCTGAGCATTGATAAAGGGCTGCTTGATCGTGCATGTGATAGTTGTTGTTTGAATGAATCTCTTAGTCTGTGTAAACGCTAGAACCCATTTTAACGGACTAGGAGCAGCTGTTGAAATTTCCATTAGAGTAACAAATAAATTGTTGTGATGAAGGAGAACACGTTAATTAGATTTGTACATACTAGCAAAACATTAAGATTAAATTTGGTGAACTTGCAAATGCTCACGGTGAATAAAAAACATGACATTACAGTGCGTAGGGAAGTTCAATTGAATTCTGTTCAAAGTTTGTTTTATCCTTGAAGGATACCCTTTTTGTCTTCATGGAGCACGGGCAAAGATAGTTGTTTTCTGGGATGCAGTTATATGATTACAAATTAAGTATGATGTCTTTTAGGATGATTTTACCATTCAAATTCACTGTGTATTGTTGGTTGTGGCAGAGGCTGATGGTGCTTTGGATAAAGCAAGAAAGCACAAGAAGAGACAGCTACAAGACACACTTAACCTTGTCCTAAAGAAAAGGAAGGTAAGAACTTATTATATGTTCTTTTTGTTGAACCACTTTTTTCTACTATTCAATACTACTATGCAGAATATCAGGTACTTGTGTTCTGTACACAATTATGTATGGGTGTTCGTTTGTTATGGAGTTTATAGAAACATATTTCATCAGTGAATGAAAATAATCATTATTTCATAATTCAATGTGCCCTTTGTATGATGCAAAATATCTCAGTTATTTATAGTCTCTAGTATCTTTTTCTCTGCCATGATCAAAATCCATTGGTTTCCATGGACGAGTGATTGCTGATTTTGTGCATTTGAAAATCGGTTGTAACAAGAACATGGGCTTATGTACTATTCTTGTCATGTGCAAGTCCCATTATGAGTAGCTGAATAGCATCCTCTTGTGTTTATCTCAATCTGTAAATGATGGTTTAGGTTGATATTTTCTTAGACCCGTGTAAAAGGTTGTGTGGTCATAGCTATAGTCTTCAATTAGTTTCTATTGACAGACATCTATTGTGGGTCATTGTTAATCTGTCTTCTGAGAGACACTTTTTTTACTATAATTTTAAGGCTTGAGTGTTACAAACAAGGCAAAATCAAAACTTAGTGCATGTTTGGTTTCACGTCATATCAAGGCAAATGTGGATCCATTCACATTCTAGGTGAAGCTTCTTTGAATAGGTTTCATTTTTCACATCGAAAACTTAGATCTTAGATTCCAACTTCAAACCAAACATGCGCATAATGTAAGTGGAAAATTATGAACTGATTTTAATATTGTATTAGTAGTAGAAACTGTCTGGTTTAGCTAGTGGGAGACTGAAAATTCAATCTTCAGGATTTTAACATTTTATTTGGATATATGCTTTTTTTTAGTTAAATGGTTTCTGCCAATTGTTAATTAGTGATGATCTAGATCTAATCCTTCTTGTATAGGAATATGAAGATAAAATGCGGGAGAAGGGTGAGGCCCCAGTTATGTTCAGGTGAAGAATTTTTTTGTCATTTTAAAAACATAGATTTATTCCCCATTTGTGTTTGTGTGATTTACACATTCTAGGATGACTTTTTGGCAGTCATTTGGGGCCTCCTCGAAGGAGAACAACTGCAGAAGAAGAAGAAAGGGTTAAACACCCAAAGCCTGAGGTAGGATTTAAGTTGTTTCCGAGTGTGTGCTTTATGTTTTCCCATGCTCTTCCTTCTGAACTAAACTGGCATAGCTGTCATTGATGATTGGGTGACTTACTGATTTTTCTACAGGATTCTGTTTATTACCATCCTACATTAAACCCTACTGGGGCTCCACCACCAGGGAAGCCTCCTATGTTTAAATCATCTATAGGTATGCTGAGCTTGTTTTTCATATTTGTGTTGTAAAATCATGGATTTATAAATAGTGTTGGTTTGACTCTTCTGTACTTATCAGTCAACAATTGTGCTGGAATGCAGGGCCAAGAATTCCTTTATCTGGTGCTTCATCCAGTGCCGAGGCTTCATCCTCGGCAATGGAGACAGAGGATGATGTATTAGCTGTACCTCCACCTCCTCCACCACCTCCACTGCCTGATGGTAGCAATGCAAGTTCAGCAGATGGCACTGTTTTACCTGCATCTTTACCATTGCCTCCTCCCCCTCCTATGCCTCCAAAGCCTGCTAGTGCCGTGTCTACATCATTACCACCACCCCCCTTGCCACCTCCACCTCCTGGTCCCCCACCTAAAGATCAAGTTGCAAATCGTCCTATTCCTCCTCCACCTCCTCCCCTTCAACAGTCTCAGCCACCTCCACCTGGCACTAGTGGAGGTGAAGGGAGAAATCAGTCTGCATTAACAGATGATTCACCTTCCAAGGATCCTAGTCAGGTAGATTTGTCTTACTAAATTGCTTTGTTTTCTCTGTAAAGACACGACCTGATTGTAAAGGCATTGAAAGAAATGATGTTAGGGATATATTGAAAGCATTCACTGGTGCTGCTAGTATCTGAAATGATTAAGTATGCAGATACAGTGATTTTTCAAAATTTAGGATGTGCAGATGGCAGAGAATATTGAATAAAATACTAAAATATATCTTTATGCTTACAGAAAAAAATAGATATTTTATATTTTAAAATTATCAATGACCGATTTTACAGGGTGGATAGGGTTGTCTACATTTTTTTGCTCTATTTTATGATGTTTTAGCTTTAGTCGGAACCTATTTTCTTTGTTTTGAAACATTGCAAAGCATATTTTGGATTTTGGATATTCATGCTTAATAGATGGGAAACAGTATATATTTATCACGGTATGATTCTTCAAAATAAAAGCTTCTTGGACGGTAACAATTTCGAAAATGCAGGGGCAGCTTCCTCCACCTCCTCCTCCTAATCAGGTGCCACCAAAGACTGGTATGGTTCAGTCTGATGGTTCTGTTTCAACGGAGGGTAAGAATTCCCTATCAAACCAGGAGATTCCAAAAATGGTTGCCGGGCATCCTCCTCCAAGGCAACAACCTCCTGTTCCAGGACCTGCTTTAATCCCAAGTTTACAGCCTGACGTATTACCCCCAGGGATATCCCGTTTCCCACCACCCCCACCACCACCTGACATGAGGCCTCCTTTACCTGGGGCAGTACTCCCTGGTCAGGTACCACCTGGAATGATGGTTCCCCTAATCCATAGGCCACCATATGGCCCTCCACCTGGTCCTCCACCAATGATGAGGCCTCCACTTCCACCTGGTCCTCCTCCAAACTTTCAGGAAGAGGATCATATGGCAATTCGGCCGCCTCTTCCCCCTCCGAAACCATCTTATGTTAAATCTGCTGCTTCTACTGTTGTTAAAAGGCCATTGGCGCAGCACACTCCAGAACTCACAGCTATGGTAAGTTGAGGGACTTTTTGGCTTCCTTTTATATTGGCTCTTGAATTTTTTGCTTTTGAATTTTCCTGATCTATATTATTTATTTATTTTAATTTTGTAACAAGTTTTTGAGTAAACTGATTTCTGTTGTATTTTGATAATTAGCTTTCTTGAACTCTAACTAACGAAGTTAATGCCATCATACTGTAATTAAGTATGGTGGTAAATTTTTTTGCTACTGCATTTAGTGTTTTGGATATCTTATCATGTAACCAAACTAATGACAACTAAATGATTTTTATGTGCATTTGCTCATACTCGTACGGGGCAGATTTTCTTAATGAGAAGAAATGTTACCTGTGAGTTTGAATTTATGTCTGAGCCTGAGGAAGGATAGCTGTTAAATAAGTTAATTCAACCGATGAGAAACAATGTTTTGATAATTCCTTTCCATGTATAACCAATTAACACATCTTTTATAAGAATAATATAATAATATCTGGGCTAGTCAATGATGTTTTCACAATTGGTTAAATAAGTGATTGTTGACTGGTTATATAGTTTTGTCAAATTGTCAATATAACAAAATCCCGAACTCTTAACAACTAAGAACTTAAAAGTAGGATCATTTTATTATTATATCAATCTCTCGTGTATTCCTCTAATTGCTTTATCTTGTTTTTTTACTAGGTTCCTGCATCTGTGCGAGTGAGAAGAGAAACTGCAATGAGTAAAACAAAACCGAAACCAGCAGTGCCAACCCCTAGGACCGTCTCTGGGACATCAGGGCCAACTATTGTAAAATCAGAGTCAGTGAGCTCGTCACCAGCTCCAAAAGCACAGAGCATTGATGACTCTTATACGGCTTTCTTGGAGGACATGAAAGCCCTTGGTGCACTTGATGGTTGAGATTACCACAAGAGTGGTGGTGCGGTTAATGGTGATGGATGTGCTCAATGGAATTTGTTTATGTTCAAATATTCACTCTCTTGACCTCACTCAATTTTTTGTTCTTGATGAAAGTTAATCAAGATCGTCTACACTCGTTACTCTAATTTTTCTCCTTTGTTACTCTAGTTTAAATTAGTGCACTGTCTGTTAGTTAATAAAACAATGTTCATTATTAACCAACGTTGTGTAGATACTTAAAAAAGGTACATTATATATATATATATATATATATATATATATATATATTAAAAACTAGATTTAAAATTTTGAAAAAAGAAAAGATCTGGCTAGCAACATTTTTTAAAGTAAAGTGGTACAAGTTTTATAAAAAGTATGTCCAATTTATTGTGCAAAAGTGGATTACACAACAATACCAGCTATATTTTATTTTTATAAATTTTTTAGTATGGTAGACTATTGCTTATTAATTATACTTACCTATTGGAAGTGTAATGGGTATGGATTCTTGTATGTTGAATTTGTACTATAGTATGTTATGTGAAAATTGTGTCTATTTTACCTTGAAAACTAAAAGGACACCGAGAATTTTATATTCGAACTCGTGGACATTTAAGAAGAAAAATAGTCAACTTTTACAGCATATTCATGTGAGAGTGTAACTTTGAGAATGTATCTCGAAGCATAACCTGGGTTTAACGAAATTAAGTTACGTAACCCTTTAACGAAAATGATCAATTTTAGATTAAAAAGCAAAACAAATCTTTTTAAATCTCACGTCACAGATGGGACCTAACAAAACATGAACCTATTGGCATGAATGCTCGTAATAACATAAAAAGGCGAGATTGTTTTTTCTATCAAGGAAAGTTATCTGGGAAAGTATGAACAGAAAACTAAACTAATTTTGCTACAGTATCCAATCAGACCATTTATTGTGTGGTTAATAACGCAACAATTCCAGTTATTATATTGATAAACAATAATGCAGCATCTTACAATTTACTTGAGGTCAAGCTAGAAGAAGTATATTTCATTATTTTGTGAATCCTTGGTTAAACCTTTTAACTAAATTAGAGGAATAAACTGAACAGCATGCATTCACTTAAATTAGTTCACCGCTTACTGCAACACAAGATTCCGCTTAAGACATTTTATAACCTGTATTGAAAGCAGCCCAAAGAACTCGGATTATACAATATGACAACATGGCCATGATTTCCTATTTTGGCAATGGTTTTCTCTCTCTTGTTTTATTTAGTAACAGGGTTGAATGAAATGAAACTATGTGAGCTGATTTAAGTTGGATTTCATTTTTTAGTAGAAGGAGACAGATTGAAAGTGACCGATTCATGAACAAAAATTGAATTTGAGAGAGAAGAGAAGAACTTTTTTGGAGGGGAAACCATAAAATAGGCAGAAAGTCAGAAAGATGAAGCTATTTTCCTCTAAACATCATCTTTGTGCCATGAAGGGTGCTTTTTCCATTAAGCTTCGTGCTTTGTTGCTTCTTGCTGCTTTTGGATTCTTCAACTGCACTTCCTCTATGTCTCAACTCAACTCAGGTCTGCATACTTTTTCTTATTAAATTTTGAGTTGAGTTCGTTATGAGGGTAAGGTTAACTGTGATAAGGATAAGTAGTCTGGATAAATTGAAAGCGTTGATGCACTTGAAGCCACAGTACACAGAGCATTTGAGAAATCATAACTCCACAATCAGTATTCAACAATTAGCTTGGAGTGCAAACCTTGAAAGTTGTTTGATGCGTCTTAGCTATACCATTTGTCACAGTCCAACAACTGAATAGTGTTGCTATTTTTGAAAAGACACCATTGAACTGAGACTGAGCAACTAAACTGTTTGAAGTAATTGGAGTGTGGCAGCAAACAACAAATGTCGACAATCTCGTCCATACAAGTGGCAATGTTGGAGTGACATAATAGTTTGGGACGGTTTGTTACAGCTGGATAAGCAATTACGACATGTAGAGGTAAAATCAGTTTGAACATTCAAGAATTGACAACTCACTGCAAAAGAACACTGTTCAACCTGACACTGAATTTTGCTTTGATCGATTGGTGTCCTTAATTAAACAGAGAAAGGGGACAAGACAAGGGAATCAAGACTAATTTCATTTATACACCAATCAAAAGCAATCATCAATCAAAATGCTATAATGGGGTGTTTTCTTTATCAGCAGTACACCACAATTAATGGTACAATGCATTATTTTATCATTCAACTCTTTCTTGGAGACGATGCATGCCAAAAGGACTGAAGAGTTGAGATAAGGATAAAATATTTTGTATTTATATATTTCGAGACTATTTAATTATTAGTTTAATCAGTTTATATTTTGCGTCAAATCTTAATTTCGTTCTTTTCTGAAATTTTCAATTGGATTCTAAATTTATCAAAATTATAATAATTAGATTTTTTCCGTTAAATTGTTTCTAATGGTGTTAGTCAGTTTCTTAACTGACGTGACTGAGTGAAGTAGGGCAGCTTAAGGCACACGTTTATAATTAAAAACCCTTTTGATTTGTTATTCTATGCTAACCATTCTGCTGCAGCAGTTCTGACAGTAAATTCAGCTAACATATAAGTGATTAATGGAATTTATCTAGGAATCCAATTTACCTAGTAAATCCACTCACTATTTCCATCACCATTACCATTCTCAAAAGAGGAATTCCAGCTTCGGATTTCCACATCTGCTTCAACTTCATTCTCTTCTTCACCTTCATGTTCACCGTCACCACCAACATCCTCAACTTCCACTTGTCCATCAACATCACCCATCTCTTCCAACATACCACTAACTTGTTCAACTCCATCAACCTTTTCCTCCATAACAGCCTCAACTTTCACTTGTTCACCCATCTCTTGTTCTTCACCATCAACATCACCCATCTCTTCCAACACACCACCAACTTGTTCAACTCCAACAACCTCTTCCTCCATAACAGGATCAACTTCCACTTGTTCACCCATCTCTTGTTGTTCACCATCAACATCACCCATTTGTTGTTGTTCACTATCAACATCAACCATCTCTTGCTGTTCACAATCAACATCACCCCTCTCTTCAACTTCTCCTTCATCATTTCTAACATATTCCAGCATATGTATGACTTCGGGTTCAAAAACAGGGTGTATGACAAACACATGCACCTCACCATTCAGCCTAAGCTAAATTAACCATATGCATGACAGCAGTGTCATCACAAAGAGACTCTAACTTATCATCCAACACTGAAGCCCCTCCTACAAAATACCACATATCTTTAAACCCTTGGTATCCCAAAGATTTCACTACACTAACAATCAAGAAATAACTCCAAACATCTGGGTCAAACATAAACCTAGATGTCTCCCCCCCTTCATACCTAATCTTCCCATCATTAACTAATTTCCCTCCATGGTGAAATACAACCTCAATATCCTTGTCCATGATGCAAAACACTATATATAAGTGAACAAAAAAACGACAAACATGTATTAAAACCAAAAACAAAACGCACTCACAGACAGAAAAAGATCACTTTAAACATGGGAGACCACAACATTGCAATAAAAAACAAAACACAATCCGACGACGGGGACCACAACATTGCAATGAAAAATGGAACACAATACAACTACGGGGACCACCGCCCAACATCACAATAAAAATATTCAATACAAAACGAAACTTTTATTGACCTGGCCACTCGATATTGCAACTGAAGAAGGTCCCACAACTCCGATGACGACGATGGAAATGATACCCCAATTTACGAAACGAAACCCTAAATCCCCAAATTGATATCCCAATTTCTTAAATGGATTGAGCTTTGGACGAACCCTAGAGGAACTCAGAACAATCCCAATCCCTAATTCGATAAAATATGATTCCCAATACGATTTTTGGTTTATAACTTTCATTTTCATTTTATTTAATTTTGGTTTATAATTCATTAAAAAATTGAATTATCCACGTGCCTTAAGCTGCCCTACTTCACTCAGCCACGTCAGTTAAGAAACTGACTACAGCGTGCCGCGTCAAATTACCACTAACGTTGTTGGAGACAATTTAACGGAAAGGATCCAATTGTTGCAATTTTGATAAATTTAGGATCCAATTGAGAATTCTAGAAAGAAAGAGACGAAATTGAGATTTTACGCGAAAATAGAAACTTCGTGAATGATTAAACCTTAATTATTCAACAAAATATTAAGAGTTTAATTGGTATGCCAGTGCATATAATTTTACACTATTAACTAACAAAAAATATCTTTAGTACAATTTAGAATGGTTATTGTATTCATAAAAACTATTACTATAAAATACAATAAACTTAATATATTTTAATTAAAATTTTCTATCAAATGTGAAAATGGTTATGCATGTACTAATTAACCACCTATGATCATCAACCAATGTGTGGTGGTATCATTCCATTTGCATTCCATGCACGCGAAGTTGAAATTCCCTATCACCATGCCATGGTGCAAATCTCAACATCAAATTACACACTCTTTCTTGTCTTCACGAAATGCATATTTAAGGTTTCACCGATATAAGAGAATGGTGTTCATGGAGAAGAAAATGAAGTGCAAAAAGAAGAGATAAAACTTCAAACATTAATTCAAAACACTTTGATTTTTTAATCTCTAGTTTTATAATATTATTTTTGTATTGTGATTAATTTTTGGTGGAACATGTGCACATTTTCATTATACTAATTAGTATGAACGAGTTAGTCGAGTTAATATATTATGATAACACTTCAAAAGTGTATTAAATAAATTAGGAGAATAAAATATATTCAAATATAAGAGAATGGTGTTCATGGAGAAGAAAATGAAGTGCAAAAAGAAGAGATAAAACTTCAAACATTAATTCAAAACACTTTGATTTTTTAATCTCTAGTTTTATAATATTATTTTTGTATTGTGATTAATTTTTGGTGGAACATGTGCACATTTTCATTATACTAATTAGTATGAACGAGTTAGTCGAGTTAATATATTATGATAACACTTCAAAAGTGTATTAAATAAATTAGGAGAATAAAATATATTCAAATAAATTAATTTACTTAATTCATCAACCTAAAGATTGAGTTAAATTATAAAAAAAAATTATTTTCGAGCAATTCAATTGATTTGTTCTTAACTAAATATTCATAATGAGTTAATTCATGTTAAATAAGTTGTTTCGTTTTAATATTCGTGATATTAAATATTTCATTTACATTGAAGTTGTTGGTGATGTATATATTTTAAGTGTGTGATCCTTTTGGTCATTTTAGTATATGAGTGTTTGTGAAATCAAACTGATTTGTTCTATCATGACCTTTT
The DNA here is from genome assembly GCA_027742785.1 of Vigna reflexopilosa. NCBI lineage: Eukaryota > Viridiplantae > Streptophyta > Magnoliopsida > Fabales > Fabaceae > Vigna > Vigna reflexopilosa. Next base: position 61,345,450 of record CM050911.1, on the reverse strand, counting down.
CCTTAATTGCGAGATCTTATTTTGTTGAACAATATTTGTTTGTACTTACATTACTACTAATATGTCTCTAAAATCTTTGTTTTTTGTGAAACACTGTGACTCCAATTTGAGACAATACAAAACTTTGTCCGAGATAATCATATTTATTTGATAAATAAAAAAAGTTTCTTCCTATTATATTTATTACTTTAAATGTTTCTTAACTGAAGCTTTCAGCTTTTTGACCTAGTTTTGGTTTAATTCACAATATAAGTTTTAAGGATATGTTATATGTGATAATTCACAATCTAATGTTTTTTTGACACCAACATCCAATATTTCAATAGATTGTGTTTCAGGTATAAGGTTGAATATTTATTTAAACAATTTATTAGTCTTCATATTCCATTAAGTTAAAACAGTTAATGTTATAATAAAAGTATAATTTAATGTCCCAACAACCATATATTTTTTTGTGGACTTATGATCAGGGTATGTGGTCCATTTCCCTTTAAACTTAATAATTGATATGTTTATGCTAATTAGATGTTTGAATGGTTTTAATCAATCGCACATTAAGTGTGGTTAGAGAGCAAAAGTGAAAAGGATTTGTTGTCGCTTGGTTGCTCCTTTGAAAATATGACCATTGGTGATTGGTGGGTGTGTCACCTCGTGGACTACATGGATGCCTCACGAATAATGTTGTTACCGCTGACACCAAATTGTAGGGTCACGTTCCTTCAACTATTGGATGGTGTTGGATATGATGATCTTGGTGGCGCCATGTGTCCCTTAGATTTTTTATAAACAGGGACAAAGTGGTCTCATCATTTTCACCTCTTTTACTCATGCAACTATTCTTGGACCACACAATTTCTAAATTTTTTCTTGTTCAAGGTAATAATGTTTGATATTAACATTTTCTCATCTGAAGGATCCTCTAGTGTAAGGTAGGGGAAATGCAGATGATACTTCTTTGTCATCTTCATGGCTCGAGTCGTCTTCAAGGACCCAGGGGTCGATCAATAGGAATTTTTTGACAATCAATAATGGAATTACACATGTACATATTGCAAATAAGGGTCCATCAGGGATGGAAACCACGATAAGAGTAAAAAGAAGGCCACAAAAAAGCGTATTGGCCACACTGTCGAGGAAATCCTTATCGACATGACGGTTGAATGAGATAAGTTGAACTTGTCAAAAATTCCAAGGTATGATTGGGTCATGCATGAAGTTCGCAAGTACGTTACCCAATTCCGATGGGGGCAATGATTTTGTGGATTTGGCTCACCAGCCATACATCTTGAGAGATGACATTGATGATGATGTCATGCACTACCAATTATGTGGGGGCAACCAATGTGTATGTCATGGTCAAGAGAACACAATTGAAACTTTTTTAAAAGTGTAAACTAATTTGATACACTCTTTAATAGAGACTATCCAAGTAATTAAACCTTAAACAAATTTCTCTAATAATGATATATATTTGAAGATGACAAAATCAAATGGATAAAATTCGTTACGAATAGTAAGTGGATAAATCAAATGGATACATGTAGGTGATGAGTAATGAACAATTCAATACCTACTTATAAATGGGTTAGGTACACGTATCATACCATCCGTACCCGTAAGTAAAAATTACCACAAAAAAATAAAAAATAAAATTTAATTTATATTCTATTAGGTTAAATTTAATTAAAATTAAAATTTAATTTATATTTTATTTTGTTAAATTTAATTAAAATTAAAATTTAAGTTATATTTAATTTAAGGTTAAATCATGCCATATTTGACATGTATCAAATCATGTCACGTGACAATGAGAGTGGAATGTAAAAATAGAAGTGTCGCGTATCATTGTCACATCCAAATGTTATTACTTTAGTCTCAATTTGATTCATGTATTTTTATTTTGTCCCAGTCTTAATATCTTTTAAAATTTAGTATTTTTGTCCCTCTCAAATTGGAACCAAATTGAATCTTTATACAAATGTTATATAAATATTTTTATTAAACATTTCTAACAAGATTAAATTTATTTAAATTTATATTTTACATGAAACTAAGTTTAAAATTGTTTTCAAAATTGTAAACTAATTTATTTTAAATTGTTATAAAGTAGTTTAAAACTATTTTCAAATTTTACATTTGAATTTATAAATTTGTATTTTTAAACCTTTGTATAAAAGAATATTACACATTTTAAAAATAAACAATTATTTGAAATATAAATTCAAATAAAAATTTAAAGTAAAGTATGATGAATAAAATATCAATACAGATAAAGTTTAATATAAAATATAAATTTTAAAATAATTGAAAAGTTGATAAATTTTTTTTATTTTATGAAATATAATTGATGAACAAGTTTAGATATTTGTTAGTTGAAATTAATTTTGATTTTCATATTATTATTTTCTATTAACAACTTTAAAATAATTTTAAATAAATGTAAAATAAAAATTTAAATAAATTTAATTTTGTTAAATTTTTTTAATAAAAATCTCAATTTTAATAAAAATATTTATATATCAATTATATAAAAATTAAATTTGGTTTAAATTTGGAGAAAAATGATATTATTTAATTTAAAAGAAAAACAAATTAAATATAGATAAAATAAACACATACTACTCTTATTGTGACGTTATATTGTCATGTGACATGTGATAATTCTATTTTTTCAAGTTAAAAAAAACAAAAAAAAACAGAAATTAACTAGTGACACTTGAAAATATCTTGATTATATTAAGTTTTCCAAAATAAAAATTAAATTAAGACACTTAAAAAAATAAGACCAATTTGATATTTTCCTACTGAAAACGAATGAGATGATTTAACTTTAACCTAATGTTATATTTTTTTTATTTGCAATTTTATTTTAAAATTCCTGCAAATAAGTTAATGGATTGAATTTTCTATTCCAAGTCAAATAGTGGATAATTCCTACTCAAGTTCAGGAAACATGGTTTGTAGTACTTGAAATATTATTTCCTGATCAACTTGATCAACTCTGTGGGATTGTTTGCGAACCACATCTTTGTTTAGTTTCAAGTTTTAAATAACTTTCTCGTAAACTTCGTATTATTAAATACTATTTTACATAAATTACTCTAACAAAATAATAATCTTCATACAATAACAATCATTAAGACATAAACTTGACCCGTGCATTTTCGTGCTTCTATAACTCTTCATCATTCACAATTAAACGAATAACTTTTTCAATAAATAAAAAATTTATTATATAACTTCAAATATTTAATAATTATATGACCTCTTATTATATTTTATAAGTATATATTCCAATTAAATCTGCACTAAACTTCACCAGTCAAATTCTAAAAAATATAGTGTATAATCTATGTAGTATAGCTCATTATTTGTTCCTTTCCATTGTTCTTTCTTTCTCAAACTTTTCTCAAACTTTTCACTTTATCGCGATCACATCATTCTTTCTTTCTCCACTTCATCTCTTCCACTTCCTACTTTTCTCCTTTTCTATTTGCAACACCCACCTTCAAGTCGTTGTGTAATTAAATAAATATTTAAAAAACAAATAAAAATGTATTTTACAATGTATTTACAAAGAAGAGAAAGCAAAATCGAAGATGTGTAACTTTTTGATCAGGAATGATGCAGCATAAAAATTATATAAATAACATTTAAAAGATATTAAATAAAAAATTAAGTGACAACTGTCCTTGTTTAAGACAAACAAGTTTCACAAAGTGGATAAATGTTGTTAAATATGATTATTAGGGTATACTAACTTTTTTCTACTTTCTTCTACATTTATTATAAGATGTAAGGTAATGCTTGGTACAAAAATGATGAATATATAGCAAAGATACATTGTTTTCTTTTTTTCACACAGTTGATATAAATGAAAGCCTAGTTAAAGATGACAGAAACAAAAGAAGGAAAGAAGTACTGAAGATCATTATGAAACTTGACATCAGATCAAATCCAAATGTGCAGTTCTAAATCACGTTCATGCTAATTAGAGATTCTAAAAAAATGAAATAGTTAATAACACTGTTGCCCTTTACAATGAAATTTTAGTAAGATTATTGTAACGAAAAGCTTTACAAATAATTACATAGCTATTTCTTTTCACCAATTTATGCAGTTATTTTTTTGTAATATCCAACATTTCCTGCATTAATTTCCTATTCTTATCATCCGGGGAGGATTCTTTTTCACAGAAGAATTCTTTGTGATATACTTTGTGACCCTATCAGAATCTTGGAAAGATCGACTCAATCAAGTTCAGTCATGTTCCATTACATATCTTCAAGAGTGGAATATTTGACTTGACCCAATTCACTGAGTAGGCTCGTACAAACCATAGCTTTAATGAGTATTTCTTTTTCACGTTTCTGACTCTAATTTCTCTTTTTCATTCTTGTAACCTCTTCCCCAAGGAAGCTATTAAACTTATTAAAAATCAACCCAAAAGAAGTTAACAAATTTCAATCTAGCTTTGTATATTTGCATGATGATGAAGAAATCATGCCCCACATGCACAGCAGAAAACCTAGTATTAATTATACTTTTCTGCCTCTTACTCCCTCCGCAATTATGGTAAACAGAACATTGATAGTTAGGGAAAAACTCCCAGACATTCTTCAAACACTTTTTTTTTTTTTTTTAACTTTAATCAGATGAATTGACTAATAAACTTAACAATATCTATCCATATAGGAATATGCAATCTGATATTATGTAATACTTTACATTACTTGCTTTTTTTTTCTTCCTGGGACAAGAAAGTTCAACTTGTTTTCATTCTGGATCAAGCTTTAAACTTTTGTTCCACTGATGCATTTGCAAAAATGCTACCTACCTTTTTAAGGCAGAAAGGGGAATCAAATCAGAAATTCTTCAGTTTGAACACTTCTGTTAGACAAGTTAGAGCTTTCCATTTGAAAACTTAACATGTCAGATTTGGCTTTTGAGAGGTTGAAAATCATTGACTGAGCAAATTGTAACTTTAGTCAAAACTATAGTCTTACATTTTGAAAAACAAAACCAATCTTGTTTAACCTCTTGTGTTTACATCAAAGTTTCTCAAGCAGCACAGTAACAAGAACTGTTTCAACTTGCACACTTGGTCATAGTTAAATCGGTGTTAAAATCTGTTAAATAACACAGGAAAAGATAAGAAGCAGTTCAGATTTTATTCAGGTAACGCTGATCCAAATTGACAGTCAACTAATTATAGAAATAGGAGAGTGAAAAGGTGGAAACTAAATCAACAGTGTAATCCAAAAGGGAAGAAAAAAATTAAACTTTTTTCAAATACCAGCAAAGTAAAGGCAATGAGCAGTGTAATCCAAAAGGGACAAAACAGTAGATTTAATCTTTCTTAGATTTGACCCAAGGTGAAACCAAATCTAACCTCATAGCACCAAATTTCAGGTACTGTCCCTCTCTCTATCATCACTGCCAGTGACCACTCTTTCTATGCCTTCAGTCTTTGTTTTTCGTATCTTGCAGTTACATTCATCCACTTGAGCTTCTCACAGGAGACACTCACTTTTGGATTTGAGGGTTTGGATTGGACCCTTTGGTCCTTCCCTTCTCCCCTCTTTTTTCTCTTTTCTGTTTTTATTTCTTCTCTTGCTCTTTCTAGTTTCCGCAATCTAATGCTAACTCATCAATCATGATTCTCCAACTCTAATCTCAAACTCACTTCCCTAAACCCTAATTTAATATCCCTTGTCATGTCCAACGGATCCCCTCCTCCGGTGACCCGCGAATGCTCCCTGACACCGGAAGCCGACCCCTCAAACCATGTTTCCGATTCCAAGGAGGAAACTGCAGTGGCTCCTCCTCTAACCACAAGGAGTGCCCGCCCGTCCCGGGCGTGCACCATGCGCGCCGCCTCTCGCCTCCTTTCCTTGCCGGCAGCGGCGAAGAAGGAGGTTTCTCCGCCGCCGCCGCAATGCAGCAAGATTGTTACTCCGCTGGTGGAGCCGCCGTCGCCGTCACAGTTGCGTCGGTGGAACCTGCGGACGATGTGGGAGTTTGCTTCCGTGCTGAATTTCTTGCATGTGAGTTGGGAAGTGTAATAGTTATCTTTGGTTTCCTTTTCTTTGTGTTTTCTGTATGTGAAAAGTTGTGCCTTATTGCAGCTATTTATGCCTCTTTTGAATATCTCACTGGAATTTTCTGCGGAAGAGTTGGAGACAGCCCTTCTTACCCCAAACGATACTTTGTTTCATATTCATATGCCTTTGCTAAAGGTTGGTTGGTGTTATTACTAATTTTTGTTTAGTTTTCTTTTTAGTTTGTTTTTTGGTCCTTGGTTCTTGTTTATGGCATTACTTTTTTCTAATGTGGATGTATATCTTAATCTTTGTGGTTGAGTTTGTTTATTGCTTCTTGTTGTTGTGATTACTCTGCAAGTGTTTATTATGATTCTATCATCATGTTTCTTCCTGTTCTGGGCTGAATTCTCTTATTTTGAATGTTTATGCTCCAACTTTACACCTTCAATTGCAGAATAGAGTTTTGTAACCTGAGTTGGATGCTTGACTGTAAGAGAGATTTTAGAGTTATTAAGTGGAATCTTTGTTATTATAATTTATTCAGGGAAGCTTCTGTGGTTGAACAAGAGTAGAGTGGATTAGACAAATATTTTGCATTGGTGTTATTTAGTTTTAGATAAAATATAATTGTAGCCAGATGTTTTGGGAATGTTTTATGACCAAGGTAAAAAAAAAAAAAAACCTGTGTTTTGGGATTGTTTGAGTTTTGGCTTAGTCCCCTTGTGTCGTGCTTTTTATATTTTCTTTTTCAGTTTTACATATTTTTGACATAATGCAGATGATTGTTGGTTATAGGGTTAGCTTCTGTAATGCTGGATTTGATGGGTGGAAGAAGGCCTGCTATTTTTTGTTTTCAAATTACATTAATGATTGATGACTTAGCAATGAATTTGACTAATTTAATATTCTGAGAGGAGATGGATATAATTGCTTGACTGATTGCAGGCTTGAGGTTGACCGAGGTTTGTAAGTAGAGAGAATATTCTTGATTTGGAGAGTTTTATTAGAATTATGAAAAGCCCTTTATTCAGTAGCTAAAAGATAATTTTGAACTTGCCTTGTTCTTTTCATCTGCATTAGTGTTAAATTAGGAACATCTGGGGATTGTGATAAGCAGATCTGAAGGCACATTCTTCTGCTGAAGCATTGAATGCAACCATGAAGTTTGTTTATTCCATGCAGTTATAGCTTTTAAGAACGATAATGACACTGTTTTCTTAATGAAAAGGTTACAATATCCAAAACAGTCTGAGTAAGTTTTAAAAGCTGTCTGCATTTATACATATGTTGACTTTGAACCCGCTCTTGATGTTCTGGATGCAAATCAATATCAAAGGTGCTGTTGCAAGGAGTAATATATATATATATATATATATATATATATATATATATATATGTATGTATGTACCTTGGATAGCATAAGGAAAGGCCAACTTAGAAGAATTTTCTAAACTTTGGAGTACAAGGGACATCTACATACCTAGTTATTACTCAAAGTTTTCTTATATGAGTTCGTACATGATTTAAGTTATATGACTTGTGATGATTTAGCTCCTTATTGTATTGTTGCTTGTAAATGTATGTTAAAGGCAGGGTCTTCAACCAGTCTCTGATCTAATGAAATCATCTACCTATGTTTATATAACTCTTGATTTTGAATTATTATAAAAAAAATCAACCTTGATTTAGAATATTGGCGAAGGAAAGTGAAGGTTGTCAATTGAGTAATCACACAGTTTCAAATCTAACAATAGTTGTTTGAACTTTGAATTAGTGATTTAGCTGTAATTCTTCTGCAATTATCTTTCTCAAGGTTTATTCCGTAGAGAATCAGTACTTGCTTCTCCACGTGTTTGCAGAGTTGCTACTGGTCCGATAATAACATATATTTAATGTTTTGATAGGCAATCCCTCCTATTACCCGAATGGCACTCACACGAGATACTTGGATAACCGTATTGTGCAGGAAATTGAGAGATTGGTGGCATTGGGTAATAAGTTACTTTCAATCGGCAAGCTGATATTTTATAATAATGTCTATTTTACAATTTCTAGAGTTAATAAGAGGTTGCAATCCAAATGTAGGTTGCTGATGGGGATCTTCCAGTTGTTGCTTCCCATGGGTAAGCGCTCATGCAATTTTTGTAACCCTAGAATCTTAATCTTCAAATATCACAGGTCTTACGTTATGCTAATGTGACAGGGTGGAGATTGAAGTGTATAAATCACTTGATCCAGGGATCCGTGTTGTCATCTTAAAAGCAATATGCGACATTCGTGTTGAGGTATATTTTGTTTTTTAGTATTCATATATTAATATCTGTTTATCTCAAATGGATGAATTTTGGAATGGTAGGATGCGGCCCTCTGTCTGATGTTAATATCTTAATGGATGACTGTATACATTTATGCTATGTAAAAGCTGTTCATGTTCTAGCATGGCATTTTCTGGTTTTTGGCATGCTCCTTGCATCTTTCACATAAGGGAGTCCATTATACTTGTGTATTTAACGAGTTGTTCTAGTTTCTGTTTTTGAGGCCAATGACTTTTGTGTCTGATATTCACCTACCATCCTAAAACTCACTTGGTGACACTTTACTCAGTTTTCTCGTTGTTTTGGAACCCTCCATAGATAGCCCTTTCCAAGACAACTCCGATACCAATGTATAAGCACTGAAGTATATGGGTAACCCACCTTTAAAAGCTAACTATTAACAGGAAAGAACTGAGCGCTTAAAACTCCATCAAGCATCCCATACTACTCAATGTAAGACATAGGCATCCTCCTAGGATTTTTACTTGGTCATGGTCGTGGGGAGCCCAATATCAAAACCTACTGGGTGCATCTACGATTCCCCAAATTTTTTTACTCTATTGTCCCTTTTTGTATTATACCAGTGATGTAATAATCCGATTTGAGTAATTATTTTGCAGCAAGAAGACATCCGAAGTTATATTGACAACTCAATTAAACACGGTGTTAGGCTTTCAACATTCCGTAAAGAGCGTATAGGAGGTGATTCGAACGGAATTTCTTATTGGTAATAAACTTTTGTTTTGGGTTGTCATGGTCAAATTTTTAAATCTTATATCAGAAAGTATTGTGCTTATGGTTTTATTCACTTGAAATTTGACTGGTGCAGGTATGAAGATGATCCCATTATTGGACATAGGCTGTATCGAGAAATAAGGAAAACTGAAGTGATTCAAATGAAGAAAGGGAAAGCAAGAGGTTCTCAGGTTCTTTCTAGCACATCATACCAGTGGGAAGCAGTTGCTACCAATTTTGATGAATTTCAAGATGTTTCTGTAAGTTACTAAAGCTGGGGGTTGATGAACGTTCATTTTAATGAGTTACTTATCACTTAAGCATGGAACAATTAATGAGTTACTTATCACTTAAGCAGGGGACTTTGGTGTTATAGATTTGAGAATTTGATAATAAATAACTTTTTAACTGTAAATGTAAATTACACAAGAGTTTGTCATGCTAGAAAACACCATAAATCTACTTTTATTGTGATTATAAACCCAAACATATAGTCTTAGCAAACTTTCTTAGAATTTTAACTTTGTTGGAAATCCAAATTAGGCGTTCTCCTTGAAATCTGATGTTAGATTCAAAACGTATTTATCAGAATCTAATTATAGATCAAATGAAAACTTGCATGATTAGAATTACGTAAGGTTTTTTTCTTGCGATTTTTGTTGATTTTTTTTATTGTTTATTTTTGTAAAAGCAAGAAGAAAATCATTAATTTTCATGGGTTCACATTATCTGTGCTAGAAAGAGAAATTTACCTAAGTGGTTTGCAATAAGAAACTACGATAGAAAGGGTGGCACATCCTTTAGGATACAAATGCATACATAAGAAAATCAAAAAGTTATGTTGTAAGATATCTGTAGGGAAAAAGACATTGAGAATAATACTGAAGAAGCAAACATAAATGTGATTTCTAAAACTTCTGCGTGGAATTTTTTTTTCAATTTTATAAATTGCTAAATAAATGTTTTTTTTTCTTTAGTTGGTATTTATTGGCTTTAGTAGTTTTACATCCCAAGGGCTGGCAAAATCTTCTTTAATCATGTTGTGGGTGGTTCTCAAAAGTCAAAGACACCTTCATAGTAAATTGCTTCTAAACTAATGTGAAAGTTATTTGATCTCACAAGCAAACATTTTAAATTTTTGTAGCCAAGCCTTTGTTGATTATATGATACGATCCAGAGATCAATGTTTGTGATTCATGAGATCTGATGTTGAATGTGGAAGCATTTGCATTGTTCAACTGTTTGATGATTTTCCGCTTTAGTCATTGTTATTTAGTGAATAAAACTTTATCCAGATGATCAGTTTTACCCTCATTTTTCTTTTTCATTTTCAGTAAGAACAAAAAACAATAGTGTATCCTGCTATTATTATTAATTAGTTGCTTTTTCTTCTTTACATGAGCCACGTCATGTATGAATTTAATCAATTGTTTCGTCTGCTTACACAGGAGAAGCTTTTCTCAAGTAAAAATAGAGCAGAGACTTCTGTGGGGAAAAAGCTGAAGATAGACATGCTTCCTGAAGTTGAGAAAGCTCATAAGGTAGGGGTTGAGAAATTTGAGAAGAACTGCTGTTTCTAAAATTAAATTCAACCTTTTTTTAAAAAAAAAAAAAATATTGACTTATGGCCCTTGAAGGATCTTAATTGCATTTTCATTCAACTGTTACCAAATTGGTTTGGTTGGCACAGAAAAAAGAGAAATTGCTGAAAAAGCAACACAGACAAGCTCTTATGCTTGATAATTACTTGGTTGTTGATGGGCTTGGTCCAGGGCGTTCTCTTCGTGACAGGAAACCTGTTACCTACACTTTTGGTAAGAGCTAGAAAGTTTAATTATAACTGGGGCCATCATTTTCATGGTATTGATAGTTGATACCTATAATTGGTTGATTTAAATTTTGTTTTAACAACTGTACTTTGTTTGCTAGTCCCGGCTCCTTCTGTATAAATGTTAGAATGTATAAAATATATCTATATCTGATTCTATTGTTCAATTTTTAGAGCAACTTTTTTTATCTCAACACCCTGCAAAGTAATCTGGGGAGTTGTTTCCAATATTTCCTAGTTGTTTTTATTCAATTAAGATTAATAACTTTGTCGTATTAGTGAGCTTGGGATTGTCTATTAATTCTACCTATATCTGGATAAATAGGACCTTTGGATATTTGATAGCACTTGATTGCAGAACATTTTGATGTAATATAATAGTTTGCTCTCCTTTTCAAACACAAACAATATTTCTTTAACAAAAAATGAGTTTCTGTGATTGCGCTCTGCTCCCAGGTACCTCCTATTTTTCTAAAGCACTTAGGCTGGATCCATTGACCCATACCTGGGGCTTATCTGGTTTTATTAGTAACCCATTGCCCGGGATTGCCAGTGCTACCATAGTGATACTGCAATGGAAATATTAATTGCGGCTCGTCTTTGTATCATCCAATGAGTATCTAATATATAATGTCATGTCGAAATTTTCCTTTTTACCCAGTCAGCCTTTACATCATGGTAGACTTCTTTTATAAAAATCTTATATTCTGTTTCATTCTCTGTTCTTGAGTAATTTTAAGAGGGTTAGCCCTTTTGCAATTGTTAGATAAACCTTGTGATTTGGTGGCCCCCAGTTTTAGGCTTGGAAACAACTCCCCTCATCTCATGGGTTGAAAATGCATGTGACCCTCCCCGTTACCGCAATGGTTGTAGATTTTTCTTTTTCAAGCCATGATGCTTCAAGATCCAAAAAAAGACAACTCATGTTGCTCCCATCTTCACCTGTAGATTTTTTCATTGTCAGCAAGATGCAATTTCATACATCGGCATATGTTAAAACTATATGTTTGTCCTTTTTATTACTTGGGACATGATGGTTTGAACCCATGACTTGCAAATTACCCAAAACACTCACATCTAACCCACTCCTATTGGTTTTGTTCAAATTGTTGACTGAATTTTCTGATTTTCTTTTTTATTGAACTTGAATCAACTTACCCTTAGAAACCACTATGTGCTTGTTCTAAACCTAACCTGAAATTACTGTTATTGCAGATGATTACGACCGGTCAATCAATGAGGCAATTAAAGTAACCAAGTATGTTCTTCTATCCTTTCCTTCCTTGTTTGGTGTATGTATGAGGAGGGAGACAGGTCAGTCATACGCATTAACTTGTGCCATGTACTCATATGTCATGTATATATGTTCTTTCCATTGTCAGGCAGAAACAGCCATCTCCAGAACGTATGCCCAGGAGAGAATCGGTAGCAAAACCTGAAGCTTTGACTAATGGTAAATATGGTCCTCTGCATGCCACACAAGATGCGAATTTTGGTATACCATCTTCAGAATCAGCTGACTCTTATGATGACAAGGAAGACCATGAAAATGACAACTTGGATCGAAGGTGTGTATTTTTTGTTTCTTTCAAATATTCTGAGATGTTTCTTCTCAAATCTAATTTTCACTAATTATCTCATTTCAACATTAGCAATCGTCAAAGACGGAGACCTAATCGGTATTCAGAAAGGGAGTTTGTTGAAGCAGTATCATACAATGAGGCAGACTTCGATAGTGATGATGATATTGTTGGCGAAGCTGTATATGATGAAGAATATCTAGAGAAACGCAAGCATAAAAGGAAGTCTTCAAGTAGCTCTGAAGGAGAAGAAGAACATGAATGGGACGAATACAATGTTGAAGATGACGAAGAAGAAGATGATGATGATGATGATGATGATTCCTTGAGCATGAGTGAGGATAGTGACAAACCCCGCAAGGTCAAACAGTTGCCAAGCCGTACTAGGAGAGAAACCAAACTCAGATCTGTGGGTGAGATTCAATCAAGTCTAAGACGCAGTAAAAGGGCAACTAGAAATTCTATAAATTACCGACAATATGAGGCCTCAGAATCAGAAACTGAGTTTATCAAATCTGATAAGTCTGATACATCAGCTGATCACTCAGAACCCAGTGAGAATGGTGAATACATGATGGAAAGTGAAGATTCAGGTGGCAGTGATGATGAAGAACAAGAAACGAAAGTAGATGAGGCTGTTACATATCCTGCAATAGAAGAGAATGAACAAAACCAGGCTCCTGAAAAATTAAGTAGTCCTGGTCAGGAGGAAGTTGAGAGCACAGGAAAGAGACGCTTCCTTGATTTGAATGAGCTTGCTCCTACCACTGGTTTTGATGATGGTCCAAACACAATAATGAAAGATGAAGACAATGATTACTGAAGCTTCTCATTCTGCTCGAGAGCAGGAATTGTAGTTTTCTATCAGAGAAGCCAATGTGTATGATAATAGAACTATAAATTTTGTTAAGCCCCAGAGAAAGTTACGATCAGGTTTCTTCTTAAGGCACAGTCTGAGCAGCCCTTGGTGCATGATTTGTCACCAGAAGCAGCGTGATAGGCAGTTATGTAGATTAGGTAGTCACTTTTTCTTTAATATTTTTACTACATTCAAAGGGTCCTCCAAAATGAATGAGAAATTGTTGGGCGTTATTTAGCCCGTCCAATCCGTGTACAATAACTGTCAACAGGTACTGTAACTTTAGAAAATATGTGGTTTCAGATTATTAAGCCTCTGTACTTTCTCCTTTTTATTTAATTTATACTTGTTTGCATTAGGTTCAAGAGATCAATTGAATCGAATTAATTCATCGAAATTAGTTTTTTTTATTTGACCAAATTTTCATGATTTATTTGGTTAAATGCTATATTATAGAACTTAATATTTAATAACTATTATGCATTTCCCTTCTATTTTTTTAGTTTGTAACAAAATCGCATTATGGTTCTCATAGCTAAGACTAGAGTATTAACATCCCAACTAAATTTCCCTTGTCTATAAAAAAAATGTTTTGAATATTTCCTTAATTATTTTTTATTAGGTTAAAATTTGTTTATAGGTCACATTCTTTCAATTTCAAATCACAATCAACAATGACGTGAGTCTAATATTGCTAATCAGATTATTGCAAAGTATTAAAGTCTAACATCAATTATTTCTTCTAAATGGTAAAATGGCAACGCACGCGCTGTTTCTATGAAGAGATTATATTCCCATTTCAATTCGCGATGGAATCTAATATAAATACCAAATTTAAATGTGAACTTCCAATTTATTTTTATGATTATAGTATTCGTATATTGTACTCACTTATATTTTTATATTTATTTGAATTCACTATGCAAGTTTCTTATAATTTTATTTTATAAATTAATGGTTTAAAATTTTACTCTACTAAAAATTACTGATACAGTGCATAGATTTTTCATTCAATTTTGTTTTGCTTCCATAAAAGACAAATCGATTGCAACTCATTTTTTAAAAGTAGCTCAAGAAAGTAGGATTGTGCACATCTCATAAAGAAAATTTTGGCCATATTTTTACCAAAGATGAGACATCTCAGCACCCCTTTCCTCCTCCACCCTCAGTGATCAATCAGAGCAAGTTTGCTTTTTTTTCCGTTTGTGCAACCTCATTTACCAAAAACCACATGACAAAAATTGCTTCTCTGTTTACATGCAACAAAAAAACACTCACAAGTACTCCCTCTTTCATGTTACCTTGTGCTCTTACCTCTCTACATTTCCTTCATTCATGATTCCTATCGTTTATATCAGTGCATAATAGAAACAATATTCAGCAATAGCCCACACAATATAAGGTTCCATTATGAGAAACAATAGCCTTCATATTATGATTATGTTGCATTTTGGAGCACCTTAACAACAAGGTATTTCAAGGGAGAAAAGAACAACAGGGGAGGGACCTATCCCAATAACAATAAATCTTATCAAGTCTCAGATACAAGTTCAAAATTAATCCAAAAAGCAGGAGGATTTAGCAAACCCTTTGTTGTTGAAGTATATAATCCCTCCCTTTTTAATAATCTCATGGAGTTGACTAACATAGATACATAGTATAATAAGAAATGTGCCTGCTTTGTCATAGCTGGCATTGATTCACTGCTTTGTCAGGTGGAAGCTCACCATTTTCCTTAATGGAGCCATTTTGTTGAAGAAGTTGCTCATGTTGAATGGGACAATTCTGCTCCAGCTCCTCAGCTTTTGCAGCTTTCTCAAGTGCTTGAATCAAGGTGGAGAGGCACTTGTGAGGATCATCCATTGGGGACTTGGGCATGAGGTTTTCAGCAACATCAGCTGGGGTGACGTTGGCCTCTTCTATTAGCCTCTTGATGGTGTCAAACAATGGATGACTTTGTAGCTTCAAGTAATTATTTGCAAGCACTTTAAAGCCATCAAAAGTGCAATAGGAGAGTTGAATGTGTTTGTCCATTCTCCCCCTTCTAATGAGTGCAGGATCAAGTTTCTCCACATAATTGGTTGTGAACACAATCAGCCTCTCCCCTCCACAAGCAGACCAAATCCCATCAATGAAATTCAACAGCCCTGAGAGTGTGACTTTGCTGCCACTCCCTCCTTCTTCCTTGGCCTCTTTCCTTCCAACAACATCCTTATCAATCTCCTCGTCCGACAACTTATCTGCCTTCTTCTTCCTCTGCCCTGTAAGATCAAGAGAGCAATCAATGTCTTCAATAACAATTATAGACTTACTGGTTGTCTCAATCAGAAGCTTCCTCAACTCTGTGTTGTCCTTCACTGCAGTGAGCTCCAAGTCATAGACATCATAGGCCAACAAATTAGCCATTGCAGCAATCATAGTGGACTTGCCTGTCCCAGGAGGGCCATGAAGAAGGTAACCCCTTTTCCATGCCTTCCCAATCCTTGCATAGAAATCCTTGCTCTTGCTGAAAGTGATCAAATCCTCAATGATCTCCTTTTTCTTCTCAGGCTCCAAGGCCATTGTTTCAAAAGTAGCAGGGTGCTCAAACACAATGTGACTCCACATCGTTTGCTTGTAACTTGGCCACTTATAGCCAGGGCTATTAGTGTACAACTTCCTCTGCCTGTTCCTCAGACGAATCTCCTTCCCCTCCCTCATCACATGCTCCAAATAGGACTCAGTTATCAGGTCTCTATACTTGTTGTGAAAAGTGAGCTTGTAGAACCTTCTCTCCTGTTCTGGATAATAGGACATTGAAGACCTGGTTGGTGATATCACTTTGTTAGAGACCCACCAAACTTTAACACCCTTGTGCTCATCCGTTACCCTTTCATACTCATCCATAGTCAAAACCAAGTTGCTGCTATCCTTACCCATTTCAGCTTTGAGCCTTTTAGCACTCTTTGACGTGTTGGCACTGAGATATGCCTCCACAGCCGCATAGGCCTCACTGCGCTTTAGCCTGTCTCCCATGTACTCATGGAAGGAGATTCGAATATAAGGAGAAAAGTAACTCATGATCCTATGTGTGTACTTCTCCAAGAAACGTTGAACCCCGTAGGGACAGTACTGCCTCATGATCGTCCACAAGAACATGAAGCTAGCTAAGGTTGACCCCATTGTTGTCCACATCTCACTCATCATCTTCATACTGCCCTTCTCTTTCAGGAGGTGGCTGTCAAATTGCTGTGTCAAACAAAGGTAAGGGAAAGAAAAAAAACTAAAAGGTAGTGAGAGTGAGTGTGTGAGTGGGTGGGGATGAGAATTGAGAAAGAATACAAGAGCCAGCCAGTGTTTATAACCAAAATGAGTCAAATGACACTACCACAGCAATGTGGAGTATTTTAAAATGAGAAAAGTACAAGTGAAATAGAATATTAGGTTCCACTGAGTTCTTTTGATTTGGTGGGACTATGTGGAAGGTGGCCCAAAAGCTTAAATTTATGAACTGATTCATGGTATGTTGTGTCTTATTGGACACTGCAGAGAAAAAAAAGCTCTGAAACTGAACAAATACCTTAACAAAAAAACAAATGTGGCCCCTATCTAGCAAGGGTTTTTGCTCATCACTAGTGAAAGAAACTCTCTCTATTGAGGTTGCTACTTGGCTGTCAATGGAGATGACGAGCTTCTCAATTAAGGCTTAATGGGGTCCTTCTCATGCTCACATTACTTAAATTTCATGTCCTTGTGTCTATTTCTCATTGTTTGATGCACTTATTGTCATTTTCCTCAAGTTGTGAAACATAGCACAAAGACCAGCATAATTCCAAGTTAATAAAGCTATACCACTAATGTTTTCCAAATTAGATCCATGTTACATGTTTGTTTCTTATCCAGTTTTACAATTTTTTTCCACTAACCACTTTATAAGATTTTTTTCATTATTGAACTGTGTCTATACACGGAATGACGGATTATTCACTTGTAATAATGACGCAAAGAACTTTGAGGTCATCAAATTGATGTATAGTTGTTTTCCTTTAATAATAAACTTTTTTTCTGACATTATATTTTCATCGGATTTGATCAATATCATAGCCACCTTCTCAGATCTCAACTGGATAATACAGAATCAAATTCACGTCTGCTAAAAAAATTTAAAAAATTTAGAATCACTATCATTTTGTGTTTCATATTTTTCTCGCATGGTTGAATAAGTTATCACTTCCAGTTTCACAAACAAAACTTGTGGACTTGAGCATATTCTGTTCACACTTCATACACGTTATCTTTGAAATTTGAAGAGGTTGGGTTGACATTTCCACACCCTTTGATTTTATTTTATCAAACATAAAAGTACTTCCATCACATCTCAATTATTTGGAAATAACTTTTTGAAATTTATATTCGGTTAGAAATAAGTCTGAATTTAAGTTTTATATTAAATAAAAATGAAAAAAAATAGTAATCATTATTGTTCCTGCTAAGGACATGGACCTCTCATAAGCCTCACAGTAGTAAACCTGACTCTCCTTTCTTAATTTCTCTGCTCTTCATGTTGTCTCTCTCTTTTTAGTCTCTTCAAAGGTTTTACATTAAATAAAAGTAAAAAAAAAATAATTATTGTATAAAAAAAATTAAATCTATAAATTTATTGTTTAAATGTTTGAGTTGAATATAGTTTCAATACCTTAGGTTTAATTATTAATTATTTGTCTAAAAAGTTGGTCAAAATGGATGCTTTTGTTTCATCTATTTTTCAAAATTCTAAATTCTGTATTTTTATGAATATTAAGTTACTCAGTACATTCCTAGATGGAGTGTTACACAACTTTCGCTAAACACCGTGTAAAATTTCATGTCACTATCAATGCATAGGTTTTCTATAATATTTACCTATAATACATCTTTTCATCTATTTCCACATTTATCCTATTATTATTTTATTATGTTTTTACTCTTTTCTTAATAATTAAAAATGATTAAGTTTATTGCTCATGACATTCCTTATGAAAATGTCACAAATTTGAAAATATCATTTGAAATTCTTGATATAATGTATATAAGATATATAGTGAAACTAAATTTAATATGACTCTAGTTTCAATTAGGATACAAGTAAACAAAATAATACTGGTTAAGAAACTTTAACCTATATATCAAAGTAATTTAATTGAGATCGATTTAAAAGACCTCCACTGTATGTTGAAAATAATTTATAAAAACATTATTTTATAATGAATTCAAATAAATATTAGGTTTGAACTATTAACTGAGATAACTCTAAACTGATTTTCTCTTTAACATTAAATTAAACTTTTTAAAGAATGAAAGATCTTAATATAAGTAAAAAAAATTAACATTCATTTTTTTTAATATTTAATTATTATAATAATCATCATATACAAAACAACTAATTCAAAAAAATATATAATACCATTACCGTTATTCTAAATATATATATATATATATATATATATATATATATATATATAAAAGTGATATTACATCAAGCCAAAAATATATTAAAGTGAACTTACATTATTTATAAATTATAAGTTAATTAAGTTTTGAATTCGGGATAAATTTGAAAATTTTTAATTAAGTTTATTATAATTTTTCTTTTATCTTTTATCATTAAGATTTGATTTATTTATTGTGGTTGGTAAATTGAAAATAAATAAAGATTATGTATCTTTTATTTTTTTTTATTAAAATGTTACTTTTTAAGTACAAATATTTCATTACAAGTTATATAAATTATTAAAATTCCCTTAAATCAAATAAATTGAAGATTTTTTTATAATGGTAAGTAATTTATTCTATAATATCTGTTTTAAATTTATTTGAATTCGATTTACTTTATATAAAAGATAATATATAATTTGAAAGAAAATTTGTACGCTGTTAATATATTTCCAATTACTTTTTTTATTATATTAATAGTTTGTATGTCTTTTTTTATATTTTAAAATATGGTTAAAGATAAATAAGAATACTTATATATTTAATTTTTATTATTTTATTTTAAAATATAATTGAAGATAAAATAAAAATATAAAATTTTTACGGAAAATTATTATAAATTTACAAATGTATAAATTACTGGAACAATGAATTTAAAGATTTTCAATTTAATTTTTTATAAATCTTTTATGGTTTATTGATTGACTGACATTTGCTCGCAACATTCAAATAATAATTATAAAGAAGAAATAACATACACAAAAACAAATAGAGAAAGATAAATTAATTTATCCAAAAAGCATTATAGTAAAACAATGAAGTTTCATTATTTTAATATATTATTTAAGAGACATGATTTTTTAAACTCTTAAAAAAAACAAATAACTGAAACTATAATCAAGTCTATACATTATTGCATATACACATTCAATAAAACAACCAAAAACATTAAGAATATTGCATAATTTTTCTAACAGAGACATCCACCAAACAAATAATCAATCATAGTATTTATTGATAGTCAAAAAACACCTTTACATGAATGTTACACTTTAAAATATAAAGTTTTCATTACACTAATTTATTTCTCAGTGTGATATTCAACATATAAAATCTTCTCTATTCTAAATTCTTGAAATAATATACTAAACCAAAAATACTCTAATCATGAAACTTTTATTGCTAGTCTTTTAGGGTTCGTAGAGGTTGGCGGCACATAGGACAGGTCTGATTGGTGTGTAGCCAGCGCGTGATACATTTTTGATGAAAGAAGTGTTGACATGGAAGTGTGTAGCATTCAGCATTGAGATTGAATTCATCCAAGCATATGCAACAACAACACTCAGTTTGTAACACCGTAGATTTCTTCAACAACGTGTCAGTGGCTTCTTCGGATGTTGGAACCGTTCTTAAAGGATCTTGTGTTGTTGCATGCATGATGTTATTAGTAACATTGATCACAATCCATAAAGGAACTTCTGGGGATTGAGAATCCGAAGAAGGAGAAGCAACATCATCAATTTGAAAGATTTCTCGAATTTCGTCAGCAGCCACGTTTGCTATTGCTTCAGTAATGTGAGTGCAGAAATATCTGAACAATGACAGTGGCGATAACAGTGTCCTCAAGGAATGTGAACCCTCATGTAAGAAGGTTTGGCTTGTTATAAGAGCAGAAGAGCGACCTATTGGAAGCGAAGTATTTTCATAAAAAACTCTAGTGGTGAATCTTAAAATAGTTGTCGGCATCAAAACATCGATGTCATCATTTTCTCCGAACAGATATATGTTGTAGTAAAAACTTTGATTCATCTCCAATACTGTCATGCTGTGAAAGTGAAGTGTTCCTAGATATAACATAAAAAATATGGAGATTACTGAAATCAATATACAAGAACATAAACTACTACACTTCTGAAACTTACTTGGTATTTCTGATGATAAACTGGTGATTATGCTTTCTAATGACAAATCCATGACTGATCCTTTGTTTCTACCCAAGAAAAGCTAAGTATACGATCTTTTCTCTTTCTCAGTATTCTTACCAAATTAACTTTTTTATGTGAAGATTGTCTTTATATAACGGTTTCTTTGTTGGTGGGAAATAAAAGAAAGTTATATCTTTATTCCTAATATCTTTTATCTTTAATCTTTTTATCTTTTATGATAATGTGGTTCATCATTTTAGTAGTTAATATAACTTAAAAGATTATATTTAAAATATTTTGTTAGATATAGATATATTCTTATGAGATTTTCAAAATATTAAAATTATCTTAAATCATGGAGATTTTCATAATTTTAAATACTTATTTTATAATCTCGCTTTTAGATTTATTTGAATTTGATTTAGTTTATAGTAGTGATTACATAAAAAAATAAGGCGTGATTTGTAGTGCTCTACAGTTAACATATTTGCAGTTAGTTTTTTATTATATGCGTAATTTGTATGTTTATTTTAAAATGTAGTTAAAGATAAAAATATTTATATGTGTAATATGTATATTTTTTATTTTAAAATACAATTGAAAATAAAATAAAAATATAAAATGTTTAGCGTGAATTGTTATAAATTTTTAAATTATAGATATAAAAGATGAGCTGGGTTAATACATACACATTATCTATTATTTATTATAAATTATAAATAAGCTTTTGTGTGATGTCACCTAATATTATTATTATTATGTATTACTTATTTCAAAATCTTTTTTTTTTTTAAAGTTCTTCCACAAATTATAAACTGCAAATTTGACTTTTATGTTCATCAACATGTTAATAAGTAAGAAATGTAAATAAATATACATTAACAAATTTAATTGTAATTACTTAATATTTAAATCAGATGAGATGAGAATGTTATAATATAGTAATTGTGGATGTATTTATTGGTATTGTGAGAGGATCAACACCAAAGTGAATAATGTTATTTTTGGTATAATATAAGTATCGAGTTATTCATAATTTAAATCTTATGAGTTATTCATAATTTAAATCTTATGAATGTATTAAGGGATGAAAATAAGATAGAAGTTCTTTACACTCATTTGAGGACCTATATTATAAATACTACTTATTAAGTTGAATTATTTAATGGAATTTTAGATGAAAAATATGAACATTAAATGTACCGTATATAAAATTGTTGGAATCATAAAATTAATAGATTTTCATATAAACAATTTTAACATAAGATAATATATTAATAGAATTTGAGCTATAAAATCAATAATTTTTTTAAGCAGATATTCCTTATAATATATAGAAGGATGTTAGTATTAAATATTAAAACTAAATTATGCATTTTGAAAGTAACTCACACTAGTGAAAAAACGTTGTTTAATGTCGGTTATTTTGGATTTTTAAAATTTACTAAACAACCAACATCATTGTCAGTGACGTCAATGGGACGTCGGACATGAATATAACCGACGTCTATAATCACATCAGTCAGTGACTTGTCCGACGTTTAGACGTCAGAACTGGACGTCTAAAGACATTATATAGACGTCGGTCTGAGCAATAACCGACATTGAAGAGGTACATTAGAAGTCGATGAATTCATTAATCGACGTCTAATACAGTGGTTGTGTTTTAGTGCAGTTTTGTTTCCGTTTTTGGATAGCCTAGTAGCACAATCTCCTTTTGCTAGTTTCCCCCGAAAAAAAGCTTGCGTCTTTTGAATTTCTTATGGCATTTCAACCCAAAACCGAAAATGAGTTGTTGCTTAGTTCCATTTTCATCCACAAGAGGGAAAAATCACGGTGAAACGATAACCAGGCAATGACCCAGGGTCGATTTTGGGTTGAAACGACCAAAAGAAAGCCTTTTTTCTGGGAGGCAGCTAGCAAATGGAGAATGTGTTACTACGTTACCCCAAGAAAGGAACAAAATTGCACTAAAACACAACACAAATAAAGCAAATTTTAATCAATTGATCCATAAGATAATCGATGAAAGACTAAACAAAGTTTAAAAGGTAAGCATAAAAAAAATCACCTGAGATGCAATACCGAAAGAGAGAAAAAGAAGAGAAGGAAGACGATAAAGATATCAGAAACAATAATGCAATGCCGCAAGAGAGAAACAAGAGAAAAAAGAGAAGAGAGGAAGACAATATCAGAAAAGTGAAGAGTTTGCGGTTTATTTAAAACTAATTCGACGACCAAGTTAACATTTAAACTGACTTTTTGAATGTCCATTAGACGTCGATTGTGAAGGGGCACCGACGTCTAGGGCATTGAACCGATTGGCGTTTCACTTCCTGTCAAGGACGTAGACGACAGTTGTGAAGGGGCGCCAACGTCTATAATAATATAGACGTCGCTTTTCTACTGTCGGATGTGGAAGTGTCTCGGAGTTTGATGCACATAATTAATTACGTGCACATAGACGTCGCGCACCCAGAAATGCGATGTCTATTTTGCAGAAAATTTTTGTCTTCCCGTCTTCCGAACAGGTTTTCCCCCGTCACAACCGACAGAGCTGACGTGTACTGTCGTATTACCTTGAAACCGACGTCTAGGTTACCATTTTATTTACGGTAATGCCACTGGTCATCATATGACGTCGGTGAAACTCTAACAAACGTTTATGAGCTGACACTAAACAGCGTTTTTCCACTAGTGTGAGTTATAATATTTATATATAAAAAAATTGTTAGTTTACCAAGTTGTTAATATATGGAGATAGAATAATAGAGAATATTCAAGTTATATAGGACAATTTTCTATTTTGTACATTATTTAATAATTGCCAGATATTTTGATAATACTAAATTTAACACTATATCTTTCAATATAATTTGTTTTCTCAATATGATAAATATAACACATGAGATTATGAAAATAATAGTAATAAAACAATATGATATTAGGAAGTTTCTTAAGAAATAGGAGAAAAAGAGAGAACAGGAGAATAAGTTTATTGATAGGTAGTGAGCTAAAAGTATACTGTATAAATTGTTATGTGACTGTGGTATATATTTAACAAAAAATATATGTTAATTATTTTGTTTTAGCTTATTTCTATTTGTATTTCTTTTTAAGATTAAAATTTTGATTAAGTTGTTAGCTATAAATATATTTTGTTAGCCACATAAGATTTTGTTTTCTCAAAACTAACAGGGTATGAGTAGAGAGAGACATTGGTATGCGGAACATAAAATTATTGAAAACATGTAACCATACCAATCAGACACTATTTATTCCTTTCCTTGTCCTTTTACATTTATTATATTTTGGAAATAATTTACTCAAATATAATAGTAAATGTAAATATCATTTATTATTATCTTGAATACACTTATCAAACAAAAAATATTCTAATTGGTGTCTCAACACGAACTAACTTTTTTAATCTTAAAATTCGACTTTTCAGCCAAATTCTCATCCAATTCTCTTTTCATTTATAAATCATGTTATTATTATTTTTTAAATCATTTAAAAATACATTAAAAATAATTTTTTTACTATTTTAAATTTCAAATAGTAACCATAATATATTTTATAACAAAATAAGAATTTAATTATTTTTCACTTAATTAACTTTTAATTTTCTAATAAATTTTATATTTTTTAAAATTTATAAGGACTTATAAAATTATAAAAATATAAATTATAAAATTATGTGACAAAAATTAAGTGATGAAATATGATAGTCAAATAATACAATTAACAGTTGTATTACCTATCTAATAAAATATTAAACAATTAAAAAAAATTAATTTTTTTGGTCTTTATAAAGTTTAAAACTTAATTACTTTTATTAATGCAAATAGTATTTTAAAATTAATTTTAATTTATTTTATTAAAGTTATGTTTATATAAAATTAATAATTTTAAAATATATAACTTAAATTAATATTAAAAATTGAACTAATTCTATACGAATATATAAATTTTTTTAGTAAATATATGACAATTAATTTAATTATATATTTAAGGTTAATTTTACTCTTGGATCTTTCCTCTCTCTCTTTTTTTTTTCTTTTTTTTTTCAATATATACTTGTTTGTTTTTTTATTTGGATTTACTATTCTTTATAGTCTTTTTTTTTATTATTTTACTCTTGAAAAAGCAAAGAAAACTAAACTTTTTTTCAAACACAAAAACTCAAATTAGGGGTTTTACTTCTTATAATTTTCTAAAAACAAAGAACCAAACAAAATTAAAAAAAAAACAAAGAATACAAACATTGAAGAATTTTTAGATTTTTTTTTTAATATGACAAGAAAATAAAATAAAAGAGGATATTCGATATAGAACCTTACTCTAGATTCCATATACGATCTTGTCCCGAAAAAAGTAAAAATGCAGAATAAGAGAAGACGAGAATACTACAATTTAGCGTATTAATAAGTAAAGATTCACCACAAAATTTTAATCTTTGATAAGATTCAGAATTATAATCCAAAAACCATCCAAATATATATGACTCAATTGTATATAAACACAAAAATTTAAGAAAACATAAAAGGGTGTTGCTCCCTCCACTACCACCCCTTGCTCCCTCCACCTCCACATTCCTGTTTTACCCCTTCCTCCACCATCCTCTTCATATTTTACCCTTCAGTACAATTTTATTTTTAGGGTTAATATTTTTTAACTTCTATCAACTCCAATCCTCTACATGAATGCGATGGTCTGTTTTATGCTTAACCAACAAGCATTTGTTATTGACAGTTATGCTCTTTCTCTCTTGGATCTCATCACCCAAACAACACAACCATTTTAATGGTGGACCCATGTTTCTATGTTTCATTTTCTTCCATCTCTCTCTATTTTTTATGCTTCTTTCCATTGTTGTATCTTTTGAACTTTCTTATTGTTGATCTTACCCACACCAACGTACGAAGAGTTAAACAATCTCACATAAAAAAAATGTTGATACATGAGGAAGAAATATATGTTGCAATGTATCAGAAAAAATATTGTGGAAGATCGTTAATTTTATAAAAAGGTTGAAATAATTTATATAATCATTTAAAAAAAATTAAAATATTGAAATTTTAAAACTTTAAGAGAGGAATTTGATCATTTAAACTTAAAAAAATTTAAATTATAATTAAATAATAAGAATTTTGAACTTTTGAAATTTTTTTAATTAATTCATGTATACATTTCTCATTCTTTTTATTCCCTTATCATTTTGAAATTGAGATAGAGATACTTTAACCCATTTTACTAATAATAATGAATATTTCTCTCATGTTAACAATCCATTGTGGTTAATTTTAAAATTTATTTGGCAATCATTTTTTTTACCAACATTAATGATATATGTTTCCATTGATGTCATTTAAAATTTGTAATCAATATCAATAAAATTATTTTTTATGATGTTAGTCATAAAATATTCATTATTGTTAGTCATAAAATATTTATTATCGTTTGGAACCGTTGCATCGTCGAATGACCACTGCAAACACCTCGCATCGTCGCACCATGAAAAGTCACACTATCGCACCACGAAACCAAACAAATATGGAGACAAGAATATAAAGAAGAACCAAACGGATATGGAGAAGAGAAGTAAGAGTTGGGAGATGAGAAGAAATGGATCTAGTGAGAGTTGGAGGAGGTGAGAATCTGAAAAGTGAAACCTAGATGAATAAAAATAGATAGAAATTTAGAGTTTCAGAATAAAGTAAATAAATAGAATTAAAAGTAAAAAATGCTACTTTTGTAATTAAAATTTTTTGTAAAAAAATTGGAGAGGTGAAGGGAGAAGGGGTGGTGATGGAGGGAAACACCCAACACAAAAACTCTAAAATAAAACCCAAAGTCTAAAACATAAAAATAACATAAAATAAAAATTACAAGCAAACATTTTCATCAATGCCCGCTCATTCAACAAATACAAATTGACTCGCAAAAATTAAAATAAATTACAGCTTATTTGATTTCTTAAATTATTATTAAATGATTTTCCTACTTTTTAAACTTCTTTCTTCATACAACATTATAATATTAGAAGTATTTTGATCTTTTACCTTATTATAGATCCTTTAAATTACAAATTTATTTTATCAGATTCATCTCCTATATATTCATAAGATAGTCTCCTATTATGAGTTTAGTTAATGAATTATTTCTTAATTTTGTAAATTTGTATCCAAAAAGGTTGTTAAGTCTCAATTGAGAAATTAATATAACTAATACAGATCTAATGTCTTTTTACAACTCGGTTTAAAAATATAATGAAGTCATTAAGACGTGCTTTACATAAATACCATTGGAGTAGCACTCAGTATGACAAAGATAAAATAAACTAATCTGTTTTAGAAAGCCGGATGAAGAATAAAGTGTGAGTAAGATATAAAAAAATGTCAGAAATTGTATATATGTAAGAGCATGTTCCCGCAATCCTAAAAATGAAATCCCCACTCACTCAAATCTCACGTTGATCTTCCCATCCCACGCTGAAACAACACTTAAAGGAAGAAGATAAAATCGAGTAACCTAAATAATGGAATTCGCTATCTAAAATAAATAATGAAATTTAAAAGGCCACATTTATACAGGACTACAGTTAACTAACCATCACTGTATATACAATATTGAATCTAAGCTATGACTGCAAAACTTTTCTCTGTTCCTCGCTGAATTCAAAGATGGCAACCAACAACGTTATCTCATGTTGCAGCACTCAGGAATTGTCTGCATCTGCAATTTATCCCACAGGCACATCATCTGCCTAGGCGATTGGTAATGGGCAGTGACATAGCCTTCTACACAACCATACTGGCAGAACCTCAAGCTATGAAAATAGTATACTGGTTTCGTTCTGTTAAATTGTTCTACCCACATTCCCATACTCACATCTTCCATTTTAAACAACTGCATAAAGAAGAAAACATTCACAACTTCAACCACTACAGACACTAAATGCACTACCATAAAGATTCTTGAGGCATTACAGGACAACAGAGAAAATGTGCAATGATATATTAGAATACTAACCCTTAATTTATGCACCTCGAATTCAGATACTATGTAGCTTGCAATATCAGAAGACAAAATATAACCCGGCCCATTAGCATAGGGTGGGTATTCCTCTTCTGGCCACTCCTAAAAGCAGAATACAACAAAATTATCATCAGCAAGAAGATAGATGTGACAAAACAACGAGGAAGTAAGAACCGTTATTAATTCTATCACAGCCTATTAGAGTAAGAGTTCTAAATACACAATAAAGCTTTTTTGCTGAATGCTGTGTGATATGTTCAGTTAGGGATCGTGGTCTCCAACCCATAAAATTAAGCTTAAGATGACTGACAATATGGTGCTGCAACGAGGTGCTAACTATAAACAATGGAGACCTGATTACTCATTGGAGAGAAGGAAGAATAGCAATTCTTCATGAAGTAATTATTGTATAAGCACAATCAATCAAAAAGGTTGCACAATACTAAAATAATAATAAGTGGAGTCAATACTACATAAAGTTATTTTAGAGTCTGTTTGAATACAAACTATACGTGCCTTTGAGAGGTTATCTGCTATATATAGAAAGCTTTTTCCAACGAAGAAACTTTTAAAACAATTCAGATTTTGTATCGAACTCGAACATACTCTTAATTTCATTTTGAGCTTTCGCTTAGTTGTAACAAAAGAAACCAATGCTCTAGCAGAGATGATATACTCTTTGATCAAATACAGACACTTTGTTGGTGATGAATTATAACAAAGTAATTTATAAAAAAAATTCCCATAAGACGCTAACTCCTCAACTTGGTAAAAGCATTGCAGCAGCCAGCAGGTTTTGATTACCTCATATGTCACGGCCCATTTACCATGGCGCATGGGTCTGTGGCGGTAATTGATGTTCCCGATATAAAAGCTCATAGAATATGGAACATTCCTTACTCGAGTCATAACATCATCAACTTTTATAAAAGTGTCATCATCTCCCTTCATGATATAGTCCGCAGAAACTGTGCGAACCTGTGAACGTACAGCCATCTCGTACATTAACTTAAACTATTTCCTTTTTAAACTGGAAGTTTTTTAAACAATCAACTTTTACCCCGTATTCACAGATGGCCACCGTTTTCAGCACAACAAGGTCATAGTTATCCACGTAAGGAACTATAACAATATCACCAAAATATTCTGCCTCCTTCTTCAACTCCACGTTAATTTCCTTCCTCGGGTGCTGTCAAAACCATTCAATTGTAAAGAAATCTCCAGAACCAACAAAATGACCATAAACTGAGAAACTTGTTCACATTACCAGTGCTACAAAGAAGCGAGCCACCACTTTTGAAGATTGGATTAAGTTATGCTGCATCCATGACTTCCTCACAGCCATCCGCTCAGCAAAATGGTTTCCGGCTGAAAGGATCCCAATAAACAATTCCACGCCAAAGTGAGGAAGACTTGGGGCACGCCATCTGGTTGAAAATTCAAGATGCTGCTGCGAGGAAATGTTGGGATGCACCAAGGGCAAAGAGGCAGCAAATACAGAACGGACACTAATGTCCCCGCTCAAAATAAGACCAGTGGCATCCTCAAGAGTAAAGCCCTGTTCAAATCAAAACAGAACATTATTATGTAAAACCCACTTCAAACTAAGAAGTTGAGGGACATTGAATACCCACGGTGCGATAAGGAAAAGAGGTGACATGCCTCCCATCAACATAAACATGGTAACCCTCCAACCCAGCACTGAGAGTAAGAACAAATAGCTTGTTCACAGAAAATGGAAATGGCCAATCAACTGCTACTCGTTTCGTCCGACCAATCAATCTCTTCAACCACCACTCTGCCTTGGACTCAACTGCATGCCTGTCACCATCATCACCTCGAATCCACTTCTCACATTTCACCAACCCATCAACTGTATCAAACACAAGTAACAACTTAATTTAGCACTATCACAACCTATGATGCACATTAACGATAAATGTATCAGGTACAATAGTATCAAATACAACAATTGTTCGAAGATACGACACATGAAATATGCTTGAACTGGAACTTTATTTATGTTTTTAATAGAATCTTAGGATAGATGACCTGATGATCTGGATGTGGAGGATAGATGATCTGATAATCTGGTTACATTATCTTAAGTTTAACGCAGGGGTTGTGGATTGTTTGGACATGATATTAATGTTTGAGAATGAGATGAGATTTGTATAGTTTTAATGAATGAAATTTATTGTGTAATGAGATTGGTAAAGTATCCATATACGGGGAGCAAATTAAAGTGTTTCATACATCACAACCATAAAGAATAAAACATACTTTTTCTTACCAGTATCTTCACCAGCTCTGGATTTCCAACCATCACAGCGCATTGCAGTACCCCAATGCATGCGGTAACAAGTGTTGAGTTCAATCACAGGCTTTCCACTCCAATCCCCTTTCAACCTAGGATTGAAATGTAAGACCCTAGGTGGTTCTTCACCCTCCACCGTCGTCAGCCCCTGCAACTCCATCATAAACTGACACTTCTTCCTTTGCGCTCTTAACGGCTCCCCAACCACGGTTACATGGGACCCTAACGTGAGCCCACAGGGAATCACCATCGACCTCCCGCGGCTAAAAAACTCGGGCCCGGATACCCATATGGATTCGGGGCATGGCCTGGATTTGTTATCGAGCTTGGAAACGGGGCCCTGCACGTTACCTGATTTAAGTTCGGCCCAAAGAACCCTGCCGGCGCGGCAGGCGGATTGGTAGAGGAAGGAATCAAATGCGGCATCGTTTAAGGTCAAACCCGAGACGACGCCGTTTGGGGGCCGAACGAGCGGCGGGAGGCGAAACGGTCGTTCTTGAGCTGTTCTGAAGACGAAGGGTATCTCAAGGAAGACGACAAGAATGTAGAAGAACCCAAGAACCATGAAAATCTGAGTGGATCGTTGTCTGGTGAATGAGAGAATAGTATCAAACTTTCCTATTCTCCCTCTTTTCATCTCTGGTTTTGGCTCCTGAGGATAATCGATTTCAGGTTGGTGAAGACTACGTCCTTCTTTCTCTTGCTGGCATTGCAATGTGGTTCACGTAACCATGATCATGCTCTCTCTTCGTTAATATGAAATTTACTATTTCCCTGCCACATTTTGAGGTTGTTCAAAACCAGAATTTCCGATGCCATCTCTTTTCGCTACTTCTATATATTCCACAAATATTTATATGTTCCAGTTTTTAATATATTAAAATTTCTGTGGAACTAAACACATTAACCATCATAAATTCAAAATATAGAAATACTTTCAAATGTTTTTGTTCCAATTTATAAATAAGGAATGTGCAAACTACAGTGTAAGGGGAATAGGAGTAAAGTGTACATAAATAAATGATGCATTTGTGAATAGGAGAATATCTATACTATATCTATTTTATTCTTTAAATAGTTTTTTTTTAAATTAAAATAATTATTTTATCTGTTTTTTAAAATTTGATATTTTTTTTATAAATTTAATTATTTTTAATTATAAAACTACTTATAAAATAGATAAAAATGATTTACAATAAAATTGTAAAAATTATTTATATTTAATTTTATAATTATAAAAATAATAACAATTTTATTATTTTTTATTGTCATAGAAAAAGTAAAATAATACATGTATTTTCATTAGTTATTATATAAAAGGTTTAAATCCTTGTATACTCGTATTTATTCAAAAATAATTTAAATTGAATTTTTATTTCTTTTAACTTAAATAACAGTTATTTGTATTTTAATTTTATATTAATAAAGAGATAGACTGTGATATTCCTATTTATTTTTATGTAGCACAGAATATCTACAAAAGTTTTAAAAAAATTATTAACTTAGTCATGTAGTTTTAATTCATTTTAGTATTTATATTTATGTTTGATTCAATTAAGTATTTATATTTTTTTTCAATTGAATTTTTTCTTAAATAAACTTAATTTAATCACTTATTTTATCTTAACATAGATTTTGTAAGTATTATATATTAGTTCGTAATATTTTTATTTTTTAATTTTATTTTTCTATACTTTTTTAGTATTTTTTTCATATGTCAAACTCAATATTGTGTTATGTGATTGTGACAATATCAAGTGATATTAATATCACATCTCAATACTTTATATTTAATTTGATTTCTATGACTCAATTGAATTCCAATTTCGTTTAAAATCAAATAATATTGTTTCTATCCAAAATTAATTAAACATAATTATAACTAATATATTCATATTAAAATATTTTTTTATAATTTACACTTCAAAACAATCTACTTAAATACTTAAATTAAATTTATTTTTAATTTAAATTTGAGAAATATACTTATTTTAAATTAATAAAATTTAAAAAATTATGATAAAAAAAGTTTCCTATCAATCTTGTTTAATCTATCAAACAAGCTTACTAAAAGAACCACTTCACCTTTAAAAAAAAAGCAAAAAACAAAGTATATAAATATAAAGTTTGTAACTTTTAAATTTTAATATTTAAAAGAATAAAAAAAAGTGTTTTCTTTTGTTATCTTATTTATAGATTGAATTCCTTTAACAGAAAAAAGTTTAATTTACGTGGAATTTAAATTAAATTATTAAAATAAATATATTTTACATATTTTAACTTAATTTGTCTAATTAAATCAATTTTACAAAAATAGTTAAATTAAATTTATTTTTAATTTAAATTTGAGAAATATACTTATTTTAAATTAATAAAATTTAAAAAATTATGATAAAAAAAAGTTTTCTATCAGTCTTGTTTAATCTATCAAACAAGCTTACTAGAAGAACGTCTCATCTAAAATCCGGATAAAATAAAGGTAATTTTTACTTTTATTTTAATATATTCTGAAAATAATTATTTATTTATGATATATTATTAATATAATGGACGATTTATATTTTTTCGACATTTTAAATTAAAGCAAATAAGGAGTTAGTTACATATTTGAATAAAGACGTTTGGAAACAAAATTAACTTAAAACAAGAGTAAATAGAAATAATATACTTTGTTACTTTAAAGCTAAGTACATAAGGAATAGGTAGGAAATCAAAATACTGAATTATTTGGATTGTTAAATATATTTTCCTAAGATAGTATGAAAATAGTATATTAAAGAAAAACGAAAGTTAGTTATTTTATTTGTTGCATATAATTAAGCGGTAGTTAATTATAAGAAGATAATATATTCTAAAGAGTAAGTTTATATATTATTAAAATAATATAGATTTATATATATATATTTTATATGTTACGAAAGACTCTCTCTTTATTTTTATATGGAAATCTTTTATAGGAACTTTAACAGAGGTGAGAGAAATTTTGGTTGTTGAGATTTGCATGGGATATATTTCTAGGTCTCCTTAGCTATAGGAAAAGATAGAGAAACTTAAGTTTCTGTTTCTTTCAGGAATCGGTTATATTGTAACAATGGTTTAGAGGTTTAGAGTTTTGATAAATATTTTTATATTACAGGGAAATATTTTATGATGTGATATAATATTTGTTTATTGTTTTTACAAAGTAGCTCGAATTTATCATATATGTGTAGGGTTTTGAACAGTTATGTTCTTGATTTAATATATTATTGGTAGCCTAACTTGTATGGGAGATTTCATGTGCAGGGGTTTTGGGTAGTAGATTTACATGTTAGAAAGCAATTGATGGGTTTAGATATTAGATGAGGGGATGGTTGCTTACGGGTTCGGTAGAAAAAAGAAAAACGAAGAAAGGGTATTTCAGTGGAGGAGATAGGGTATATGCATGGGATGCATGCGAGGTGGTGATTGGTTTATAGAAACAAAAGAATAGAGAAATAAGAGAAATAAAATAAGAGCAAGATGAAGGGAAGAATGGAGAGTTTTTATACTGTTAGTTATGAGAGAAAGAAAAAGAGAATGAGTTGTATAGGTTATAATGTAAGAAGTTAATGTAGGAAAAGGGAAAGAAATTCTTGGGTGAGTGATGGTTTTATTAGAATGCGGTGATACCAAGTTTCGTAAGTAATGTAGTGTGGGGATTTTTATTTTTATTTTTTTTGTGAAAGTGTGGCACGTTTGCTTGATTGATGACACATAAGGTAACTATAGGTTTGAAATAATATATTGTATGAATTTTGGAAGACGTTAGATTACATTAGTTTATTAGTTTATGAATAAATGATAAGATATTAGGTTATTTTATGAATGGCTTTATATATAAGTAATTGTAGGAATAATATTATATTAGGTGTTGCAGGTGATAAAGTTTTTATTTCCACGTAATATTTAATTGTTTGTAATTGGGTTATTTGGTTTCTTTTGATATTGTATTACGTTAGGGGATTAATGGTAAAATACAGTATGTATAGGTGATTAAATTTTGAAAAGGAAAATAAAATAGTAGACTTTTTGGGATCTTAGCCGGTTTGAAAGGTGTGTTGATTGCTTCCTTTAGTACAATTATGGTATCTTCCGTGATTACTTTTGAAGTATTGGATGAATGATGTGTGGTACGTGTTGATGAGTCGAGAGGGATCCACGGGAAAATTTTTTTGCTTTTGTGCGCTAAATTAATTTATTATATAATTATAGTGGTGTTTTGAAAACCTTGGTATTGTTGTATTGATTCATACTTGTGTAACTATGTAGAGAAGGTAACGAGAATTGTTTTATAAACATTGTGGTTGGTTGGAAAATGTATACTATTGAGAATGTGTGTTGATTGTGATGTGAACATGAAACTATGTTTTCTTGTAATGTTGTCGGTCATGTGTGAACTTTTCATACTATGCTAAGTTAAGAATGTGATGTGTTGGACTCTCGTTTAAGAGATAGTGATTCGAGTGTCACTTCCCTCTACGTGGGAAGGTGGATGTCTTGGCTCGTGCTTAGTATAATGCAATGGTGCGCGTAGTGCCAGTATTTTTAATTGTTAGTTCTTGAGAAGTCGGAGAGATAGGTCGGAAGTTGCGATGGAAGACAACTCGAATTGCCCATGATGAACAGGTACATGTTAGTGATAAAACTGGATCGAAGTAGCCGTGAGAGTTGGGATATCTCAGTTCGGGAACTTATTATTTATTTTTAAAAGTTTTTCGATTTGATATTTTTATGTAAAAATGATATTCTAAGATTTTCAAACAATATTTATAGTTATGATTTAATTCCGCATTTGAATTGAATATATTATAGAAAGTTTTCTTTTTTTTTTTAAATTACACCGTCTCGAAAAATCGGGGTGTTATACCTCACCATAAAAAAGTAAAAAACAAAGTATATAAATATAAAGTTTGTAACTTTTAAATTTTAATATTTAAAGGAATAAAAAAAGTGTTTTCCTTTGTTATCTTATTTATAGATTGAATTCCTTTAATATTTACGTGGAATTTAAATTAAATTATTAAAATAAATATATTTTACATATTTTAACTTAATTTGTCTAATTAAATCAATTTTATAAAATAAATAATAATTTTTTATAAAATACATAACAAAGTTTTGTAATTTATTTTTTTTATTAGCAAGTAAACTAAATTCAACTGTAATTAATTAACTTCAACAAAATTAAACATGTTTTATATTTTTTAGGGAAGAAAATTGTTGAATTTTAAATAAAATTGAAACTCAATTAAGTCAAAAAATTAATTATAAGAATTGAATTGAATATAAAATATTAATACATCACATTGATATTAACATATGACATTCACAATAATCTTAATGATGATATTAACATGTAACATTGATGTGTGACATTAATAGGTGACATTGACACTATCATGACACGTATTAGTAATGACAAGTAAAAAAAACTTCAAAATAAAAGTTGAAAAAAACAAAAAATAAACAAATATACTACAAAATGATATGACACTTAAAGAATGACATTAAATACAGAATAAAATAGGCAAGTTTTGTTCCCTAAAAAATACAAAAAATGTAATTTATAAGACAAAAATACATCAAAGAAGTTATAGCACCATCAGACTTTTAATGTTCCTATATTTAAAAAAACATGGAAGAAGTTGTAGCACCATGACACCTGATAATCGATTATTTCATAGAGTTTTAAAGAAAAGACAACATTCTGACAAAGATGATTGATTATGAAGTAAGATAATCGATTATCCCTATCGATTTTGACATTTAACGTGATTTTTCTAGTTTGGTTGTGTATGTGACTCATCCAACAAATCAAAGAGGTTCCTCAAACACTAGAATTGATACTAAAACATATTAATGGTTAAAATAAAATATCACTTTGCTCATTATACCATAAATTAGGTGCATTAAACCAGCCCGACTATTCAAAAGTGCCTAAACTCAATTCCACACCTTCTAACACAAAACTTGGCAACCTAGGGGTTTAAACAAGTCAGGTTTAACCTAACAACATACCTCAAACCCTCTATTTTAACACAAACCCTCTATTTTAGAATTTCACTGGTTTAAAAATGTATCAAAAACTATACAAACTCAACCTATCAACTACAAACCAGTTCTACATCAGATTTCACTTAACTCAAAGTTTAAACAAGTTTCAAATGACCATAAAAAATATACTAAAAAACACAGTATTTCCATATGACCATTATCTCAACTTCCCACCTTTCAAAACCTCTTTTTTAAACCAAAAACTAACATATAACTTAGCCTACTCTCTTGTTCCCATTACTACATAAAGTTTATACCATTTATACTTCATAACAGCACCATTCACAAGCTCATTCAAGTCTAAATCAAAATCATCAATGTCATCATGCATCAAATAACCAAGCACACTTATCAAAACACAATTAACATTAAAACAACCATTTTAATTATAACCAAGTGAACATGTCATTATTCCTCAGAACATAACAAACATAAACTCATGCATCATAACACGAAATTAAGAACAATATTAACTTCTCATACATGTTAGAAGACCAAACGATCATAGAGAACCTCAAACAACTCCCACAAATCAAAGAACATCATTCCTACAAACAATGAAATCATGATCAAAGTATGTTGTTAGGACCATTGGTCGACAAAAAACTAACAAGAGAGACTGAATGACACATGCAAGAGATACTCTTTTTGCATGTGTCTTAAACTAAAAACTAAAGAAAATGAGTAGAAATTGACTTACTCTATATATAAAATTGATGAGTGGAAAATGGAACTCATTGTTGTAATCTCCTAAGCATCTCTTTATTGTAGAACTGATGTCTCAGAGTTATAAATCTTACAGAACATGTTTATTAAATTCTATTTATATTATTAAATTAATTTAATATTAAAACAATTTAATCTCACTGGTTAAAAATATTTATCAACTCTAATACTATTATTTTAGGTTGTACATAAGATACATTTATTTAGTTTTCAATTTTACTGTCTTAATTACTACTTTTAAAATTTAAATAATTATTCATAATAATAAAAACATTTCAATTTTATCATTTTAGTTACTATTTTTTTAATTCAAATAATTACTCATTATAAAATACTTATTTACTTTATCTATAATTATATATAAAGAAAGTCATCTTTTATTTTATTTTTCAATTTTACCCTCTTAATCACTAGTTTTTAAATTTATATAATTATTCGTAATAAAAAAATATTTATAGTTTTATCATTTTAGTTTAATTATATTTTGTATTCAAATAATTACTCATTATAAAATAATTATTTACTTTATTATTATTTTACTAACTACTTTTTCAAATTTAAATAATTATTCATAAAAAAATATTTATATAATAATACTTATAATTTTTTTATTTCAATAACTAAAATTATATTATCTATAGCTATATCTAAAACTATATATATAATTATATACACATTTTACTTCTCTAATTTACCGTTTTAAAATTTAAATAGTTTATAAATATTTAAAAAATCATACACGCAAACACAATAGCATCTGTGTTTACGCTGATTTATATAATAATAAAAAATTCACACACTCAAAATATCTCATGAAAACTTGTTACTACATTCACTTCCAACACTTTAATTCATTCCTCCAGAAACATATACAAGGCATAATATTCCTTAATATCTCAATTTCAATTAAAACCATCAACTAACTTAAATAAATATTCTTTATCCTTAAAATATTGTTATTTTAAAAAAAGTACATTATTATAATAATAGACTAATGGACCAATTTTCTCAATAAGTTCAATAAAATATAAAAAATGTTAGATATTTAAGAGTAAAAAAACTTACTCTTAAAACAAATTTATTTGGATAAACATGTTTTATTTTATATCACTTTTTTATACCATTATATAAAATCAAGAAAATAATATAAAATTTATTTAAAAATTAGAGAAAAAATATTTTTTAAATTATAAAAATAATGATAATACAGAATAATTAAATTTCATATATATATATAAGTTAATTTAAAAATTAATATTTATTAGTCAAAATCTTTTAATTAAAAATAAATGTAAATATTTGTTGGCATTACAGCTATACGAAGAGAGGGTACACGTATATAATTAATTTTATAGAGGTGCTCATCTAAGCACGAAAAAGAGCATATGTAAAATAAATATCTAACATTTTTTTATAAAATAAATAGATTTATTATAATTGTATATTTAAAATAAATTAAACTTGCCTTTCATTTGAAATTGAGTATAAAAAAATGTTTACCACTATATTTTAAAATCTCTCTGCTTTAAATGTTAGAAGAGACAGCCATATAAATTAATGTGTAAACTAATGGTGTTAGTTAGATTAGAAGGGTAAAGCAAATTTTCTTTGAAATTAATGAATGTTCATAATTTCCAAGATTTCAAATAACAACTACCCATTCTCCTTTTCTTTTCTTTTTTTTTTTCAACAAAGACTCAACAAAAATCATCTTTTTTTTTTCAACAAAGACTCAACAAAATTCGTGACCCCATCACCCACATGTGTGTGCCATGACTACTTCCAATCCAGAAAACAAACACAAACAACATCATCATCATCAAACATTCAATATATTTGATATTTCAATATGAATAAAAATAAGCAAACCTCCCTTACCTTTCACAAAGCTACAAAATTTGAAACATCATAACGTTAACAAGGCAACCACAGCAGCAAGAATAAACCAATTCTTAGCACTAGAAAGTTCAAAATCACAATCAAAAACAATAATACTATTGTGTACTCCTGACCAACCCTACGCTACCCTACCATTCTGCCCAATAACGCCCATTCTCATACGTAAGATCCTCAGGTATCTCGTCAACGGTCAACAATTCTCCATTCTTACTGGGTCCTACTCTCCCCATGGCGCGTGAGCAAATTAAACACTACTTTAAGTGTTCATCTTACCAAACAAGTCCTCGTATAGTGTACAGTAGTTGTTACCACCATCACAATACAACACATTCTCTGTATCTTATACTATTTCTCTCTCTCTCTCTCTTTCAAACAAAACAAAACCAAACCCAAAGCCAAAATTTTTCACTTTGCAGTTTCCACCTTCTCCGCTTCCACCACCCTTTCAGCATGGCACACCATCCTTCCCAACATCGGAACCTGGAAGCTCCGAAATCCAAACCTACAACCCCAAACCCAGATCTCATCCAAACCTATAAACCCTCTTTTCTGGTAAAACACATGTCAAGCCTAAACTTGGCTCAAACCCACAAAACTCGTCCACCCCACAAACACTCTCCTCTTGTGGACACCAACTTGCAGGGGAAGCCCATGACAACCTCTGCCATGGTCGTCCCAGAGAAAGAGAGTGATGTTGTTGTGGCTGTGAAGAGAACCCATAGAGAGAAGTCCCAAAAGCATAGTTTGGAATTGGAAAGGAGAAAACTTGGTGATTCTAATGACAAGGGTGTGGTTGAGGATGTTAAGGTTGAAAAGAAGAAACTTGGTTTGGAGAAACATGATGGCATTGAGAGGATGTCTTTGTCTCTGGCTCCGGGTGGCGGCGGTGGGGGCAGAAGGAGATCCTTCTGTGGGTCACAGGCTGATTTAAGAGATGTCTTTGCACTCAATGGGGCGAAAATGGTTTCTGTTGATATGCCACCGTTTATGCAGATCCACGTAGTGAATTGTGCCAGAAATGCTTTGGATAGCATGGAGAAGTTCACATCCAAGACCCTTGCACTCTCCCTCAAAAAGGTACACTTCCAATAAAACAATCATTGTACACCTTATTCCGCATAATTAATTTGTTCTGTTGTAAGAGTTTTACATTACTGGTAAGTAATTAAAATTATTGTTGTGTTTCAAAATTTGGGTGTCTGGTTGATTGGTTGGTCAATGAAATTTGGTCGGGTGGTTGCAATTTGCAGGAATTTGATGGAGTGTATGGGCCGGCATGGCACTGTATTGTGGGGACTAGTTTTGGGTCTTTTGTGACCCATTCCGTTGGAGGGTTTCTATATTTCTCCATGGATCAAAAACTATACATTCTCTTATTTAAAACTGCAGTACAAAAAGCAGGTTGAAGGAGGTGAATTCTGCAATGGACGAAAGAATTTTTGGATAGACTTATTTTACAGAGAAAATGTTTAGAGTAACAGCAGCGGCAGCCTCTGTACATTACTTCAGTTTCGAATACTATACCCCCACTTTGTTTCACACTTTAACTCTACCTCAGTCGTACTAAAGATGTTAATGCCGTGTAACAAATGGAGCTAATGGAAGAGAAGAAAAGATCACTTTACTAGTCTGGAGCCCCCAATGTTGTTGTGTATCAATCTTTTTGACTGAAATCAATTTCTGTTGTACAATTATTGAATTCTAATTTTTAAATTGTTTTATACATTTCTAATTGTATCTACAAAATATGATGCAGACATTTTATATTTTTAACATTTTATATCTAAGTTTTATTTATATTTATAATTGAATTAACTCACCTCTTCCAAACTGTTTGAATGAAGTTGAATCAGTCTGTATAAGAATCAGAATATTAGCAGCAGTAGGAGTGGAAAAAAATATCAGGATAGAGTGTCCCTAGTAATGAATGCAGTGATGTGTTAACTTGGTTATCAAATAACATGGTGTGTGTATGCCAATGTGACAAAGAAGAAAAGGGAAATAGGTGGGGATATCTGATCTGATCAGGAATTTTGAAAGGGCTATTAGTATTCTCACGTCCTTCTCGCTCACTACTTCTTGCCTGCAAATTTTGTGCAATCATTCAGTTGTGGCACATATATTTGGGGTCCATGCCATTAATATTTTGGTATGAGTCTCCATTCTCATTCTTGTCTTTTTCTTACTTCTCCAGATGCAAGTTCTTAATCCTTTGATAGAGAAGGATTTAAAATCAGTCTTTCAGTGCTTAGTGTAACTAAAGTTTATTCAAACATTACATTGACCCGAATAACCAGGAAACTGTTAGGTAGCAGTGGTTAGTGGGGTATGGTACTTTCAAAAATATGTCTATGGCCTGAAAATTTATAATAATTTGGGTGGGTTCTATTAACTACATGAATCCCATTAACTAATATCAAGATGTCATTAATTTGATGAATCTCTCAGACTAGCAAGAGAGTCTTTTAAAACCAAACAAGAATTGTACTTGAACAGAAAATTTTGGCATGGTTTGGGGAAGAAATTGTATTATAAAGCAGAGGGGTTGTTTTTGTACTTTGCAGCTTAGTGGAAAGTGGAAAGGATGGCCTATTTTGTATGATGAAGTTTATGGGGAAGGAGGACAATCTAAAAAGGTGTCCCAGATCTCCTAAATGTTTGTGTTCCTTGTTACCCTTTTCTATTCCGTTTTTGTTCACTACTCATTATAATATTGTCCAAAGGTACCCGGTACTTCCTCCTGGACATCCTATGATCCTCAACCTTAGATTATAAAGCCGTTTTTATTTTTGTATTTGTTTTAAACTTTGTTAGATTATAAAACGATTTTGATCTTTGTATTTGGATGTAATCTTTTTCTTCACATAATAATGTTAATTTTTGTTTGATGTGACAAACAATAAATTATGTTAATGTAGTTCATAAGTGAATGTGATTTGAATCAAAGTTTAAGATATAGATGAAAATCAAAATTGTATTCTAGTTTAGGAAAAAAAAATATAATTAATCTTAATAAAAATTAGTCACATATTTATCGATATAAAATAATATGACAAAAATATTGCATATGTTATCATAACGTTGATATCTTCAATTTATTGTAGTTATTGTAGTTCTGATGTATTTTTAATTTTTTTTTATTTTTAAGAAAAAATGTTTTGCAAAAAAAAATTAAAAATAGTTTCTAATGAAATAATATGAGTCGCAGAAAGTTAATATTAAATTTTTTTCTAAAATCATGATTTATAATAAGCATTAATGAGTTTATAGGCTTTTTTGTATTGTATATTTTAATATGGTGAGAAAGTTGATTATTGAGTTTTAGTTTCTTACTTGTATTGCATTGGTTTAATTAGTTTTTCTTTAATAGGTGTTTTTCTCTATGTATTGATATATTTTTATCATGAGTTTGACGTGGTTTTCTCATATTTTTTTATTGTTTTCTTTTTATTTTTTAATTAAAATTTCATATTATAACAATAATGTCTAACATGAACACTAATATGGGATATCTTTAATTTATTTACTTTGTATTTAGTGTTGTAAAAACAGACCACTCGACTTAATCTGGTCTGACCTACTACGACTTAGCCGCTTAGTGAGTTTACCCAGCTCATTTATTAGAGAGCTGAAAAAATTCGAATCTGATCCGACCCACAAC
Organism: Vigna reflexopilosa; assembly: GCA_027742785.1. NCBI lineage: Eukaryota > Viridiplantae > Streptophyta > Magnoliopsida > Fabales > Fabaceae > Vigna > Vigna reflexopilosa. The sequence continues at coordinate 61,302,994 of CM050911.1, read as the reverse complement.
GAGTTACTGGGTTAAACGGATTGGTTCACTATTTACTTAATTATAAGTTTTTTTAAAATTCAAAAAAATGACAAATTTTTTTGTAATTCAAATTTAAATAATTTTACTCTAAAATGATGTTAAACTCCAAAGGCAATTCAAAATAAAAAATTAACATACAACTCAAATGTAATCCAAAAGCAAACCCCAAAAGCGAATAAGTTTATAATATTGATAATTTTGTGTCATTTATCCATTTATAATATTAGAGTTTTGAATGAATAAATTTATAATATTTTGCTCTCTTGAAACATCTTTTTCTTTATTCCCATTTACAATACAATAAAAAATGTTAATTAATAATATTGAAACACAAAATAATAAATAATTAAATTAAACTAGGTGAATTGGTGAGTCGAGTTGAAAATTAACCCGTATAAAAAAGTTTCATTTTTTTCAAACCCAACCCAACCGGAACTCGTGGTGGGCTAGGTTGACCCATGAGTTCTAATTCATTTTGTCAACACTACATTTAGTATTTGAATTATAGTGATTATGTACTCATACTATACGATAATCTTACCAATTAATACCAATCATTTCATGACTCATTTGTAATGACAAAAAAACTATGAGTGATATCTTATTCCCATGATAAAGGATGTGAAATCTAATAATAAATAGTACTTCAAATCATAATATAGGCAGAACAATGAAATCTATATAATAACAAACAAAATGTTGGAAGGAAATAAGACCAAAATCAATAATGACATAATCCTATTTATAAATATTAAAACTTCATTATAAATAGATAAATTTTTAGAAAGACAAAACACTAAACTTAATGTTTTGGTACAAAAGTTTATTGATGTTGTGTTTGGATGAGGCAATTTAAGAGAGAAATTTATTTATTTGGAGAAGTTGATATTTTTTGAAGTAAAATAACTTGTTTGGATAAGGAAATTAAAAAGAAATTGAAATTGGAGAATTTTAAGTACGTATTACGAATAACTAAAATAATATAATTTAAATTCACTCAAAAAAGAAGGAAATTTTAATTTCATAAGTTGTGGAATTCTTCATTGGCTTAAATGAAAAAAAAAATCCACAAGTTCAAAAAGTTGATTCATATCAACCTTTAACTCGAACTGAATTGTCTACTTTTTAAAAATAATTATAAATATTCTACCTTTTAATATATATATATAAAGCATGTCTTATTCTTTTTAAAATAATTATAAAAAATATGTTCCAATGAACTTAATTTAAGTTTAAATATCTTAAATAATAGTTAAAATTCAAATAAAATAATAAGTAATATACACATTAAAATCTAAAATAATAAAAATTATTAAAAAAATTAAAATTTAATTAAATAAAATAAAACATGTGTGTTCAATTTTTTATGATAATAAAAAAATAATAAAATCATTATTATAGTTATTATTATAATTATAAATTTAAATATAAATAATTTTTATAATTTTATTATAAATATTTTTTCTTTATTTTGTATGTTATTTTATAATTAAAAAATGATTAAGTTTAAAAAATTTCAAATAAAAAAAGGTTAAATTTAAAACAAGGGGTAAAATTAATAAAATAATTATTTTAATTTAAAAAAATTTATTTAAAAGATAAAATTGGAAAAAAATGAATATATATATATATATATATATATTATGAATAATTATTATACATTTTGAAATTAAACATTCGATTATTACCTTTTAAGAAAATATTATGCACAAAAGAAGTTATTTTATTAAATTTGTAAATTTTATTGTGATATTTAAATCATGCAAAAAAAATATTACGATTGTGAAATTACGGAATTACCTTTATGAAACTTATAATTCATAGGTTTTGCATAATTTTATCATTTTAATGTCAAAAAGTATAAAGAGTGTTCAAGGAAGCCAAACTCCAATCACTAGAATTGATGGTTGAATTGTAATTGGAGACTGAGAAGAAATCTATCATTCTCCCATTACTTGCACGTGTCAGAGGTTTCTTGTGACTATTATGGAGACAATAAAATTTTACCTATCCAATGATAGACGTTAAATTTTTTTACCAACATTTGTCAAATAGTCTCTGAGATGGAATGAGAGATCTTCTATGACCAAATATGATAAATCTCTAATCCTCACTAAAGATTGAGGAAAGTTAGAAGGAAATTTTCCTCACCTTCTTTCTTTACTTTGTTTAGTTTTTGTCTTATAATAAATTCTAAATTTATGTTTTCTCTTGTTTTTTTTTTAGGTTTGGTTTTGACACCTCTTTTTTAATGTTGAGACTCCTTTTGAAAGTTTTGGATGGTGAGAAGATTAGCCCAACGTGAGGATTGCTTTTGGACACTACTAGCTTGCTAAGGACATCTTTTGGAAGAGTGAAGTTTTTTATTAAGGCCCAACACCTTAGGATTAGGGATGGTAAAAAAAATTGTATCCACGGATAAAATCTACGACGGGTAGGTGATATCTGCAGATATTTATTACTTGTGAATTGTGAGTAGTAGATATTTTAATACTCACTTGTAAACGGGTCGGATACAAGTATTATACTATCTGTATCCGCAGATATCTACTACTCGCAAAAAATAAAAATAAAATTTTAATTTATATTTTATTAAGTTCAATTTAATTAAAATTAACATTAATTTATATTTTATAATGTTAAATTTAATTAAAATTAACATTAACTTATATTATATTTTTGTAATTTTATTTAAATTTTATTTTAATAATCTATAAAAAATATATTTTTTAAACAAGTATCCGTGTGAATAGCATGTGAATTTTTTTTTGTGGGTCGAGTTGCAGATAAAAATTATCCGTACCAACCCAACCGTTGCCATCCTACTTGGGACTAACATAAGAATCAAGAGACTTTATTTTTTACCTTCTAAAAAGGAGGAGGACATCCTTCTTACTCTTCAAAGACGGAAGTTATGTTGTTCATAGGTTACTCATTTTCTAGAAACATGTTTTTTAATTGTTAAAAGATCCCCACGAATGCCTATTAAAGAGAGTATGACTAGGGATGACAAAAAAATTCGTGGGCACGGATATCCGCGAGCAAAATCCACGGCGGATAGTTACTATCCGCAGATATTTACTACTCGCAAGTAACGGGTAACAGGTATTTTAATATCCCCTTCTAAACGGGTCGGGTACGAGTAATATACTATCTGATTCGCGGGTACCTGTTACTCGTAAAAAATAAAAAAATAAAAATTAATTTTTATATATTTTTAATTAAATTTAATTAAAAATAAAATAAAAATATATTTTATTAGGTTAAATTTAATTAAAATTAAATTTTAATTTATATTTATTAATTTAATTTATATTATATTATATATAGTTCTTTTGTAATTTTATTTAAATTTTATTTTAAAAATGTATAAAATAATTTTTTTTGTGGGTATTCGCGGATACCGTGAGTTTTAAAATACCCGCAGCTATTTTCTAAACGAGTACCCGCACAAGTAATGAGTCGGATAATGGATACAATTTGATCCGGCGAGTCGAATTGCGAGTAAACACTATCTGTGTCTGACCCGATCTGATGTCATTCCTAAGTATGACCATCTGTACACTATTGGAATTCTAAGTATATAGACTTATATTTAAGTCATTACGAGTTTTGTTGGAAGTCTCACATCGACTAGAGATAAGACCAATTTATAATATATAAATGAGGTATAAACTTCACCTTACAAACTGGTTTTGTGAGGTTAAGTTAGACTTTAGAAACCAAAGAAAAATTTATCTACAAAGATTATCTGACACTTAATCTATAAAAAAAACAATATATATATATATATATATATATATATATATTAAATAACAAAATAATTTCCCAATAATTTAAGAATGATTTCAACAGTAGTTCTGCATAGGCCGAGTATATATAATATATAGTTTAAATGCAGTTTAAAAAAATAAAAAGATGAGTTTTGGTAGTAAAATCATTTACGATATAATGAGTGTCTGGCATAAAAGATATTTGTGATTTAGAAAAAAAAAAGAAAAGTTTGAATTATTTAATTATTGTGATGTATAGCATGGTATGGAAATTTGTGGTTACTTAGTTGGCATGACGGAGCTAAATTATCCTGGTTTGGCAATCTTATCTTTTTGAGAAACTTGTCTTTCTTTAGAAACACTAAATTTTTGGGTTTTTGCCACAAACTCCGACACAGGTTACTCAAATTCCTCGTCGTTGTATGCGACATTCACATGCTTTCATAATCTATACAATACAACCATATCCACTTAACATTTTGCAATCATCATTCCCTGTTAGTAGCCACATCAATCAAATTTCGCATGCTTCAATATCTTCATTCCAAAGGATTTTTCTTCAAAATTTAAAGATAATTAAATTTTTAATTAAAGATTCAACCATTAAAAATAAACTCAATTTATATTATATAATTCTAAACATTTTTATCAAGTCAGTTTTAATATAGTATCTAAAGTTATTCCAGTAATGTTTGCTGCTCTTATTGAATTCGAGTGTCTGAAATTCAAAACCATTTCATAATACAATACATTATGAATATTTTTACATAAATCGTCACCGACTTAATACTACTGTTTGAGATATTAATTATCTATACAAAACCCTTTGACACCAAATTTAACATAAAATTATAAGATTTAATTAACTTTTTTATTTTTATTTAATGAGACTTTCAATAACAATAAAAATTAGTCATAAAATATTAAATCTAAAATGTGATTAAATTTAAAGTCTCCAACAAAATTTAGATATTTTTAATTGAATCTCTCATCTAAATTTTTTTCATTATTGAAACGATATGATTGTTATATTACTCTCTTATAATCTTAATAAATGTGACTCTATGAATAATGTAAAAAAGATATTGATATTGTGATAAGTGCAAAACTATAACTGTTTTTTATTGTTATGGGAAAATGTGTTAAATAATGAGGTCCTTATCATACTCTCCCATATTATCTAATGAGCGTTCTCATCATCATTGATAATTAAACAGATTTTTAATAAAAATAATAAAAATTATTTTTTATTTTATTATTTTATATTATTTATGTAATTTTATAATTATTAATAAGTGGAAACATAGGAAACAAATCGATAACATAAAATAAAATAAAAAACATGTTTTCCAATTGATAAAAAAAATTGAACCACAAAATTTATTAAAAAATATTAAATTTTAAATATTAAATAAATTACAAAATTTAATAAATAGTCAATTAAAAAATTCATTCTGAAGCTTTGATTAAATCTAAATACAAAATTTCTAAAATAATATAATAAATTTAAAGAATTCCAGAAGTTACTTTATTCTTGGTTTGATGTAACTTTAAGTGGAAAGTGGCATTAAGTATGGGTAGTACAACACTTGTCGAAACACACGTTTCTTAAGGCACTTTTTCAGTTTCAAACTAAATTTAGCGCTTTATTTTTAAGAATTAATAAAAATAATTTAAGAATTTATCTACATTAAAATTATGTTTTTAATAAGATATCACATGACGTAATAATTTTTTAATTAATTTTAAATTTCTAAAGCAATTTTTACCAAAATAATTACTTTAAATATAGAATAAATTTTTGTAGTTATATTAATTATAGAGTATGTGTTCTGAAAACGGGACTACCCAAATGTGATTGGAAAATTAGTTAACTGGTTTTAGAAAGACGTTTCAGAAAATTTAAAACTATATTGGTGAAAAATCACTTATTGAAGAATGTTTGGGCTTGTATCGATAGCTGGTAAAACATGTTACAATGTGTGAGCTAACCTGATTCACAAATTTGAATTAGGTTGATAAAAAGAAAATTGAAATTCTGAATCAATTTTAAATTTAATTCACTGAGAATCTAGTTTACGAGGTTAAATTTGTCATGAGTTGAATTTACTTACCAATCTACATAATTTATTTAATAAGTATTTTTTACTGAATTATTCATTTACAAAATATTAAAACGGAAGATCGCGTAAAATTATTTTTGTATGGAGTAATTAAGAAATATGAAAAATCCACTATAAAAAACTTTGTTGAGAATATTTTGTGATATTTTTGTATAAATGAAATTTTATGTTTGATTTATCATAAATCTAACTTAAGACCATTTTTTCTTTATTTAGAGTTGAATTAGAAATTTTTTGTTTTTTTTAAATTAAAAAAGACTAAAAAATAAGTGAGTCAGTAAATCAACTTGTTTAACTTGTCAACCCGTGGTGTGCCAGATTGAATTCAATTTCTTTTATTTGATAATAAATGAGTTGAATTCGATTAACTCATGAAGTGGCCAACTCGTGATAAACTGAATAAGATTGGACGAGGTGACCCATATCGTGAGCAATAGACCGCAAGTAGTTCAACACTGTCTTTTCTTGTGTCGACTGTGACTGGTGTGACCGTCTTCAATTCAACTGTGTCGATGGCGTTACTTCCATCTCCTTAATAGAAGTGGAGGCTCACCACGAAAACGACAATTATGTCTCTTATGCTATGTTCACTTCAAAGGATAGATTTGAAAGAAAGGGAATGAATGAATTTAAGGAAATTTGAGAATGAATTGATTATTGTTTTTTTGAAGGAATTTGAAAGTGAGTGAGAGTGAATTTAAAAGTAAAGTTTGTAAAAATTATTATAAAATTTGACCAATTAACGTGACAGATAAAAATAATAATTTAATTGAAAAAAAATTAAAAATTACCAAAATATTGTTAGTAATAAAAATAATATAAAATAACAATTGTTAACATTATATATAATTTTAAAAATTATTATAAGGAGTGAAAAAAATAAAAAATAATTTTTAAAATTGTATTATTATTTTTTTTTTATTATTATTATAATTATTTCAGATTCTCAAAATAAATTGAAATTATGTTAATTGTGTAGGGACAAAACTGATATTTCATTATATTTCTTTTCAAATCTCAGCATCTTAGCCATGATTCACAGAAGCTATTTTCTCGCAAATCTTCGTCTTTTGTCGCCTTCAAATGCTTTAAACCAAACATCACTTAATTTGCAAATCCTTCCGCATAAATTCCCTTCAACGGTAAATAATCCTTAAACGAACACAACATCAGGACTTTGTTCACTTGGAGTCATACTGTTTACAAATATTAGCACAAATGGATTTGGGACTTTTTTTCATGTTCACTTAAACATATTTGAAAGCAAAGAAGAGAGATGATTTGGAGATGAGTAATTTTATCCATCTTCACTGTGCAGGAGAGATATGAGGGTATTTGAATTGAAAAACCTTTCTTGCCTTTGTTTTCTTTGTCCTATGAAGTAATGGTTTCATAAACCCTTTTTATTTTTTCATATTTATTTAATAATAATAATAACAACAACAAAATAATAATAATAATAATAATAATACAATTTTTTCATGTTAAAAATTAATTTTTATTTTTTTTCTCTTCTTATAATAATTTTTACAATTATATATAATATTAACCATCACAATTTTATATTACTTTTATTATTAAATATATTTTGGTAATATTCAACTTATATCAATTAAATAATTTTTTTATCTGTTGCATTGGTCAAATCCTATACTAATTTTTATAAATTTTACTTACAAATACGTTTTCACTCACCTCCAAATCCATTTAAATAAACAACAAACAAATTTACCTTCAAATCCCCTTAAATTCATCCACTCACTCTCTCCTAAATCATCTCCTCCAAGTGAACAGAGCCTAGAGTGTGTTCACTTTATAGGATTGATTTGTGAGAAATTGAGTAGATGAATTTGAGAGGATTTAAGAGTGAATTGATTGTTACTTTTTGAGTAGATTTGGAGATTAGTGACAATGGATTTAGAAGTAAAATGTGTAAAAATTGATGTATAATTTGACAAATAAAAAAAATTATTTAATTGATAGAAATTAAAAATTACTAAAATATTCTTAATAGTATAAATAATAAAAAAATGATAATTGTTAATATTATATATATTTGTAAAAATAATTATAAGAAAAGAAAAAAAATAAAAATTAATTTTTAACGTGAAAAAAATTGTATCATCATTACTGTTATTATTATGATTATTATTTATTAGTATTACTATTATTATTAATATTAACATTATCTTAGTACACTTTTCTCTTTCTTTCGTATAATTTATTCTGTTTATAGAATCGAATAATTTAAAATTGAAATCGATTACATAAGCTAATTCTCATGTTAGAAATTAGGAAATTATAGAAGACAAATATGAGATTTATCACAGCTGATAAGTGAATGACAACATATATTGTAAATTAGTCCGTTTAATTTCTTCTAAATTATTGCAAACGAACATGTTTTCATTCAACAATCTGGCTGCGCCATTTCACTTCAATAGCAAATTACATCCATCCGAACACACGGTAAGCTACGAGCTTCATGAATGGTTTCAGCTTATTTGAGACCATGAGAGGCGTCCTCCTAGAATTAAATGTGATGTGACAAACAACTATAAATGTCATATTATTTAAAATTATTACATATAGAAACTGAAGTAATTCCCTCAAAAAGTTGTAAAAGGTGGTCTGATTTGATGGAACTGTGGAAAGTTGCACTAACTTCTGGTGTTAAGGCATGTGCTGGAAAAGCATTAACTTGTGATTCGGGGAGCTTCACTATCAAATCCAAACAGCTTAGTTCCAATTTCGAAATTGAATTAAGCGTAGAAAACCCAATGAACATGGAGAAACTTGGGGGCACATGAAATTGGAAAACTTTATTTGGGTATATGACAAGCAGAATCTTTGAGGTTTATTTAATTTTGCCTGGCTGGTTATCAGTTTTGCACTAAGCAAGTTAGGCATTGACAGTGATACTTTTGTAGGTAAAAAACTTCATAATTCAGTAGTTAGGCAGTGGTGCTACACTGAGACTGAACATTTCTGTTCAAGTGTTTGACATTTGACAACGAGATTGAAGGCTTTTCATTTATTTATTATCCGAAAATATATTTTTAATAATATTTTTGACAATTTTTTTATAATTATTTATATAATAGTGTGATTCATTCATTTCAAATATATAAATTAATAAAATAGTGATATATAAATCTATTGTTAAAATATCATGATTTTATTATCACTGCCATCACCTTCGGGATCTTCGTCAAAACAGATGTCAAATTTCTAACATATCAACCTAAGAGGAAAGTGTCCGAACTCAATGTATACACGTAGAACAAGGATTCACATGGGAAACAAATATTTGCCACTGGTCATGAAAACTTTATTTTTTGCAATCCGTAAAAAAATTAATAAAACTATTCTTTTTAAAGAATGTTTCAAAAATAAATAGTTTCACTTTTATGGAGTGTAGACAAAACCGTCAATCAATTGCATATAAATTATTTTTTAAAGTAATTACTTTTATTATACAGGATAAGTTATGATGATATGATCGTGTGAAAATCATATAAACTGTTAACACATTTTTTTTTCTAATAATGCTTGATTTGTCACAATATTATACATTATTGTACCATAATTCTTTGAATGAATCTTAATAATTTAGAGTAATTTATGATATTTGACGTTTAAGGAGAGCTTTTTTTGTAAATGTGTTTTTATCATAAATTATCAGATGACTCATAGTATATAAATAATTTATCCTTTAACTTTAGTTGAATTTACTTTGTAAGATTTTGATGTACAGACTCTTTTAAAATTTTAATCATACTAAATCTTAATTTGTGTAGTATAGCTCATCGATTAAGTTATATTTTTCTTCGGGAATAACTTTGTATACTTAATACTGTTGCATTAGGATAATAATATTATTTCATTAATTCCTCGTAATAAACCTAAAAAAAAAGAGTCTACAACACTGTAATAGGTATCATTAAAATATTCACATATAATATAGTATTATGCATATCATAAAATCATATGTATATCATGCATATTATTATCGTTAACATTCTCTCTTTCTCAAACACACACATATACATACTTATTTAATGAGGAAAACTTGTTTGTTTAAGTAATCTTAGCAATACCAACTTCAAAAGAGTTCAAAAGAGAGAAAATTGGTTTGCTCTTCTTTTTAATCAAGCATCCTCTTCGCTTGAGTGATTGATTATCTTTCTTTCAGTATTGTTTAAGTGTCATGATAATATTTCAGTGAGAGACTTTTGGTATAACTTAACAACTTTCAAAAACACCATACACCACCTTTTCTTCAATGCATGTATAGTTACTTGTTGCTGGAGTGAAGCTACTTGAGACATGCTTTAATAAAATCCAAAAATGTCACAACCACATTTGTATATTTGAGAGGACCACTTGAAGTTTGAATTATGAGAGTCTCAGTAAAGAGAGAATTGTTTCCACTTAAGCCATAAGTGATGGCTTGAGTCATGTTTTGCAGCTTGAACCTCTTTAATAATCCGTAAACATTTATGATGACACTTAGAGCTACATTGACTGATGCATATAATCATTACTCACATGTAACTAAAGCAACAATTCACCTCTTGAATGATATGTCTAAAATCACACCATTTTTAATTTCTTATATGTAGAATGTACCAAAATAATGTGGATTGTGTTTAATTAATCCTCTAATGCTAATTATACTTAGCGATGACAACGGGTCAGGTCGGACACAGATAGTGCTTACCCACAACCCGATCTGATAAAAAAAAATTCACCCGCTACCCGCGCATGGATACCCGCTTAAAAAATATTCGCAGATATTTTAAAACCTGCGGATATCCACGGATACCCGCAAATATTTAAAAAAATATATTTTTTATAAATTATTAAAATAAAATTTAAATAAAATTACAAAAAAATATATAAAATATAATATAGATTAAATTAAATATAAATTAAAATTTAATTTTTGTTTCGGTTGAATTAATTCGAGGGTCAGTCTCCGACGCTCAAGATATAAAGGTCTAAATTTTATTAGAATAGAAGAGGAAAATTATACATAGACATCAATTGTATATTTATAGAGCTTGTGACAGACAAGTCCATTGATTAACCATCAATGCAGTATATTTTTAGGCAATCAAACCCAATAATCAATAATTAATACAGTATATTTTGTAAAGAGTAAGACAATCTGAATTATTAATTAGTGTACTATATATTTTTAGGCAATCAAATTCAATAATCAATTATCAGTATATTTTGTAAAGAGTAAGGCAATCTCACCTATTAATACATGTTAATTATCCATAAATAACAATTAATTTCGATCGGTATACTTCATAGTACAATTTTAATTAAATTTAACCTTGTAAAATATAAATTAATGTTAATTTTAATTTAATTTAACTTAATAAAATAAAAATTAAATTTTTATTTTTTGCGGGTAGCGGATATCCGCGGGTACAGATAGTATAATACCTGCACCCGATCCGTTTATAAGCGGGTATTAAAATACCCGCTATCCGCGAGTTTCGGGTAGTAAATATCCGCGGGTATCAACTATCCGTCGTGGATTTTATCTGCTGATATCCGTGGGCACGATTTTTTTGTCATCCTTAATTATACTCATAATTTATATAAATTTCCCAATATTATGATTATTCAATAATTATACATATGTATATAATATAACATTTTAATATACCATTTCAACAATCATACAATCACAACAATATATGAATGAAAAAAATATTATAATTAGCTTCACTCACCTAGAAATTGTGTATCCATGATAAGGTTATTTAAGTTGTGATTTTATATTTATAGGACTTAAGCCCCAACATCTCATAATATCAAGTTTTAAAAGGGTTATTTAGTTGTGTGACATATTGGCAAGTGCATCAAGTCAGCTGTAGTATAGTCGAATAGAGTTATCTTATCCATAAGAATTTAGTAACCATATTGGTAGTTTATCATATAAATTGATAAGAATAGAGGCTATGATTTAAATTTTATCTCATCCTCTTCTAATATACCATTATTATCTTGTTTACTTAATATACAAATCATTCAATGTCTTGCGAGTACTCTAAGATAGATTTAGACTAATTTCTATAGTCTAGAACCTGAGGACTTCAAACCCAGTGTGATTCTTCCACTTTGTTGAATGAAACATTGTCTTAAGTGCAAGAATCTTTTATCCAGCCTACCTTCTGGATCATGTGGAAGCCTCTAGTAAGAGTGAGATGATTTGATTGGAGCGTAATTTAAGACCAATCTTCTAACTCAATCAAAACCATTGAAATAAAATGAGTGATCAAGTCATCAAAGCAATAAACACAAATCAAATCACAAACTATTGAAAGAAAGCATAGATAAATATTCAAGAAGTAGAAATACATAGCATTATAATTTATTACATTCAACCTAGACACAAGAGAGTTCAACTACTCATAAAATATTGGAATATAATTCTAGTAGCATCTACACATAAGATTTACAGTAAGAGCATCTCTCTAGCCTCATAGACTTATTTCTACTCTACTACTACTATATTACTTCTCCGTCAAATGCCTAAAATGAGGACATGAGTATTTACTTATATAAATTTTTAATGATGCTTAGCATAACTTTTGGTGCTCAACCGCAGAGGTTTCCAGTTTCCTTTTATGAAAAGTTTTCTTTTGTCTTTGTCGTCTCTGTGGCTGAGCACCACTTTCTTGTAGCTTAACCATGTGTTGCCTTAAGTGTTAAACATCATTTTCTTATGGCTTAGTCATGCACCACCTTAAATGTTGGACACCATTTTCTTATAGTTTAGCAAAAGTCACATTTTAAATCTTTCCTTATTTGTCTTATTAGAGCTCAACCACATATTTTAGGACTTAACTACATCATTTATAATTTTTTAAGAAATTATTACAAATCATAAATTCATCAATTTTTTATTTTTCTTTTTCTTAGTATCTCATTTTTTAATTATAAGTTAAAATTGGTTATTAGATACAAAATATAATCAATTTAAGCATGATAAGTTTCAAATTCATAAATTGACCATTATCAACCTACTAGCAACGAATTTTCTATACATTTTTACAAACCCAAATTCTATCACTTTAACCTCCAAAGTTTAACCATACATCATTAACATCTCTCGTTAATCAACACTAAAAAAATGGATGAATACAACAATAAGAAAACAAAAACCTGTACTGGTAAAAAAACTGTTTCAACTATCTTATCCTTCTTCTTTTCTTCACCTCGTCAAGAATATAACTTATTATGAAAATGAATAATTTAAAATTTTAAAAACTGAAAAAAGTGAAAGAAGATTGAGTAAGTAAATTATAGAGAAATATAATTCTTATAAAATAACTAATAGTGTATTATTATATATTTATATATCTTTTTCCATTAAAACTTATATCTTTATTATAACATTTGTATACTAAATAAAACTCTTAGTAACTCTTCAAGGGAATATCGTTATTCTTTAAAACATATATATTTCTCCTTATTAATGTGTTTTTGGAAGCGTTTAAATAATTGTACATTGATTATTATAAAAGAAAGTTATATTACTAAAGTACTAATGTATATCAAATTATTTTTCCAGAGTAATAAATTTAATTTTAAATATAAAAAATAAGGGTTATATCACTACAAGATAAATGAATGTATGTTATTAAACTTATAATAATTTAGTAAGATATACTCAGAAAACAAATATTAACATATCACGTCTTGACGTATCTTAAGAAAATCTAAACAACAAATTCTAAATGTTTATTCTAAAGTAAACAAACCCATCAACATAAACATTGAGAGTGGATGAAATTACCAGTAAGATTATGAATCCAAAATAGATCAATTATTAATAAGTAGCAAACCCTTCAATAATTAATTAATCAATTCTCAATATTCATAAAACACTAGGCAAAAGTATATCTAAATTGTCATTAGAAATAACATAAAGAAAACTATAATTTGATCTTTCAACTGTATAGCACTCTTGATTTTTTTCTTGATTTTTTTGTTTTGATGAAAATGAAGAGAAAGAAACGAGAATGTATGTACATGCTTATATATGAAAACCATATATGTAACATTTGTTGATTATTTTTTTTAAGTTTCAACTTGTAATTTGATCTTCAACAAATTAAAATATTACTTATATTACTTATAGTCTATACACAAAATCTTTCATTACATATATGTTCTTGGTCATAATTTAATTAATTATATCACTTTAATAAATCAACTAATAAAATATAATAATTATAATATATTTAAAGATTTAATATATATATATATATATATATATATATAAACTCAAATTGCTAACACAACAATCACTAAAAATTTCATTTAATATAAAATTAGTTAACACTTGTGATTTATTAGGAACTTAAAATTGGTATAATATATAGTTTAACAAAATTATATCTCAGTTGGAGTTGACCTATAAGCTTTAGATCTATCTAAGACGAAAATGTGCAATAAATTTAATTAAGTAGTTGCGTAAAGTGAATGGACGCATAACATGTTAATGGTCAACTATTGTTGAATAACATCTAATCAAGCAAACTGGCACACATACACTTCGGCTTCGGCATTCTCTTCTACTCTCAAATTTTATGTCTTTGTCTCTTTGAAAAAGTATATATAAAAGGAAAAGACAAAAGATTTATTTCAAATTTATTTTAGTTTTTATAAAAAAATATATATATTTTAGTTCTATATTTATTGAAAGTGTTGAGGCTTTAATCAAATCATTATAGATTAATAATATTGAATTTTTATAGAAAGTAAAAACAAGTTTTGAAATATTCTAAGAGGTTAAAAATAGACTTTAACTCCAAAAGAACTAATCCCTTTCTAGAGTCGACGCTTTTTAATATCAGTAAAGTGCAATGGAAACGTGATCATAAATGTTTGTTAGTCTAAATAGTAATTAATGAATTTAATAGTTTTTAACCAAGACTGTAGGATAAACTTTTTATTAATGAAAAGAGATAATATATGAGCATGTGGGCGTTTGAAACATCATTTGAACTTAATTTGAATGGAATAAATAACAAATAAGATAGCATTTCAATTTTTTAAACTTCTAATATTGATTTTGCAAATATTGTTTATGTTGCAACATGAGTGTTTGATTTTTCACGTGTTGAGTTGGTGTTAATATTTGTGTCTAACATTCATAAGTTTTTAAGATTGAAGTAAAATATCGATGATAACAAAAATATGTGAGATTTGGTTAAAAAGATTATCACTTATGATCTTATTGTTAAAATGACTCCTAAGTTATCATCTTCGTATATTTAAACTACTAAAGATAGCTTTTTGATGTTTTAAATTTCTTTTCAATGAGATTTTACCATATAGATTTATGTTGCACACAAGCTTCAAGACGTTAAATCAATTTAGATCAAGGAAACAAATTCTATACTTTCTTGTTTCTTTTATTTTAAAATTTTGTTACTGATTGATTTTTTGGCATGATATTCAAGAAAAAGAGTCGAAAGTTAGGTGAGAGTTTAATTTAGTTAGAGGAATATGTGTTATAAATTATGTGGTGAAGTTCCCTAATAATAAAAATTGTGAAAGTTAAAAGCAGAACATTATGGGTGTTTCAAATTGCAATGAAGGAAAGGACCAAACATCATTACAATTAGGATAACAATGATTTGATGCTGGCGGTAATTTTGAATCGGTGCTCCTATCACTACAACAAATTAAAGTCAATGATCCAAATCTACTCATGACATGTTTAATTGGTTTCATATTTATTTATTCGTGTAGAGAAACAATTATTACTGACTCTCGTTAAATTTTAATTTTAATTTAGAATTTCGTGGAAATATCATTTTTTATGATAGGTAAAAATGATCTATTATGATAAGTAATCTGATATTATAATTCTGAGTATCATAATAGATTTGCGTATTTTATAACGTACAGAAAATTTTATCATAATAGGTCCAGCGTATTATGACGTATTTTTTGTCACCTATCATAATAGGTCAATGTATTATGATAGATTTTCGTTTATCAATCATAATATAACGAATTTATTATGATAGATTTATCTATATAATGTTTTATGATGTAGATTTTTTCACCTATCATAATAAGTAAAATATATTATGACAATTATTTACATATCATAATATATATTTTTCAAAAATAAACTTTTATTCCATACATTATTCGTCTGTCATAAAAACTTATTTTGAAAAAAAAAATCATTATTACATTTGGCATAGTTTATGAAAAAAATCATTGCGAAAAAAATTGTTATTCAGGTAAAATAGTTTATGAATTTTTTTTTCTTAAAAAAAATCAACCATACTATAAAGTATATAGTTACTCTAAAAAAATCTTATTAAAAGTGAAATGCAAAATTGTGTTTAAGAAATATTCTGTTTCAACTAAGAATTTGTTTGCCATTAATTCTTAAAAGATCACTATTGCTATTTCACATGTAAACTTTCTATGAACTCTACAAACAAAGTGACACTTTTCCATTTCTTAAAGGAACAAGACAAATATGACAGAATACACGAAAGGACAAAATAAATAAATAAATAAAAACTATTACCATCTTTTGTCCTTTTATGCAATCATTTCTCTTTCCACTGAGCTTACCTAATGGTTTTGAACTTATTGCAGCTTAATTATTAATCTTCGTTTCAAATAATAAGTACAATATTGCATTAAATATATGAAATGACTCTGTCGTCTATAATAATACTAATAATAATTTCAATTTAAATAGAATAAATTTCTGTGAAAAAAATACTTAAAAACATTTTAAAATAGATTTTATATTTTCCTTCTTCACTAGGAATTGCTAAATTGCAAGGAAAATACAAACTCTATCATTGAGTTATGACAATAAAATCCTCTCATTATTAAAAAATGAATACTGAAACATATTTACTCTTCAAAATGGTTTTTTGATTAAAATTGTTAACAGAAATAATCAGTACATAATATAAACATTTTATTCTATATCTTCAACAAATTTATATTACTCAAGAAAAACTAAAGATAATTTAAATATATATTTATTTCTTTAATATATGGGATGAAATAAGTGATCCTTTCGTACCTCTAAATAATTAGTAGAAAATTATTAATAGTCTACACATATATAATATTATTTTTAAAATTAAAAAAGATTATATTCATATATATATATATATATATATATATATATATAATAAACCAGTTTTTTTATTTTTTTTAATTATTATTTCTTTAAAATATAATTTTTTTACATTTTTTATTTATTTTAACACGATTAAGGAGACTAGAGAGACTCGAATTATAGAATTTTGATTACAGTGAAATTTTTTTTCTCTTTAAGATTTCAAACTCATTTTTTCTGTGTTTATAGGTTGTATAAATATTCGGCATGTATGATAAACTAAAAGCAAATGAACTTATGTTGCCTTCGGACAGTGATATAGATAATCTTTAATTAATTCAGTATTTTGTAAAGGATAACTCCTTTGAAAAAAAGAAAAAACCCTTTGTCAAATAAAAGAAGTTAAAGTTCAATTTTCTTATTTTTACTCATGACTTCATTTGGATTTTCTACCAGTCGAGTGTTGTGCTATAAGTATTTTAGACATTATTAGAAGGAAACATGCAAGTTTCACTTATAATGTAAATTGCCTAAATTAGTATATCAAATGATGAAAAAGCCAATAAAAAAGTTCTCACAAAATATATTATGAAGTAAATGTAATAAACTATTCTAATTATGAATGAATTAATATTCACATTTTTTATGAACTTATTTAATATTAATATTTTGAAATACATCAAATATTGTAGTTCTCGAATAACGTTTCTTAAGATAAAAGATGAAATATAATGTGCCTTAATTTTTTAAAGAAAATTTTTGTTATAAGAAGCATGTTTTTCACGCACCTTTTTATCAATTACATATTTGGATATATATTTTCAGAGTGGAAGTTGATGACCCTCTTTTTTAGAAACCTTCTAAAATTATGTTGATTACATATTTTAAATGGGTGATCTTTATTTATGTTCCTGATGCAATTTTATGGGTTGACTAATTTCTTGTCATGATCAGATCTTTGGCCTTCCTTTCTAGGCGAATAAATTCTCAACAGACTACACATTTAAGGAGGACTTCTTTTAACACATTTATCTTTCACAAACTGTTTTAAATATTTCGCTCGAATCAATTCTTCAATTTTATCTCATAGAATGACACATTCCTCTGTAGTATGTTCGACGTTGTGATGGTAAAGAGAATGTTTGTTACCTTTCCACATTAGGAGGGTGGCTTTCTTCCTAGGCAGAGGCAAAAGATCTACACTCACAGCTTCTTCAAAGATTTTCACTCGAGAAGCATTCAAGGGGTGTATTGATGAAAGTGCAAACCTTTAACGAGTTCCTTAGACCACATGTTGCTTTTCCCATACGGTTTTCCATTGCCCTCATCAATGATGGATGACTCGACTCTCATCCACTTCTAGAAATCTCTTATCTCCTCCACCTACATGAAAATTTGCAACTTTCTACCTTAGTTCCTCGAGGTTCTCAATGGGTTGCATGCACAAACTAGCGATAAATGAGTTGGGTCATAATGTCATGATTATGTGGTGCATGGCCATATTAAGACTAAGATTTCTAATTTGCATGATAACATTACATATTTGGTCCATGAAGGCCTGAATAGACTCGTTCTTCTTTTGTCTTACATTGACTAGAATGATTAAGGTCAAGTGGTGTGGTTGGTTGGTGGAAAATTGTGGGATCAAAATGTGGCAAAACAATCTATAGAGTCGGTGGGAGTAACGAAAATTAAGTTAGGGCCTCTCCCTTTAACGAGTAGAGAAAACTTTGCACTAGATAACATTACTCATTGTATACAATGCCATCTGGGTCATGAATATTCTAATATGCTTGCTCGGGTCGGTGGAGTTATCATACATGTTGAAAATAGGCATCCTCTAGTTGTTAAGAATGGTGGTTTTCACAATGCCCGTAGTGAACGAGAGCATCCTAATTGTATTCACTATCACAATGAATGATTTATGGTCCTTGCTAACTTCGTTGCTATCCTATTTTGTAAGGTCAAGTTTATCGCGCAATTGTTTGGTCAGTCTGGGTAGTGTTATAGGGTGGAAGGCACAAGATTCTTAGCACCCTACCTTGTCTCATGGTTGCATTCTTCACACTCAAGGCTTTTAACTCTTCCTCATATTTGCTTTGCATTTTATAATTTTCTCATGTAGGTTCTTCATCATCTCCCTCGGGCCTAATCGATCGTCCGAAGCTTTTTCTAACACAACTTTGCTCATCATATTCCTTGTGGTCACAATGAGTTTATAAGTGTTCACTTAGTCCCACGGTGAGTGCCAAAATATTTCTACTGGATTAGTTGAGTATTAATAACTCCGAAGTGATTTGGCTCCCAACTTCCTTCTCTATGTCTTCACTTGTTAAATATTGTGCTTCGTTTAGTTTGATGTAGGTTTCGCTCGGTTCACAACTTCTCGAATGATACATACAAAATATACTCTGATGTTTAAGTCAGAAAGGGTTCGGTCAATCTGATATTAAATGTATCAATCAATTTATCTCACATGGACCCCCTATTTATACAAACTATAATGGACTTTTACTTATCACCAATCTAATTATGACCCAATCACTTCTTAATTTCAATTACCAATGTGATTTGTGTTAATTTTTGTAGATGTTCTTAACCACGTTAGGTATACGTATGATCGATAACTCAAACGACTAGTCATATTCTTTTCTAAAACGGTGTGACTTTTTTTGTCTTGCCAATTGTTTTGTTAAATCGGTTTGATAATTCTATATCGGGGTTAACCTGACCAGTCTACATTGAACTAATCGGACTAATCGGGCTAATACTATATATCTTCCTTTTTAATGCTTATGGTACCAATTGCAATGGTGAATTATATTAGTTTCTAATTCAATAGATTAAGAAAAATTGTAATAAGACAAATAAATGGGAATGCAATTTTCCAAAATTGTTTTATTATATCCTTTGACAGTTAAAACAAATTTTTCCATCAAATTCAATTAAAGGAAGTTGTATATGTGAACCAAAAAGATTATATTTATTTAGTTTTAATGTTTGAAAACCAAAATATATTAAAAATTTTAACATAAACAAATTTAAATATCACGTTAAAGTTCAATAATTAAAAATATATTTAACTTGATTGTAAAATGTTTTTGTTGAAATATATATACAATTTTAAGATACTAAATTAAAGTGAAATTTAGGTTATAAACACACAACATAGTTTTTAATTAAAATGGGATCATATAATTCTTTTTATTAGAGTAAAAAAAATGAAAGAATGTCTTTAGAATTCACAAAAATGCATTGAAATTGAAATAAAAGAAATTAATATCTTAATTTTCCAGTTTTTATTTTTATGTTTTTTCTTGATTTCTTTTTGTGTATGAAACTTCATATTTGCAGATAGATCGTTGCTATATTTCAACCATACCCCGCCAAAGACAGCACTGAGTTAAGTGGTAACCATACAAAGTAGGAATATGAATATAACAAGAAGAATCAAGTGAAGGGTCTATTCATTTCTATCTAATTGATTGATATGCAAGATGATTTATGTAATGAAAACTTTAGGGGTGTGTGTGTGTGCTACCATTGAGCAAGCACAATTTGGAACTTTAGACTAACTGGTATGCTTCCAAGTGAAATGAATGAAGGACAATGAAGTCCAAAAGGAAAAAGAGATAGCATGCTCATTTGCATAACACATTTTCTCCAAACAACAAATATAATGCTTATATTTTATTCTATGCCTCTTTCTGTCTTTCCTTAGCCCTTTCACTCTCTCAACTTTCTTATTTTCCTTGCACAAAGAAAATACTTTTTTTTTTCTAAAGGATATTAACTACCACATATTGATGAATTTCCATAACTCTAAATTAAAAATATATTTAACCTTATCTGAAATGCCATGTTAAATTGTCCTAATTATTTCGGTTGTCTCAAATGGCTAATCAAAATTTCGACAAAAACGAACATTCATATTCAAATATAGAATGGACAGTTGCATTACTAATGATACCAAGTAATGTTTCTCCAGTAACTAAGATAATTTATTTCCCTATAAAATAAATAATTACAAGTATAACAAACAACACAACCGTAACGTAACAATCAAGACATCATCATACCACTAATAATATTTTCATAATCATAACATTTAATAATAAATAATATATTCGTGTCAGTGCAATTTCCATATTTATTTGCTCAAGAATTCTCTTAGTACTTGCAGGTAAAATGTTTTTTTTTTTTGTATTGATTAAAATAATATAAGTAATTAATAAGAATAAAAAAGAAGAAGATTAGTTATATTTATTTAATTTGTTGGTGAGAGACTTAAAAAGAAAGGGGTAGAAGGTGACACGTAAATGATCCTTTTTAAAAAGGTAAGAAGGGAAGAGATAAAACTAAGAAGAAATGGATAAGAAGCGCAGTGGGCGCAGTGCAGTACGCACCTTTGATGCTTGTTGTTCCCAGTGGGAGACTGAGACCATTCCAGGTCGAACCAGAAAAGATCAGAAACTGACCTTTCAGACCTGAATTCTAGCATTATTTAAACAAACAAAATCACCAACCTCAACACCTTCAACTATTCTTTCTAACTCACTCCCTGAACCGATTCTAACTGAATTCAATTGAATGAATCTGAATGGAACCTCCGCTCGTCAACGACGCCACATTCTCTTCGGCCAACCCTTCTTTGTCCGAGATTTGGCCCTCGCAATTCCCCTCCTCCAACAAGAGACCTTCTTCTCTTCTTCTTCACAATCACTCTCCCAACAGTAACAAACACGTTAAGCTATCACCACCCTCAGAGACACACCAAAACGCTGCGTTGCGCCCTCCTCAACCCGACGCCACTTCCGTAGCCGCCTCCAACAACTCACCCCTTCAAACTCCCAAACCCAAGCAGGACTACATACACGTGCGAGCAAGAAGAGGCCAAGCCACCGATAGCCACAGTCTCGCCGAAAGAGTAATTCATATTATTATTATTTTTTTAATTTTTAATTTCATATTCAACAACATTTACAACCGCGCTCTTCACAACAGGCTCGTAGGGAAAAGATAAGTGAGAGGATGAAAATTCTTCAAGATTTAGTCCCCGGCTGTGGCAAGGTAATTATCTCATTTTTTTATTTTTTATTTTTTATTTTTAACTTTATTTGTGTTTTGTGTTGTGTTATGGTATAATTATTTTGAGTTCAGGTAATTGGTAAAGCGCTTGTCCTGGATGAGATTATTAACTACATCCAGTCCCTGCAGCGTCAGGTTGAGGTGGTTATCTTCATCCTTTTTTTTCTGTATCTTTTTATTTTAAAACTTAATAACAAAACTCAATATTAAATATTAGGAAAATGATTTTATTTTATAATTCCCTTGCCTTTTCTTCTGTCAAAGATTGTGTTTATAAATTTTTTATTTAAATTTAATCTTTGAAATTATTATTTTTTTTATAATATTCCTGCAATTTATTTTCACGCTATATAGCATTAAATTCCTTAAAATAGTTTTAACCCAAAATGGATCTTTGAATGAGATGCAACGTATTTATCTATTATTTAATATGTTTACGTGATGTTGAATGATTTGATTTATTAATTCTATGACTTTGCAGTTTCTTTCAATGAAGCTTGAGGCGGTTAATTCGAGATTGAGTATTAGCCCTTCTATTGAATGTTTTCCCTCAAAAGAAGTAAGTTTACCGACTTAATATTTTAATCTAACGCCAAAACCATTCACTCCATTTAGAAAATGTTAGGCAAAATGTTAAGTGGTGGTATGTTATTTGGCTTTGTGAAACACCGAAAAGTGTCCAGTGTTTGTTTGGGCAGGAGACTTTCATAAATAGTTTGGTTTACATGGATGCAAACTAACATGCTGGAAGTTTGGTGCGTGTATGAGAAGAGAATGGTAGTGGAAAAACGGAAAATAAGGAAATTGTGATTTGAATGTCTGATTTCAGGAAGGGTGGCTGTTATTGTAAATTATTGTGACATTGCAAACCTTTTTGGCGACTAAAATCCAGAGTAGCATAGGCTTAAGAAAATTAGTTGAAACACTTTGGGAATTCTGTCAACCCGGAATCCTTTGACCTGGTTGATTGCCATCCGATTGGTTTCATGTAAATGTAAAGTATCACATCGCTGTACAAAATCTACACGTATCATTGTACAGTGATGAATGAATCCTCAGCTCAAGCGAATCCTGTGGTCAGATATATATATTTTTCGAGTAATTGTTAATTTCATTGGGATTCGTGTTTATCTGGTACTGCTTCTGATGAGTTATATCTTAGGAGTTCTACTGCAAAATTGAGATTTTATCTTTTCATTATTAATATTTATCATCTCACTCAAAAGAGTATAGACATTCTTGTACACGGTTACTTATCTTGGTCTTTTGACATGTGTTACTTGAAAGATATAGAGAAAAATATTTTTTTTGTACTGTATTATTAACTACAAATGAAAATGAATTACTGTCAAAAACTACAAAATGAATTGTGCCAAAAAAAGTCAACTGGTGTTTACGCTTATTGAGCTTTTCCTTAGAATAATTAACTTTGCTATGCAAGTATTGTGATCACTAATGAATTTACTACTTTTGGCATCAAATTAATTCTACAATGGAAAATTTTGTTTTCTGTTTGTGCAAATATAACTCTTGGCCCAAATACAAAATGAGTTTTTGAAGTCATTTTAAAAAAATTGGAATGTTTAATCATAGAAACAATCTCAATTAGAACAAGAAGAGTGCTATTTACACATCCAGACTCACTCTTCTAAACACATTCTATATGATTTGTTCCATCCATGTAAGATAAGTTTAACTAAATGAGGACTAAAACCCGCATGGATTTCACTGTATGGCAGAGTGTGATTTTCTTGGGACAATATGTTATTCAATCAAAGTATTGTTGTTATATAGACATATTACATGTATTTAAACACATCATTGTTTATTTTTTTACTGAGATTTTGATCAGCTGTTATGGTGGTACAGGTTGCCACTCAGCCATTTGACCTTTCAGGAATAATATTTGGATCACAACCGGCAAGGGGATTTGCTCAAGGATCACAAGCTGGATGGCTGCATATGCAGATAGCTGGTGGTTTTGATAAAGTAACATAATTTGAACGAGATTCACTGGGAATGACACATCAATCAGTGTGGTTGGTTTTCCATTAAAAAGGAAAAAGTCACAGCAGGTGATGGCTGGTTAGCACTCTAATAACAACTTAGTGTCCTTTGATGCAAAATGTTGTTAGATCATTTGCTTTTTTCTTTCATAGTGAGATATCCATTGAAAGAAATACATCTAATCTCCTTGGGCATTTGGAATAATTTTATTGTGGTTTTTGTTCAAAAACTCTGCTGTGGTGAGATTCTTCTCTCCTGATTTGTGGTATCACAGTTCATATATGTCAGGAAGATATTATAAGCTTTAGAGACAATATGAAAATTACCCGAGTTAGTAATCGAATCACTGTCAGAACATATGACCAAATAAAATGTATTAAATTTCTGTATCGTATTGTTCATCAACAATAATCGAATTTGATGTTCTTGATTCTGTTAAGTTGTTATAGAAAGCCTGCAACCATTCACACAGATAAACTAAAAATTAAGTGTTTAAGAAATTTTGCAATTAATAGTAAATGTTATAAACCAACAAAGAGAGAAAACAAAGTTAAAAAAGAAATTTAATTTATCAGGTATTTATTCTTATTTATCTTTATCTTATATCGGGAGAGGATTATTGTTTTTCTAGTATACATTTTTTTTTAATCTTTTAAATAATCATTATTTTAAAATAAAATAATTGCATCTTTATTTTTATCTTTTAAATAATCATTAGTTTAAATTTAATTATTTTATAAATTGAAGTAATTATGTTACCATTACCTCTAAACCACTGTTTATTTTGTTTACAATAAAAAAAGAGGCATGTTTCTACTGCTACAAATGAAAGAAAAAATAACAGTGAATACTCTCCTCCTTCCATGCATCCCGCATATGATACTTTCTTCTTTTTTGTAGATTTCTGAAAAGCAAAGGATGAGAACTTTAAATTAGACTCAGTCTATTCTATTATGTTGTAACATATTTATAGTTTTTATGACATTAAAGGACTAAAGGGCAGACTTTAAGTATTATTTTGTTTTAATATGAATTCTGTGATCTTGTCTTCTAGAAGGAGTTTTATTAGATACTTATAAACTATCATTAATCTTAATTTTAAAATAATACAGTACTGTTTAAATGTATAGAAACAATAGAATGAGTCATAGTTTTAAGAAGGGAAAGATAAAATTAAAGTTTCCAAAAAATATTTTTTAAACTTATTTTTGTCAAAAAAAAATGATAATGAAGTAGTTGTAGGTAATATATGACATAAATAGAGACGCATGAAGATTATTAGTTAAAAAATATAACATAATAATCATGGTATATAGTTCTGAGTACCTTATTTATAAATATGTGAGATTATGTGACACTGAGCAACATGTTATGTTGTTTTTTTGTCTTTAGTCCTATACTACAGTTTATTTAGAGAAAAATATTATATTTATTCCTATTATGAGTTAAAAACTCTTTGAGTGATAATACTACAAATAAGATTAGTTTCTCATTCAAGTGATGAAAAGAGAAAAAGTTAAAACACAAATATTGTTATTTAATTTTAAAAATTAGGTAAAGTTATAACTATTTTTATTTAAATCGGCATCACATTTTTTTATTTTAGAAGTTAAATAAAAAAAATTAAAATTAATGTTTTACTTCTATATTGAAAATTTTAATGTTCCTATTAAATTAAAATAAACTATTTATTTTTATTAAAAAATTAAATGCTGACTATATTAAATAAAATATTTATTAACAATATTATGTAATTCTCATTAAATTATTTAATATAGTCATAAATTAATTTTTATAATATGTCTTGAGAATTTTTTCAAAAAAAGATAATATTTTTAATATAAAACAATATTTTTCTGAAAATATTATTTTTTAAAAGGTAAACTATATTTTTCTAACTTCATCAGATCTAGAAGTATATTTTTTTCTAGTAATATACAACATTCATTGTATATATATTTGATATGTTTAATTTTATTATTAAATATTAATATTATGAATATTGTCTCTCAATCATTCTAATGATTTGATAAATCTCCATAAAGTATCGCGTATTCAATTCTTATCTTATAATCTTCTGTTAATCAAATATTTTGTTTTATTTATCTTCTTAAATAAGTTATCCCCCAATTTAATCCATTGTATTAACAAAATTTAACTTAGTTCTAATAATAATTCAAAATGCCACACAGCTGTGCATTATTTCGCTGCTTTTTATAACTCTTTACATGTTTTAGTGTTTTTGGACCTCTTTAATTCTCGTCACTTGTCTTATCACATAACATAATTTATAGATTGAAACTATTTATTTGTTCATTCTTTCAAGCCTAATAAACATATCAAAAAACAGTACAATTCAATAAATTTTATTAAGTTTTTTTTATTATGTAATAGTTTAAATCTATAATAATATCTATTTACCATTGTTTATAACCTATGAGTCAATCCGGGTCATTATGAGTTTGTGTCAAATTGGGTTAGAAAAAAATGCATTTTTTTATGTAGACCAATTTTTAACCCGACTCATTCGGTTGAGCCCGTGGTGAAATAAGTTGATCCACCAACCCACCTAATTTTTTTTTATTAATTTATTATCTTATAAAATCCTAAAAAATGTCATTCGACTCTATGTGGATTGTATTGTACTTTTTTTTTAATTGTCTTGAGTTTAACATTATTTTTGGGAATGAAATTTATTTATATTTGAATTACAAAAAGTCTGTAATTTCTTTTATTTTAAAAAAAAAACTGTAATTAACTGAGTCAGTGAGTCAATCCATTTAACCCACCAACCCATGGTGGGTCAAACCGGGTTTGAATTTTTCTGACTCGTTAATAAATAAGTCGGGTTGGGTTGATGTAACATCCCAAATTATATAAAACTATATAATATATAATGATTAACATTATAATATAATAAAACAGTTAGAGACTTGCAGATAGAGTAATAAGCTTACAGTCATCCAAAATTGACTATAAATTTAAAACTTTATATACAATAGAGTTTTTCAAAATAGATAAGACAACTAAGAAAATCCCAATAACTAGGCAGCTGCATCATCACCCTCTAATGCTTGCTCCAAAGGTACCTCATCTACCTCTGCTCACATCTAAGTGGATGATCATTGAATATGGAAGAACACACATATACCAAACATAACAAACAGCAAGCGTAAGCTAGG
Organism: Vigna reflexopilosa; assembly: GCA_027742785.1. Classification (NCBI taxonomy): domain Eukaryota; kingdom Viridiplantae; phylum Streptophyta; class Magnoliopsida; order Fabales; family Fabaceae; genus Vigna; species Vigna reflexopilosa. The sequence continues at coordinate 61,275,663 of CM050911.1, read as the reverse complement.
TTGAAAAACATACATGTTATATTATGGCATTTGAAATATAAAACCACATTCATACAAGCAAATAAGTAAAGTATCATATCATGTTATAACTCAAACTAGACTCATCCGGACTTAGAATGAATATCGAGCTATGGTCGGTTGTGCACTTGTGGTGGCCTCTACTGCTTTGGAAAGCCCTTGCCAATGGGTTTAACCCTACCACACACAAGGTAAGTCTGTTACCGCGCAATAGGCCTCCAAGTAGCGCCTACACTAGGACCTCCTACCACTCTCACCACATGCATCAATCTTCTCTAAGTGAGAAGGAAAGAACATTAGAGTGTTAGGATAACCCTCAAGACTGAGCTCCCTATATTCATTCTAAACACTACAATGATCTCACCAAGAGATCTTACTTTCATACTCAATTGCATCACTTTAATCACCATTTTTTCCCCTCTTGAATCAACAACATACCATTTTTTGTTTATATAATTACATTCATTAATATATTGGATCCAATGAGCATCACACATCATCAACCAATTAAAACAGAAGAAGAAAAGAACAAACCATAGCGAGCCAAGTCGCTCAGCGCACAGGGTTGCAAGGTGCGACCAGAGGTTTCTCGCATAGCGAACCCCATGCGCTATGCGAGTCCTCACGCAGAGGCTACCCTCCCCAGTTAATTCGCATAGCGAAATACATCTCCTGGCGAATTAAATCACAGAGGCTTCAGGCCTCACACTCTCGTAAAGCGCCTATCCTACGGTATTTTAGTTATCTAAATAATTTCCTAGACTAACACCAGTAGCAAGCGATCAAATTCGCAAGGCGACTCACCAAACAGAGGGAAACCCTCTACAGTAATTCGCATAGCACACGAAGTCGCTATGCGAATTGCCCCAGGCGAGAACACCTCTCCATGGTAGCTCGCTGTGCGATTCGCACAACGAGTTTGCATAATCTGCAGCACTCTAAACCTGCATAATTAAGCAACCCCTACCTCCATTACCAATTATAACCATTTTGATGAACTTATAATACCTCTAGAGTGGATTATAAGCTGAATTAAACTTGTCTAAATGATTCTAACCCTTTCTAATCTCATTATGAAGTGTTTATGCATTGATTTATACACTAAAATTTCAATTTCATCAATCTAGAGACTCAAATCTAAATTTACCACTTAAAACTAGTTCTTTACCATTTTAGAACTTCTAACAAGTCCCAATTCGCTCACCTAAACTGTCCCACGCGTCTAATTTAGTACATGACCCCTAAATCTCAAAACCACTACCCTCTTCCTCTAATCTAGCCTAAAACACCATAATCAACTTAGCTTTTTGTCTAGTAATCTATATAACATGATTCACAATATTCAAACACTCAATTACATCATCATATCTTGCTCATACCAGTTCCTAATCAAACATTCACAGTTTCATAATTCACACATCAAGAAGCACATGTTCTAACATATAAATTCATCCAATTTAACTCAACAGTAACATTTCTATCACGCAGTTCACACATGCATATTTCGCAATTACAATCGAAACTAACAAACACACATGACAATTCCACAAATTAGAAATAAAGCCCACTTCCCTTACCTCTAAATCAAACAACCAAGTTCACTAAGACCCCAACCACTCTCTTGCACCTCCAGAAATGTTAGAATCACCTATAGATCACCATTTGATGATGGAATACAGATTTTATAACCTAATTGGGGCTAGAATTTGAAGGAAGGCACAATGAGCTACATGAAACAATATTTGTTGCATGATCATAGCCCCAAAATTGCATGGGAAAAAGGAAAAACACTTACCGGTTGAAGAAACGGAAAATTAATCGGTTGAATGGAAGCCCACAACGTCAGAATCACTTAAGCGTCTCTTGATTGTGGAACAAATAACTCAGTTGAGAATAAGGCTAAAGAGAAGGTAGAGAAGTTTGAAGAACATAATTTTAGAGAGATGGAGTGCTTAAGCAAATGAACTAGTACGTTTAAAAATTTCTATTGATATTGTTAATGTGTTTTAACTATAAAAGTTGGTTTCATTAACTTAATACTCTTATCAACCCTTTAATCATATTTTCAGGTTATTACATACTCACAAATTGATCAGCCCATGGTGGGTCGGGCTGAGTGACCCGTTTTGACAACACTAACCATAATTAATTTCATTAGTTTTATATTATATATATTATTTATTATAAGATACCATTTTATTATTATTAATTTATTACATTGTATATTTGAGGTAAATATTATTTTAATATAACATAAGTTCACGTGTTAATCTTATAAATACAATCAATATTCTCGAATAAATTATCACTTAATAATTACTTATATTTATTATATTTGTAAATATTCAAAATCTCTTACTTACTGACTTGAACGTCGAAGAGTCATTTGTAAGTGAATCTATCCCCTCTTAATAATAAGGGATTCAGTTTCGATATCAAAAGAATTTAAGTCATTACTAGGATCTTATCATTTGTCCGTAAATCCACATTCAAGATTTTGGTAAGATCATTTGGCACCCACCGTAGGGCCTAGATAAAACTATATCCTACCTCCACGTATAAACTTTATCACCTTTTCCTCTTTTGTTATTGACCATGTTAGGTGTTTATTTGCGGAAACAAGCGAGACTCACATGCATGAAACTCACCAACATGAGAAGCGTTTTGATGGTTTTAAACACCATCCTTCGTCTCAATGTTAGTGACATTATCAGGACCATAAATGCTAACATCTCATTTGTACCACTTGTAGGGAATAATAATGGCAAGAGAAGCTTCACACATCATGTTGTAGAGATTAAAAGAATGATAGTAATGACAAAAGAAGTTGTGAACATCACTAAACACTCAAGGCTTTGTCAATTGTTGAGGCTTGTTGTCGTCATAAACTCAAAAAGATACATGATACGGTTGTGCTCACGCCCCATGTCTTTGCAAAAGGTCTGGTGATTGGAGTGCTTGCTAATAATATGGATGTGGAGGTCCAAGAATCAAAATCGCCGCAACATAGGAAAATGGTTCTATCTGAGCAATCGACAAGCTTGGGTCCCGACTTCGGATAGTGATGAAAGCAATTGTCATAATTATTTGTGAAAAACGGAAAAACGACTTCGACAATTAGGACAACAATGACGTCACCACTCGAAGTTAAGCCTAACTTTTCCCCGAAATGGAATCCAACTTGGTCTATCGAGTGACATCGTCAAGGTCAATCATTATACATCCAAGGTATCGTCCGTTATGGAGCGTGGAACTCCGTCAGGGTTGTCATTTTCGTTTAAATTTTTTTACATTTTGGTCTTAAAACTTTAAAAACAAACGAAAATCGTGTTCATGCTAGTATAAAATGTGTTTGACACTCAGTATGTATAAAACATTTAAGCAATAACATGTCAAACAATATAAACAATTCAAATTTTAGTATAAAATGCACTTTACACAAAAATTTAACATAATTGGATTAAAATGCCTATAATTCTTATCATGTTCAATTGTTTCACTTTGTTTAAAAATCAAAATTAAACACAATTTAAATACTTCTTTCATCAATGTGCCTTTTAAATACAAAGTTATAGCATAATTTCAGACTTTGATGGACTTATGATCATAACAACTACTCATTTATTTTTCAAAATTTAAGAACCCAAATATATCAAAATTTTAAATAAAAAGACTAAAACATATATTTAAACCGATACAAAATAATACTGATTAAGTTATTGGCATACGAGATAAGTTCTAAGAAAATGCGAAAGTGAAAAAAGCCATGGGTGAAATAAAAAACACAAACAACAACCGCGGTTTAAGAAGGATTCACACAGTTTACATTGAGCCATGTCTCCAATTTAAATAATCACAGCCACGTGTCCAGATCATTTACATTTTAACCTTTGGCCAAAAGTGCAGGACATGTAAGTTGACCTAAGCGTCAATGAATCAAACGGCTGAGAGAGTATTTTCGTCCAGGATCGCTGATCAACGATTGATCAAACCCCTCAAAGCAAGCAAGACTCCAACCCTTTCTCACCGGGCGCCAAAAACCCCTTTCGTCGCTTTATCAACAAACCTTACTCTCTCCTTTCAAACGTAGTGCCAGAGCAGAGCTCCAAATTGAAAAGTTTCTCATAAATCAGAAGAGAGATATTGAGAGAGATTGCACTCTGGTTCCTCTTTCTCCATCGGCGCCACCTATTCGATTTGATTATTGTTTGGTTTCGATTTCAGCATGGACCTTCAGAACACTGTGAAGGAAGCCCTAAATGCACTGTACCATCACCCTGATGATGCGGTGCGCATGCAAGCCGATCGCTATCTCCAAGATTTCCAAAGAACTCTGGATGCCTGGCAGGTTCTCTCTTTAATCCGTTATTTGTTTCCTCAATTCATTTACTTTGGTCCTGGATTTGTCTCTCTCTCGGTCTTGCGTCCCGATTTGATTTCTTGGAATGACTAGATAATTTTCCTGTTGTTGCTATTCATTTCCGGTATTTGATTTGATGATTATAATTGGTTCTTTAACTGTGAACTTCTCTGAGAGTTGTTCAGTTGTGTCTAGTGAATGTTTCTATTTCCGTGTCTCTTTGAGGTCAAATAGACTTTTTGCTTTATTTGTTTGAATTGTGAGCTCTATGATTAGATGCAGGGACAACATTTCAAACATACCGCACAAATGTTTCTTACTTTGATCTCTGCAGGTGGCTGATAATTTACTTCATGATCCCAGTAGCAATCTAGAAACCTTAATATTTTGTTCTCAGACGTTGAGAAGCAAGGTGATTTCATTGTTCTTCTTCTTCCTGTTGACGTGAAGTTCATAAGAATGTTGGATGTTGGTTTCTGAATGCAAAATACTTGCCCTGAGTTTCTTTTCTTCTTCTTGTGTTTTGAATACTTGTTTTTGGTATGGTTTAGGTACAAAGGGACTTTGAGGAACTCCCTTCCACAGCTTTTCGGCCATTGCGTGACTCATTGAATGTGAGTGAGGGTCTGTGTAGTTTTGGTGCTTTTCCTATGGTGTTTATTTAAGATTTTGAATGTGTGATTTATTCTCAGTTCAAAGGATTGTATATATCCTTTTGTTTTCTCACATGCCCTAGGTAAAATTGATTGGTTTATGGACTCCCATCCATGACCATATAGACGTTTAAGTATAAACAGTACTTTATATGATTTAATTTTGGTAGTTTTTTTAATGCAGACGTTGCTGAAAAAGTTCCACAAGGGTCCTCCAAAAGTCAGAACACAGGTGCGATATAAACGTCCCTTAAACCTTTCTGTCTTCTTTGTTGTTTGTTTTTTGTCAGTTAGTTTTGTTCTTTTTATATGGAAATTTAATGTTCTCGTATGGTTCAAAATCTGCTGCACCTGTAGATTAGCATTGCAGTGGCTGCCTTGGCAGTGCACGTCCCTGCAGAAGACTGGGGGGATGGTGGTATAGTCAAATGGCTTAGGGATGAGATGGATTCCCATCCAGAATATATACCGGGATTCTTGGAGTTACTTACAGTTCTACCAGAGGTATACTAGCTGACATCAGTGGTGAAGAAGGAACATGTGTCGTCTTTTCATCTTATTAATTAGACATATGTCTGAACTTTGAATGACTAAATGTTAAGTTGTTATAATTTGTGAAGCTGCTGCTTTGTCAGATTTGGATATTGTTGTTTATTTAGTATTTATCATAATTTCATACTGGTCAGGCATTCTTCTATAAATGTTTTTTACAAAATATTTTAATTACAGTAAGTTTTGTTAACAATTTGAATGTTTGGGTTGCATATTATGCCCTTTCACATATTTTATCGTTATATGCAGGAAGTATTAAATTATAAGATAGCAGCACGCCCAGAAAGGCGACGCCAATTTGAAAAAGAGCTTACATCTCAAATGGAAGTCGCTCTTAATATATTGACAGCTTGTTTGACTATTTCTGAACTTAAGGAGCAGGTGAGCAATACATTTTCATCATCTACTTACTGTTCAAGATGTAGTTCTTGTGAGTTATTTTGAGCTAAGGTTCTTATGGTGATATTTTTATGTTAACATTTCCAGGTTCTAGAGGCATTTGCTTCGTGGCTTCGCTTAAAGCATGGGTATTAAGTTTCTCTGCTTAGGCTTGCATCTAATTTTTGTTATCAAATGTTTTATTAGTTGTAATTGTTTAATGGAAGACTCGTTTAAACGGAATTATTGAGAGTAAGATTTTATCGTATTAATATGAAAGCTGTTGTCCCCAGTTTAAGATTTACTGGTATTTCTTTATCTCTATGTATGCATGTGTTTTAATTTGTTGGCTTTCACATGAAGGAAATGCAGAAGGATTTGCTATTTTATCCGAGTTCTACATATATAGACTTTTATGTTAAGTGAAAATGATAGAATGTGTGGGTAGCATATCTTAAAGGGTAGGGTAATGGGTTTTAGTTTTGCATTCATAAATTAAATGAAGAGGCTTGAGTATTTTGTCGCTGTTTATTACAACCTGGTGAAACATTGGTGAACTTAGTTATATATCCTCAAGTGAGGAAAAATATTTGATTCAATTGGCTGATGAATTTTTTGTCCTCCAGGATTCCGGGATCAGTTCTGAGCTCTCATCCGCTAGTTCTCACAGCGTTATCAAGCTTGAATTCCGAGTTACTTTCAGAGGCATCTGTAAATGGTATAACAAGTTAATTGGGAGACATTCATCTTACATTTTGTTTGTTTGTTGTTATATGTCCCAATCATGCAGGTAATACTTTATACTGCATTTTTACCAACCCTTGGGAAAAAAAGAAATTAGTGAATGTCAAATTGATATTATGCAACTGTTGATATACACACGTTTTATGTCTGATCCCTCTTGGAACACATTATGTTAGATGTAGACATGCTAAGAATACGATTGTAGGATCAATAAATATAAAATTTTATTATGGGTTCTAGATAATTTTGCAAGTGCAGTACTGATCTACTGCAACCCTGACCACCCCTTTTATTGTCTAAAAGACAAGCTGGAAAACTTAATGTATATGAACTAGCTAGAATGGGTACATAGTTTAATGGTATTATACATTAATATTAATTATTGTTAGTATATCATAGCCTTAACTCTTAGGAGTATTGTTCTGATAAGGAGGCATGATATGGCAAGATTTTAATAAGGAATGACATGGCCTCATTGTCAATCTAACGTTAAAAGCCGAGACACTCATATACTATCTTAAATGAAATGGTTAAATACATAATATCTACCAGCAAAAATGTTACTTTGCATATAATATTCTGGAATTTAAAATAAAAGTTGTTAGTAGGATATTAAGTGTACTGTTAGAAGTTGTTAGAATATTCCAGAGATCTCTCTATAATTATTACTATAGGGTTAGAGTTCTCTACTTGTAGAGGCTGATTACTGTTTCAAATTAATCAATTGAATAAAAGTCTTCTTTCTTTCATATTAATCCTTTCAAGTAAAAATACTTGTCTTCTTCGATGGAAGAGGTAAAGTTCTTACAAAAGCAAATTTTAGCAATGGAGGAAATTCAGTAGTGGAAAGAACCACTGGCATGCACTTACATTCCCTTTGAGCTCCATTTTGTTGTTGGAAGCTCTTCTGTGCAGCTTGATAAGATTTTAAAATGAACTGGTTCTTCCTTGACCCTGGTTTGATTCCAGTTCTAAGATCTTTTAATGACCAAATTGATTACATTATGACCAGAAAAGTGGAAGAGTCAAATGGTAGAGAGTTTTAAATCTTCATGATGAGCTTTCCATCAAGGATTCTACATTTGCCTTTCTTTTTGTCCTGGTGAAATATACTGGCATTTGGTGGTGTCATATTTCCACTTCCTTTGAGTATTTCTCATAAGGTGTATAAAAGGAGAAAACACATTCATCTGCTGCAACTGGTTCATGATCATGATTCATGTGTGCAAGGAAATGCTGTTGGTTGGGAAGTGCTGAATGTGATAGCTGGGGATGCGTATAGTGGGAAATATGGGAATTGGAATGCATATTATAATCCTATATAAGGTATTGGGAGACTAATTTTATATTATTATGGTGGGATGAAAAGCTTTGACTGTATTTTACTTTACTATTAGTTATGTGTTCTAAACATCTGCTAATGCTTTATAGTATTTACTTTTATTATCATTTGTTCTCTTTACAATGTGTCAAACACATTTCATTGTGCTATGATTGTATTACACTAGTACTTATCCTAGAATAGCATTACACGTAGTGTAGGTTAGTGTTTATGTAATCTTATCATAACATCAATATTTTCTCTGTTTTTTCTTCATCATAATCCATCAATTATAACAAACTGTTTACAAGATAATAGAAATTTATAGCTATTTATTTGCTCACTTAAGCTTAAGTAATATTACCTCCATTTGATTATTTCTGTTGTTGTTCCTTTTATATTGTCACCCGGGATTTAATCATGGTGTTGCTTTCCCTGTATTTTTAATTTCACAACATAATATTCTTTCTCTTGTGGGAATGCAATTTTGCAGTGATTTCTGAGTTAATACATTACACGGCAGCAGGCAATATTGATGGTATTTCTGCAAATATGCCCTTAATTCAAGTCATTGTACCTCAAGTTATGAATCTTAAAGCCCAGCTTAGTGATTCGACAAAGGTAAATACTTTATACTTTATTAATATACAATCTCCATGTGTTGGGGCATGAAAGATTGACCTATTCCAAAGCACACTTGGACATTTGGTATTACGGATTCGGTTTTCTCTGGCATTTACTTGGGTATAGTCAAAAGTAATGTGAAATTTAAGCTGCCAGTTTTTTGTTTGCGATGGTGTCTTGGTGCTGATTTAGTTGATTGGGAGTATGAGCTATTGTTTTAGAGGCATGCTGTGAATACCAAATATCTAGGGAGTCATGCCAGCCTTGGGTGTATGTGTGTGTATATATATATATGTGTGTGTGTGTGTGTGCACACATACATATATAAGTTACACCCATTTGATTTTTAGGAACAACTTAGGAAGTTACACCTTGAGTGTATTTTATGAAATAGTGAAAGAGACGAGGAGAAATCTCCCTTGTGTGTCTTTGCATACACATAGAGTAATGTATTTATAATAATAAGAATGTGGGCTAAGCCAAATACAAATGAATATGTAAAATAAAATAATAAGAATAAGGACTATGTTTCCATAATAAACATATAGGGACTATGTTTCCCTAATTAACATAAACACAATATCTAACACTCCCCCTCAAGCTGGAGCATATAAATCATATGTTCCAAGCTTGTTACAAAGATAGTCAATTCTAGGTCCTTGCAAGGACTTAGTGATATGTCTGCCAACTAGTTGCTTGAGTTAACAAACTCAGTCTTGGTATCTCCGGATATGATTTTTTCTCTAATAAAATGGCAATCAACTTCAATGTGCTGGGTTCTCTCATGGAAGACAGGGTTAGAGCTAATATGAAGAGCAACTTGATTATCACATATAAGTGTCTTGTGAGTGTCATCTCCAAATTTCAATTTACTAAGTAATTGTTTAAGCCACACAAGCTCACAAGTAGCTGATGCCATAGCTCTATATTCTGCTTCTGCGCTAGACCTAGCCACAACACTTTGCTTCTTACTTTTCCAAGATATCAGGTTGCCACCAATAGAGACACAATATCCAGAAGTAGACCTCCTATCAGAAGGGGAACCAGCCCAATCAGCATCTGAATAGCAAACAATTTTTGTATCGTTGTTAGGACCATATAGCAAACCTTTTCCAGGTGATCCTTTAATATACTTCAGTATGCGAACAACTGCATCCCAATGGTCTTCACATGGGGAGTTAAGGAATTGACTCACCACGCTAACTGCGAAGGAAATGTCAGGAAGATAGTTTAATTTACCAACTAATCTTCTGTAACGTTCAGGATCTGAGAAAGGCTCCCCCTGATTTGGTAGGAGCTTGATGTTAGGATCCATAGGTGTCTCAACAGACTTACAATTCATTAACCCTGTTTCCTCCAAGATGTCTAACGCATACTTCTTCTGAGATATGACAATACCATCATTGGATTGTGCTACTTCAATACCCAAAAAGTACCGGAGTTTGCCAAGATCTTTGGTTTGAAAATGGTGACAAAGGTGCTGTTTCATCTGAGAGATGCCAAGGTAGTCGCTTCTTGTGAGAACAATGTCATCGACATACACTATTAAGTAGATACATCCAGCACTTGAGAGGCGATAGAACATTGAATGATCCGCTTCATTGCGAGACATACCAAATTGTTGAACAACATAGCTGAATTTACCAATCCAGATGACTCCCCCTGAGCAACAAAGTCGGGCGATTGCTCCATATAAATTTCTTCATGCAAATCACCATTAAGGAAAGCATTTTTGACATCAAGTTGGTAAAGAGGTCATTGTCGAAGAGCGGCCATGGCAATGAATAGGCGAACCGAGGTCATTTTTGCCACTGGAGAAAAGGTATCACCATAATCCAAACCAAAAATTTGTGTGTAGCCTTTGGCAACCAGTTGAGCCTTCAAACGATCAATTGTACCATCAGGGCCAACTTTGATAGCATACACCCACCTGCAACCAACAACAAACTTTCTAGATGGTAATTGGACAAGCTCCCAAGTTCCACTTCTCTGTAAAGCACTTAATTCATCCAGCATGGCTTGACGCCACCCAGGATGAGTTAAGGCATCACCCACAGACTTGGGAATTGACACAGAAGAAATGGATGAGAGACGTGTAAAAAGATGGAGATAACCTGTGGTAACTAAGAACAATATAATGGGGGGAAGGGTTACGAGTAGAGCGTATACCTTTACGGAGGGCAATAGACAGGTCAGACTCATTTGCTGGAGCCGGAGGAGACACAGGATGCGGCATAGGAGGTGAGTCATGAGGGAGACGATTGCGGCGACTATAAACCTGAAGGGGTGGAGTTGAAGGACGATCCTGTGGGGAATGAGAGTCTACAGGATCACAGACAATGTATTTGCAGTTGTAGTTTGCTAACTTTTAAAAAAAATAAGTAGGTGTAAGTTAGCTAACCCCATATGCATTTGCTACAATTTTCATTTGTTTTTCAAAAGAAGATAGCAAGTTGCACCTTGGTTGTATTTAAAGAAAATGGTAGTAATAACTTGCTAGCGTACTCCTAAAATATAGTGTAAGTTAACATATATATATATATATATATATATATATATATATATATATATATATATATAATATGCTGTAAGAGTTTAAAAAGCATCATTTCAATATTAAACCTGTTGATTCAGAAGAAAATATAGTTAATAAATTGTAGTAACAAAATCCTTGTATATTTGAAGACAAGTCTAAGAAGGGGATTATTATTCAAGAAGAATGAAAAATTAAAAAATGGATATGTATACCGATGCAAAATATGCAAGGTCCGTCACATGTAGGAAATCCACCTCAGGATATTGCATGTTCTTGGGTGGAATTTTGGTGACTTGGAGAAGTAAAAAACAAAATGTTGATGCAAGGTCTGGTGCAGAGGTGTAATTTTTTGTGGTGGCACATGGGTTGTGTGAATTTTTATGGCTGAGAATTATTCAGAATGATCTTGAAATGACATGTGAAGAATCTATAACTCTTTATTGTGATTATAAATAAGCTAATAACATTGCTCACAATTTAGTTCAGCATGATAGGACTAAACAATAAAAAAAAATGGACACTGGATAGTGGCCTTATCACCGCCTCTTGTGTCCCATCCGGGCTTCAGCTTAGTGGCCTTATCACCGCCTCTTTCTATTGAACAATTTCATGATCTCACAAGCTAGGAATGATAAGTATTTAGTTAATAACCTACAATAGGATATTAAGTGCGTTGTTAGAAGCGGTTAGAAGTTTCTAGATATCTCTTTGTAATCTTTACTTTAGGATTAGACTTCTCTATATAGATGATGTTGTAGTGTTCCAAATTAATGAATTGAATAAAAATCTTCTCTTATTCAGATTAATCTTTTTCAAGTAAACCAATAAAATATTGTTCCAAAGTTCTTTTTAAGGATTTCAGTTCTAGACTGTATCACTATTTGATTGACCGTGGCCATAAAAAATGATTGGTTTTTTTTTTTCTGATGATGACTGTTTCATCCATTGTATCTGATAGTGTGATATTTTAGGGACAGTTGCATACTACCCTTCTTACAAGTCTTATTTTTTAGGATGAGGAAGATGTGAAGGCGATTGCTAGGTTATTTGCAGACATGGGTGATTCATACGTGGAACTGATTTCAACTGGTACCTGTACATAGTCATAAACTTCGTTGGTTTCTTTTTAAGAAGAATTGGTGCTTTCTCGTGCACTGTGTAAATAATTTTGATGTCTTAGCAGGTTTGTTATGCTTTTTGGCTGTGTTGAACTTATTGGGTCTGGATTGTCTTAACTGAATTTTCCAGGTTCAGATGAATCGATGCTAATAGTGCATGCATTGTTGGAAGTTGCTTCACATGCTGAATATGATATTGCTTCTATGACTTTTAACTTTTGGCATAGTCTTCAGTTAAACTTGACCAAAAGGTGATTTTTTGTCCTTTCGGGTTTGTTTAGGTAAATTTCTCTATAAGCATTTTCGGGAGATGATTAAATTTGGTTTATGAAGTAACTTTATTTTTCTTTTTTTTTTCCCTAGAAATGTTTATGGAGAAGTTTATTCAAATAAAACCTGTTTACTTGACACTGCTTTAACCAGAAATATGATTATTATATAATCTGACAGGGAGTCCTATATTTCATATGGTAATGAAGCTTGCATTGAAGCTGAGAGAAATAGAAGGCTGCAGGTTTTCCGTCCTGCATATGAGTCACTTGTATCACTGGTGAGAAGTTGGAACTAAAAATTTCCTCTGAAACTGTCAAATATCCTCAGCAGTGGATGGTTTCCAGTTCCTGTCTGTGTTACCTTAATATCAGCTTTGTGATTATATGTATACAATAAAAAATTATATGATTTGTTACTTTTTACATAATTGTTCGCAACATTAACATTCTTGTTGGGGAAATATATGATTAAATGCTTGTCACTCATTCATAACACTTCTTATTTCAAGGTATGACTGAATACCTGTAGTATTCTTATCTTCCATTTTTCGTGGATTTTTATAGGTTATCTTTCGGGTTCAGTATCCTGAAGATTATCAAGACCTTTCATACGAGGATCTTAAGGAATTTAAGCAGACCAAATATGGTAATGGGTTGGTGTGCTTGTGATGTATCTGCTTATTTTTCCTCTTTTATGTAATCATGTATTATTGTGCATTAGATTGATTTACATTTTAGCTGTTTAGGAGAGAAGCTACAAAGTAAAGCTTCAGATGACAACGTAAAAAAAAGCCGTTCACTACTTTGACAACCTCATTTATCACACTTGACATTATTTATGTCGTATATGGTGGCCTCACTTCACATGCTGATCCCAAAATCTCTTTCCTCTTCCACTTCTCTTGCATTCTTTCATTTCTCCCTTGCATATTCTTGTGCATAAAACAATAACCATTAACTATATTTCAAAATGGTTTAAATGTTAAAAACTCATTACTGTTTTAATATAAACAAATAATTCCATATCTTTTTTTGTACCCAAACAAAAATCAAATTTGGTTGTAATTAGTTATTGAATTATGGTATTTTCCTCAAACATGCTAAAAGGTACATATCTTTTACTGTAACTTTTTAGTTGAATTACAATATTATAGCACTCTTAATAATCTGCTCTGAAGTACTAGGAGTATTGCATTGTAGATGGATGTGGGATTTTGTCCTTTTTCGTGATATCTTGGTTGGATTGGAACACAATAGTTTGCATGGATTATCTTGGTTGTGGTTCTTGGCTGATAGTTAATATAAAGGGGTCTCTGTTTTTTGCTATATATAAACATTACACTATCATTGGTCCTTCATAGGAATAAGAAGCATCCCAGTTGGCTCCAAGAAGTTCGACATCAATTTGGTCCGCATTTGTCACATGCATGTAAATCAGAAGATTTGAAACTCATCCTTAAAAAATGCTTTCTTTATAATGACTGTTTTCAGAACATGAACGGGGCTCCATGGATAGAATATCTTGTTCCATTGGTTTAAAAATATATCATGGATAACCTATTATCCATCAAGTAATAATATATATCATGAAAAGTGTCTTTTGACATCAATCTGGTTCTGAAATTTATTTTACACCAAGAAGCATGGATAGCCAAATTGACTATTAACAGGGCTATTGTATATCTTTGAATCCAGGACGAGAAGTTAATTGGTGTTGGAAATGGGGCATTTAATGTTTATTATCTTTCCAAGTAGTTAAGTTAAAGATTAGCATGGTTCAATGTGCTTTAGGATATTATGATGTTTTAATTATTCTCTTGAAACTTGTAATTGTTATTTATTATCTTTGCAATTATAATTGTTGTATATAATTCATTCTGGTGAGTGGTGAAGATACAAATACGTTTAGAATTTTTTTTCATTTTCTCAAAATTTGTCATATTTGGTGACAGATTTGTTAAGTGTGATAGAGTATTAAGGGTGTATGAAAGAAAGAAGAGAAAATGAGAGGACGGTTAGGAGGTTAGAGAGTGGGAAAGGCTGCTAGACAGTTAGTTGTGAAGGAGGGGGAACCTTATAAAGAGGGTTGTGTGTGTTGTACGGGGGTTGGTTAATTCTTTTGTATTCTTTGGCATAGACTGGGTATCTGTCCCAGTGGTGGGAGAGTGCTCCCTAGGAGTGTGAGATTGTACATTGTTCATACTTTCAGAAGTAATACACATAATATTCTTCTTTCTTTTGTGTGTGTGTGTGAGATGCAGAGAGTTGATCGACTTCTTGGCAAAAGAAGTCTACTATCAGAGTGTCAAAATGATTGCCTGTGTTAAAGATTTCCTCGTATGCGGGAAATCAGGAACAACTATGCTGATAGTGAAACAAGTTAAATGACTGCAGTATAGTTTGAAACATGAAATTTGATTTCAGACAATTTCATGGGTTTGCATTGAGCGAAAATAGGGAATAGATTTAAGACTTATTGAAAATTCTTCCTTTGTATGGAAGTAATGGATGCTCACTTCATCTGTTGGCTACATGCTATTATTAAAGCAATTTACTTTTAAAATCTAATGTTTTCCTGTCTCTTTGAATATTTTAGTTAGTGATGATTTTGTTTCTGTGGGGCCATGGCCCTGAAATACTATGCTGTACAACTTTTATGATTTAAATGCAATTTAATTATGGTTTACGGATGGCTAATTCTTTCTTAATGCATGTATTTCAACCAGAATTAGATGATATTTCTGACTGTAATTTTTTGTTTCAGCTGTTGCAGATGTATTGACAGATGCATCATCAGTACTTGGTGGCGATGCCACACTTAAAATTCTTTACTTGAAACTGCTTGAGGTGCGAGCGATTAAGGCCATGTTTTTTCTGCTTATGTGTGCTTTTTGTTTAAATAATAAATGAATGTTATTTCCCAAACCTTTTCACTTTTTCTGAAATGCCTTATCACCCTGTTTAGGCTGTATCTGGTCATGGTAGTAATGAACACAAGGAATGGCGACCAGCTGAGGCTGCTTTATTTTGTATTCGGGCTATATCAAATTATGTGTCAGTTGTTGAAGCAGAAGTAATGCCTCAGGTATGCCTCCACCTTTAAATTTGTAATAATAATTATTATATAGCTTTTATCATGCTAAATATTACAAATAATTTCTTTTAATCCATGATAAAATACTTCCTTAATTTTATAACCTTTTGTCTACGCAGATGATTTTCTATCTGTATTTAAATCCTTTTGCGGATATCTTAGTGCAAAGAACCTGAGTGTTCGCGATTTATATATTGTAAATAACCTGGGTCATTGTTGACTTTGCTCTTGGATTATCACTTTCTTATGCTGGGTTGCACCCACCTCCTTTATCTAGACCAACTCACATTTGATTTCGTTTATTTTTGTAAGATATTCTTCAGGTGTTAAATTGTTCATCCCTAAAGACTTAATCTTCTATGAAGTATATTTTTCCTATGCGTACTATTCCCCTCAAAACCTGTTTCCCCTACCTCTAGTGTTTCGGATTTTTCTCGCTTCCCATATTTCATTGGCTAGTACAATGTTACTGTCTACTTCCGTTCTTTTTCAAGTCCTTAAGTATTTTTTTTTGCCTTCATACAGATCATGGCCTTGCTTCCGAAACTTCCTCATCAACCCCAACTACTTCAGACAGGTAAAGTCTATACTGCCTTTTTTCTAAAAAGTATTATTTATTTCTCTTCCTGCTGAACTTTTTACTTCCCGCTTCTTGTAATTTTCTATTTCAATGTTTTTCCTGACTAGTAAAATGCGTTTCATGTCTGGTTTCCTTATTTCCAGTGTGTTTAACTATTGGAGCTTATTCAAAATGGCTAGATTCTGCGTCTTGTGGACTGTCTGTACTGCCATCGGTTTTAGATATCCTAATGAATGGCATGGGTACATCTGAAGATTGTGCAGCTGCTGCTGCTTTGGCATTTAGACACATTTGTGATGGTATAGTCAACTACTCTTGGAGTATATATGTGTTCTTTCTTTTTATCTTTTGGAATGGTGAAGAGTTAGCTTGGTGAGTTACAGTAATGTTCAGTGCAGACATGGAAAAGATTAGGCAATCTACCTTCAATGGTATAACAAATAAGCTTCTGAACTTTGTGGTTGATTATGAAGTGTTACATGGAGCATTGTTTTGGTCATTTTCGTACACGGTGATGAAAGCACTCTT
The DNA here is from genome assembly GCA_027742785.1 of Vigna reflexopilosa. Taxonomy (NCBI): domain Eukaryota; kingdom Viridiplantae; phylum Streptophyta; class Magnoliopsida; order Fabales; family Fabaceae; genus Vigna; species Vigna reflexopilosa. Next base: position 61,258,885 of record CM050911.1, on the reverse strand, counting down.
GTTTTTATGATATGAGCTTGGTTAAGCAAGCATTTATTTTTTTCAATGAAGTGTTGCAGAAACCTAATTTTACTTTTTTGTCTGCCTTTACCTAGAAACAGCTGCAATAATTCTTAGAATTTTTGGGAAGATGAATAAAATGGAAAATATTGGAAGTGGAGAACGGGATATTTTGTTTTAATTACTTCTATTATTTTTTCCGTGACCTATTAATTGAAACAGTAATTGATGGAATGAATTTAGATATAAAGGCTTTAATAAGTCTCAACCCAACAGCTTAATCGGGTTCTTGATATAATAACAGTCTATGATTGTGTTGTCAATAATTCAATCATATCTGTTCTCGCTTTTTTTAAATTGAAACGCCTCCAAGCTCCAAGTGCTCTTCTCTTGCCTGAGGTGGCAAGTTGGTGATTTCCAAAGTTTTTTTTGTTTGATCTGAATAATCTTTATTATTTTTTTCTGATATCAGATTGCCGCAAAAAGCTTTGTGGATGCTTAGAGGGTTTGTTCCACATCTACAATAAGACAGTTAATGGAGAAGATAGTTTCAAAGTTCCTGCTGAAGACTCGTTGCATCTAGTTGAAGCATTAAGGTCTTTTGGTTGTTTTAAACTTTAACGTCTTGGATTGTTTGATTTGTTCAACCTTTTTAATGATAGCTATTGATTTGGACATCTTCGATTTCCTTGCAGTATGGTCGTTACTGAACTTCCTGCAGATGATGCTAAGAGAGCTCTTGAGGCGTTATGCATACCAGTCATAACTCCTTTACAGGTTAGTGTTCAATTTGCAGGAATTTTTTAGTTATAAAATTATCTTTTGATTATTTTGCTTTGTATTTCATATTTTGCTGCACCAGGAAGCTATTGCTCTTGGTCCAGAAAGCTTGAGTAAAAGACCTTCTCGTCAGTTAACAGTTCACATTGATAGATTTGCTTACATCTTTAGGTGTGTTCCCTAATTGATAGATGTTGTCTTAGTGCCCCAAGCACCACCCTTTTTTTAATCTCAATTTATTGCAATACTCAACACGTGACTGAATCTGCTTTTAGATATGTAAATCATCCTCAAGTTGTGGCAGATGCTATTCAACGGCTATGGCCTATGTTTAAGGCTATCTTTGATCTGTAAGTTGTCCCTAATTTCTTATGCGACTATCATCCCTTCTTTTTCTTTGCTTCATTTTCTTTCTTTTATATTTTGAAGATTTCTTGTCTAAGACATCTTTATGATGACATTTATGCCCAGTCGTGCTTGGGACATGAGAACAATGGAATCTCTCTGCCGAGCATGTAAATATGCAGTGAGTAAGCTAAATAATTAACTCAGCTCCATTTGCACTTTGTCTATGTGAAGAAAGTTATTATAATGGCATCAGTTGGTAGAGTCATTCAATTAGGATAAGGCATTTATCTTAACTTTCTTCATTACTATTTTTGTGTGGTTTCATCCAATGCTTACTATGTCTAAATCTGTCATGTTTTCATCAGATTGCATCACTATGTTTATAATGTGTTTCGGCTGACATGTAATTAGCCATGTTTGTATTATTGAATGTCATGTGGCAATATTCTATCCCTTGTTTCTAGGTGAGAACTTCTGGAAGATTCATGGGGCTCACAATTGGTGCTATGCTGGAAGAGATTCAGAGTCTATACAGGCAACACCACCAACCATGCTTTCTTTATCTCTCCAGTGAAGTTATAAAGGTACTTGTACATGGCACTGGCCGCTCCTAATAACCAAATATTGCCAAAAGTAGTATGGTTTAATGTGCGTGTTAGTAATTTTGTTGTTATATGAACGAGTCTGCATACAAAAAATGCTGTTAGAAATATATTCTGACTTCAAACAAAGATTCCTGGGTGAAGATGAGTGTATGGTGATCAGTCGCTGACCTGGGTGTGGTGTGGCCAAGCTGGAAACTAATACCAAAGAAGGATAGTGGATGTTGGTATTAGAAATACATCTCGACTTTGCAGAAAGATCCTTTTTATCCTGGGTGAACATGAGTGCATGGTTATCAGTCCCTGACCAGGGTGTGGTGTGGTGAAACCGGGAAATACCATAGCAGGATAGTGAATGCTGGTATGGTCGCAATACTGATGTTTACTAATAGATGATCAATACTGTATTTTATGGACATTGATACTCAAATAAAAACAAATTGAAGTAGATGTGTAAAGACAGAGCAAAGAACCTGGGGGCAAAACCAGACCAATTAAGAAAAATATAGACCGAATGTGAAGGAAGAAGATGGTATGTAGACAAAATAACAGAGTCCAAACAGCTGTGCTATGTTACGTGTCAACATATGGGTGATTGGAAATGCTTTTCCGATGACTTTTCCTTATTCCCCCAGTTTTTTTTTCTACTTATATATGAAGAAGAAAAACGAACTTTACCTATTTCCATGTGCCCTTCTACGTGTATATTCTTTCTTATTTGTGGTCCTTTCTTCCTGAACTAATTACTCCCCTGGATTTTTCCTGATAAATTGACTTATTTTGTGAAAATATTGGTAGATATAACCTAATTATCCCATCATCAACTATAGGCTGTACAAAATCCTTCCTCTTCATGGTGTGGTCAATGAACTTGTTTGCCATAACTTTGGTGGTTGGTGTCTTGCATTTCAGATATTTGGTTCTGATCCGTCTTGTGCTGACTACCTGAAAAGTTTGATTGAGGCGCTTTTTCAACATACAACACGTCTTCTCACAAATATTCAGGTGATTTAAGTGACTTTTCTGTAGCACTTCCTTTCAAATCTCTTGATAGTTTTTTAATGTCTGATTTGTATTTTTTGCCTGCAGGAATTCACAGCCCGTCCTGATATAGCCGATGATTGTTTCTTGTTGGCATCAAGGTGTATTCGCTATTGTCCTCAACTGTTTATTCCCTCATCTGTTTTTCCTGCTTTGGTTGATTGCTCTATGATTGGCATCACAGTACAGCATAGGTACAGTCTTTCTCTCTCACTAAAAAAAACTTGAAAGCATCATCCATTCTTGGAAAAGTGTGTTGTGTGTATTCATGATCCTTTTGTATATTATTTAATGTTGAGAGGCAAAAAATTCTGTTGTAACTAATTTTTACTCTGCTCAACGTCTCAATTTTATTTAATGTGATTGTTTTTACCCTTTTTTGCTGTTTTCCTCTGCAGGGAGGCTTCCAATTCCATATTGCATTTCTTGGCTGATATTTTTGATCTTGCAAATTCTTCTGCGGGGGAGCAATTTATACCAATAAGAGATAGTGTAATTATTCCTCGAGGTGCCAGTATCACCAGAATTTTGGTTGCTTCATTAACGGGAGCACTTCCAAAATCTCGAGTGGACGTGGTAATTTCTCTTTTTCTCATGCAACGTTGACCGTCTCTATTTGCATATGTTCACTTTTGACGGGATGTAGTTTCAATATCGATTTTAACTTTTGTACTCCTGCTCCTTCCTCAGGTATCTTATACGCTACTGGCGTTAACTCGATCATATGGGATGCAAGCGCTGGAATGGGCCAAAAAGAGTGTTTTATTAATTCCGTCGACAGCTGTTACAGATGTGGAGCGATCAAGATTCCTAAAAGCTCTTTCTGATGCAGCATCCGGAGGTGATACTAATGGGCTTACCGTTCCTGTTGAAGAGCTCTCAGATGTTTGCCGACGTAACAGATCAGTTCAGGAAATAGTTCAAGAAGCTTTGAGACCGCTTGAGTTGAACATGGTGAATGTATCATAGACGATTGGTAAATGCCTGTGATAGGGAGGGCCATTTTGTTTAGGTCCTGTCTGTTAGCTAGGCTAGTTGGTTGTGTATTATCTCTGTTATATTTTATTTTTTTTATCTATTATCATTCTCCAATTTTTCAGGAGAATTTGCCCCTGCATGATCTGTTGTGTTGGCCGGAAGAAATTAAAATGGGTGTTGTATCTTTTATTTGTCTTGAGATGTGGGATTGGTGAGTGATGTTTGTCCCGGTTGTCATTTTTGGGGGGGAGCGGAGGTTACAAGGTATACAATTGTAATTTAATGGAAACAGAAAAAGTGGGGGGAAATAGAGAACATTGATAAGTTGTTTCAGTTTTTTAAGTTTGGAATGAATATGGAATTTGGAATCTGTGCATTGATTGTGTTAGGTTCGTCTGACTCATCTATTAAAATGAACGAAGAGGGATATCAGGATCTAGATATGTGGCACATTGGACCTATAGAATGAATGACTAGTCGAATTTGACTAACTTGATAGCGATGTCAAGTGTAGTAATAAGCTCTTCTGAATGCATGTGGCGCTTACCTGACAATTTTAGATTGGATAAACTCTTCTCTGATAGGATTTATTTATACAAGTCCTTATTAATGAAAATGACATTTTAATATTGATTTCATAGTTAAAAGGTTCTTAAATTTATAAATAATCATTTATATAAATACTATTTTTCAATTTTTGAATAAATTTATTTTGACCGGATTTTATTTTACAGGAAAAACTTGAATAAACTGTCGAAGCTAGGAGGGCATAGTGTGTGGCGGGCACTCGTGTTTTGATGCAATGCAAGGCTCCAATGTTGTCAATTTGAGCGAAACTTTCCTTGTTTGAGCATTTTATTAACCATATTTTGTCATCACGTGTAATGGTGTAATCATGTCACGTTGAGGTGTTTTTAAATTGGGAGATTTTTCGTCACCGTCTCCTTCAGATTAAGAGAAACCCAACTTAGGTTTATTGCGGAACTGACGTTGGCGCAGAAGAGGAAACACTTATCTTCAATCTCAAACGACAATCTTGATTCAATTGCATAGAGTGTAAATCGAAAAAAGAAGGGGAGAAATTTGTAGCTTGCTGTATATTATAATTTAGTTATATTTCTAATTAATATAGATCCATCAACCATTTCTTTAGCTGTTTTTCTTTTATCCAACGGTGCAAGTGAAGTCGATTCATTGAATTTTGAGTGAAGTAGTGAATGAATAGCTTGATTTTGCAGTTGAATTATTGCATGGTGCTTTAGGATAATAAAACAAGCGAAAACAGCGTCTCAGAATCTAAAGAAAAATAGTTTTTATATTTTTGTACCAATAAAAATCAAATACAATTTCAATTATAAAACTAAAAAAATTTTCTTTAAATCTTAAAATAAGATCTATCATCAAAATAACAACTAGATGTGATATTATATTTTATCTATAAGAATAATAGTAAGAAAATTAATATTAGAACGAATCATAAAATAATTTAGTTGAATTTTTGAGTATTCAAAATTTTTACATATCTCAATTTAATTCCTACTGACGTGTGTTGCTTACTTATATATTCACATTATAAAATGTGAAATTTTGTAATGTAAAAAAATAGTTTTTATTAAAAACATTTTAAGTAATAAGAAATAACATGAAATCTATGTCAATTGTGGTAATGATGACTGTGCATTAGTCACCGTAAATAATAATATAAAAACTATCATAAACATAACAGTTCAAAAAGAAATTACTTATTATCTACATTAATTATAATATTATTTTATAATAAACTCGAAAACTTTAATTATTTTAATTATTAGCATATGAAAATAAATAAATAAAATAATATATTTGAAAAATATAAACTTAATTAAACCTAAAAAATAGCATAAAAACATCTTTAATTTGGAGTTATCTTTTAGAAAATCATTTATTATTGAAGCATGATCCGAGGAGCATGAACAGCGGGTGGGCCCATCCCTTGAGGTCCCTGTTCCTAGTTCGACATTAGCTCGACTAATCGAATCAATCATTCACCAATTGGATTCACTGAATGCAAAGTGCAATGTAATCTCATCTCTTCTCTTTCTCTCCCTCCAACGAAAATGGTGTCAACACACGAGAAGAAGACGAACCTCGCCAGACTCATCATCCCTTCTTCTTCATCTTCCCCATCCCCATCTCCATCCATCACAAGCCCACATGTCATTCACAGTAGGTCCCACTCCTTTGTGGGTCCCTCCCCGCGCTTCAATCCCTCCTCAACCCCTCTCTTCTTCCTCCAAGAGGACGACGACGAAGACGAAGAAAAGGAACCTCTTTCTTCTGACCCTGTTAAGATTGGACCTTCCGATTTTCATATTCTCCGTGTTGTAGGGCAGGGTGCCTTTGGCAAGGTCTTTCTCGTCAGAAAAAAAGGAAATTGCTTCGATGGTGATGGTGATGGTGATGGCGATGGGGTCTTCGCCATGAAGGTCATGAGAAAGGACACCATCATAAAGAAAAACCACGTTGATTACATGAAAGCGGAGAGGGATATTCTCACTAAAGTCCTTCACCCTTTCATTGTTCAGCTACGTTACTCTTTTCAGGTCTCTAACTCACTATCCTGCTTCACTTCAATTCATTCACACAATCACTTACTCAGCATGTTATGTGCAGACCAATTCTAAGTTATATTTGGTGTTGGATTTTGTAAACGGAGGGCATCTCTTCTTTCATCTGTATCGCCAGGGTATCTTCAGGTTTTTTTATTTCTCCATCTTGTGTGTTGCAAGATACAGTTGAAAGTTTATTGAATTTTAATCATCCTTTTGTTTTGGTGCATGTGGTGAGTAGTGAGGATCAGGCAAGGCTTTACACTGCTGAGATAGTGTCTGCAGTTTCACATCTTCACAGCAAAGGCATCGTGCATCGGGATCTTAAGCCTGAAAACATTCTAATGGACTCTCATGGGCATGTAATAATAATGCCCGTTACTCACCTTCTATGCCTTGTTTTCTTTTATCAACTTTGCTTTTTCTTCTTTGAGTATTAATAGTCTATTGTTTTCTGTCTCACCTTGTGGGGTTGTGCTCCTTATTCTGATGTATTAAGTTTGCTAAGTTCACTGTAGAATATCTTAGATGGCTGAGCTGTATAGTTCTCCTTTGATATTTTCTCTGCCCGTGTGTAGGTCATGCTGACTGATTTTGGAATGTCAAAAGAGATTGATGAATTGGGAAGATCCAACTCTCTTTGTGGCACCGTGGAATATATGGCTCCTGAAATTCTTCTGGCTAAAGGCCATAACAAGGATGCGGATTGGTGGAGTGTTGGTATCCTGTTGTATGAAATGCTAACAGGGAAGGTAATGCCCATCTGCACCAAAAATGTTAATAACACATTTTCTAACACTTATCATTGTCTTAAAACCTAAATTTTATTTGAAATTACTTTTGTGGGTGTCAAGATTATGTTGTTTTCAGTGAATTTTAAACAATAATAAAGAGTATGTTAGGGGTAATTTGTCTTGTATTTATCTATGAGTAGATTGTGGGTGAAGGTACCTAAAGTTGAATACTTAGAATCATGGTTATCAAACTCTTGAGTTAACTCGTAAACTTGTACGAGTTTACGTTCCCATAACTCGGAAGTAAACTCGTTTTCTGCGTAAACTCGGTAGAATCGACTGTGAAATCGGTAGTATCGTATATATTTAATAAAATGCATCAACATTAATGACAATAATCCAAGTATTTATGTTTTACAATATTTATTTTTATGAACAATATAACTATAAATTTATTTATTTAAAGTTATATAATTTTGTAGACTTATTTGAATTAAGATATTAATTATATAATTTTTTTTCATCTGAAGTAAATTCTTACGAGTTTACAAGTTGAGTTTACTCGACTCTCACGAGTTTACGAGTCGAGTTTACTCGACTCACGTAAACTCTCGAATTTGATAATCTTGCTTGGAATTATATGTGGACAATAACAATATGCACAGTTAGAAATTACAATCCATGAAGTTTTTGGCCTTGAATAGAGAACGTTATCAATCAAGATATGTATGTCTTGGCCTAGGCTTGGTGTACATTTTTTATTTTGCAAAATTGATGTCTGAATGAATCTGTTTATTTGCTGTTTTGGAACCTTTTCTATTTCATTCATTTTCCATGTAAGAACACAAGGAGAAGCGTTAACTTGTTATGGTCTATGATTCGATTTGCAGGCACCATTTACACACACTAACAGAAAGAAACTTCAGGAGAAAATTATTAAAGAGAAAGTTAAACTTCCACCATTCCTTACCAGTGAAGCTCACTCATTACTCAAAGGAGTAAGTAGACGACAGTATATATGGTTTTCTTCCATTTTGTTTCTCTACTTTCTCGTCTTCTTTCACAGTGCACTTAAAGTATAATATGCCTGTTACCTGAACATAACTTAGAATGTTTGTTGTTGGTTTCTGAACCCACTGCCTTTAATATTTCGCTGGTGTCCTTTTCACATGTCAATTTTCTATTTTTGTGTGATCTTTTTTTTGTGTGTGTGTGTGTGAAATCGTATGTCTGAGGGTTCTGCATTCCAAAAGTAATCCTATCTAATTTCTATTGGGATAATTCTATTTGACATTTATACTGTATAGTGAAACTAAATATATGTCAACCAAATACCATATTCGGAAGCATATTTCAATTTATATCTTTCTCAAAACCAGTCTAAGTTCATTATCGAAGAACTCATCTATTGACCTCCAAAATTATAATTCTGATAATTTGTCAACGCTAATTTGTTTTATTAATGAGTATGTAGATCGACCTGGTGTCTGTGTTAATCTACTTCGATTTCACTTATGTTATTCAAAAATAAAATATTTTTTTTTTAAGATATTAATATTCTAATACAAATGAGTGGAAAAATGTACCACAATTTTCCTGCAACTGTTTGTAAACAGTTGATTTTTCCAGTCCTTTTCGAGGCTGCTTTGTACACAGCCACACTCAGAAGATCTGACCATCTTGATCAAAATGCAAAATGAGTTATTTCTTTGAATACAAAATTGAAGGTAATAAAAGCATCTGCACAGTGAGTATCAATATTCCTTACCTAATGGAAATTTCTAGAGAAATAAAAAATTTGACGACCACATTTATGTACATGCTATTTTGCTACTGAGCATGAATATTCAAAGGATAGCGTAGAGAAATAATAAGAGAATGTAGGGATACATGAAAAGTTCCTTCTCTGGGACGTGATGTTTCAAATTATTGTGTTTTGAGATTAAAAGATTAAACTTTGTATTGAAAGAGATGGAGGGATCCAATTCTAAAATCTGCACATTCTGTTTACTTATTACAGTTGCTGCAAAAGGATCCAACAACAAGGTTAGGACATGGGCGAAATGGAGATGAGCAGATCAAAAGTCATAAATGGTTTAGGTCAATCAATTGGAAAAAATTGGAGGCAAGAGAACTGGAACCAAAGTTTAAACCAGATGTGTCTGGGAAAGACTGTACTGCTAATTTTGACAAATGTTGGACAGCAATGCCCCCTAATGACTCACCAGCATCCACACCTACAGCAGGTGACCATTTCCAGGGCTATACTTATGTGGCACCCAACCCTTGGCTTTCATCTGGTTCACTACAATGAACAAGGAAACCTGTACATGGATCTATGTATCAAAATAAGACCTCATTAAGACAAGTAACCCATTTCTTCTTATTGTGAGCTTCCTCAGCTTACAAGTAACCAAAATCTTCTCTGACCATTGCAGAGAATGCAGAATGTTTAGGGGCTCTGATATGACCCATTATGTTTGTGCAGCTTTGTTTAGTTCTTGTTTTAAATTAAGGTCAACATTAACATATTTGTACAGCCAGGGCCCTGGAGAGGGTGAGGGTGTATCACATATTTGACTGATTCATCAGAAGAAGAGTTTGCATGTATGAAATTGTATTGTCTTATCTTATACGTACATAACAACGAGCTATTGAACACGTAGCTATCAACTGTTCTGCTTATAAGATCTAGAAAGATAGATACTTGTTGCCACCAATGTCTTTGGTTCTATTTCTTTCCCCTGCAAACGCGCACGTTTTTCATTTTGGGTAGGAATTATAAAAACTTTTGTCTAATCTATCAAGGTCAAATCATTGGGTGGTTCTTTGAGATGGACCCTCCTTCCATCACTGCATGCTTGACTAGTAGAGTTAGATACACTGGATGAGACGATTCCAAGCGTCATTTGTAAGGTGTGAGCAAAGGGATGATAATCGTTATTTAAAATGTAAAGACAACCATTAAGAAACAGTAACATTCTGAAAAACACAAATAGGAGATTAGCAGTATGAAAGAATCTTATACCATCTGGACTTTAAGACTTTGCGTAACCCAAGCATAATAAAATATCAAGCCTCCATAACATGTGAACTACGTGAATGTTATAAGATCAGGCTAAATTCTTCGCCACATCTCCCCAATCTCTGGCCATATGCACCAGTCACTAAAATCTACTTTTTCCCCGTTTATAGTTTTATAAAGCCTAGAATCTTAATGGTTTCAACAAACGGATCAAACTCACCAGACCAATTATTATTGTTATGTGTGCTTACTACATGTTTCCATTCGACATACAGACAACAAAAGCAAAAAGATTCCATCTACATTACGTGGGCTCTACTCTTTGCAGAAGAACCTTCATATAACTGAATGAGCAAGGGATCCACCCACTAAAGAAACTGAGATTAGGAAATATTTGGACGAGGGTTTACACGAAACCAGAAAGAACGCAAAAAGACCAATTCACCCACCCCATCTACATCCTATGCTTATAAATAGACCTTGCTTAAAAATGTTGCAATAACCACCATCTCTTGAAACACCAAGGTCTGGTTAAGCCAAAAAATAATGGATAGAATCAAATCCAAGAATGAGAAGTCTCTTTGTGAGAAGTCCATGAAGGTTGTAGTAAATATCATTAAGCTGTCTTCTTTCTCTATTGCACAGAAGACTCTTGGTGCCTCAAGTAAAAAAACTGGTCCAGAGTCTGATATGGTTTCTGATGAGGAAGCACCTGTTCCTGATCAATTTCCTACAAGCAGAAGATCGCAACAGCCACAGAGCCGTGCAAACCCCACATACGTTATCAAGTCATGTGGGAGCAACGGATCAACCGAACATTTGATTTATCAAGAAAGAGTTCCAACTGATGTTAACCCAAATAAAGAACAGTGTGTTGATGGATTGGCTTCTGACTATATCAGTAAGATACGCAACAGGCTTGGGCGTGGTGTATAAGGAGATATTGTTACATGGTCTAGGACCATGTGATCTTGGCCATTCTCCATATAATACGTTTCAATTACTCAAAGGGGTTAACAATGTGTCTCACGGAGATGGACCAAGAACATGTGTTCTTGATCATGTAATACTTTCTTAGTTGTCTTCAATTGTGTGCTCCATATGTATCATACTACTCGTATAAGCAGCCATTTTGGTTCGAATTAACCAGCTGTAATGATGTAATAAACTTAGTTGTTGGGGTTTCTAGCTAAAACAAAAGTAGTTGTTTCTGTTGAAACCCGGCTCAACTTTTTCCTTGATGCTTTATTTAATATTCTTTGCTGGATGGACAAGTATCACATGTAGAGTAGTTTACATAGATGATGTTCTAAACATACGACTATGCATGAACTATATTATTAATTAATGATTTCATTTGGCTTAAGATGATATTTTCGATCCAAATAATGTCTGTAGTAAATCTCTCTTCAGGGCAAAAGATACTAATAATTCCGAGTATTTGAGCTTTGCAGTCATAGTGGTGGTCCAACATACATGTGTGGATAAAAAATAAAGTACATGAAATCATGAACAAGTGGTTCAAGAATATGATCGCTAAACATCCTGATGATGGAAGGTACCCCAACATTTCTAATTTTAAGCTCCGTGTATATATACCTGAGATCGAATATCTTCGAATGACCTTATCTGTGCTTATAAAAATACCTGCATAAATTCTTTATCTTAGCTCAGTTCTTATTTTGAACTTGCTAAAATAAATTCTATTTAAGTTATTTGAATAATTTTGACAGTCAAATTATGAAGATGCTTATGCATCAGATGGTTTAATCCGTTCAACCTAACATATGCAGCATTTATGAGTAAAACTGGGTGAGCATAACCCAAATACCAGCAAAGAGATGTCCACTTTATGTGCCTTATACTTCACCGGCCAACCTATATGCTTTTCACCCAGTAGCTTTCAGCATCTTTTCTTCTTCTTTTGCCATTCTGATTATGTTTTAATAATAATAATAATAATTGTATTACTTCTCTTGCGTATAAAGCCATCCCTGTGCCCTCAATTTGTACAGAAACAATTGTCTCATGTTAAACTATACAAATATATTTTTGAGAAACATTGGTTGATACAAGTAGCTAGCACCATCTTATATTTCTTGACCAAGTAGTAAAGATTTGAATTTTAAGGATGTCTGAAATAAACCATATTACTACCCACATTGTGGATACTTAAATTTTGGACAATGAATAATGGGTAGCAATACTATGGTTACAAAACAAAAATATAAATATATTTTCATGACAGTATACACCAGCAGATAGCATGTACAAGTAAATCTTGAATTCAAATTCTGTGTTGATGGTGGGGACAAACATTTGTACAGAAGGAACTTATGCCTTTGAAGGGAATGGTTGTAGCTAATTGGGAATCCAAGTGAACCAAATCTTCAAGAATCTTCCACCAACAGTGTGAACAAAACATTATTACATCAGCATATGATGATTATGATGATCATGTCATTTCCTCTTCAACTATGTGCTCTAGTCGTTTGCTTCTTCTATCTCATCACAAACACTTCATTTTCTTCTTTCAAAATAACTGTTAATCGTTCATTCTTTTTGTTCATAAACAAGCAAAGGACATCTAATCTACACCTTTCTTGTTTGGAGAGAATTGGTGGGAATAAGTAAGCAATTGTTTCAATTCTTCACCCCATTTTTACGACTATCAATAGGAAAATATTTATATTCTCCCATTGATAGAGTTTAAGTTTTATTCATAAAGGTATGAGAAGAAAGACTTAACATGTTACATTATCACTTGATCATAAATTATGGTAAGTTTGTTAGCATTTGCAATGATCATTTTTGAATCATATACAGATAATAATTTGTAATTAAATTGCAATGTAAAATCTTTTCACTATTAGTGCATCATTATTAAACTATAAACACATTTAAGATACGATTTTTAATATAGTTATAAAAAATTAATATATTTATCATATATGATAACTAAGAATGACAACTTAAAGTTTCTCTGCAACATCTACGCATCTCAATTTTAAGGGTGTTTAATGTTAGTCTTCAATTTTATAAAAATATCACTTTAATTTGTTAATTATAAAATATCTTTTACTTTACCTGGATAGATAATTTTAAATGACATTCATCCAAATACATTAAATTTAATTTTATTTCGTTTTAAATTCTGTTTTTCAAATGTGGAAATTCAAATACAGTATAAAAGAAAAGTCAAGAACATTTTACATTGGGATTAAATCTATAATTTTATAAATTAATGCTTGGAGCATAATTGAATATACTTAGACTGTCTAAAAAGAGGTCCAAATTTAATAAACTCTACCAAACAAAATGCCATTATCGATAGCATTAATAAGTTTCTCTTGTAAATATCTATTTTCGAAGTGAGCTTTGATATATAGATGCTTAATAAAGCCTAGTACTCCCAGAAACATAATTCTGAGTAAGAGCAAATGTACAGAGTGGACCATCTAGTATTTTGGGCCTCACACTTCATATAAATCCAACCAAATTGCACCTAACTACTTTTTGTAGACCTAAATATCAGAAAGAAAACCTAATCAATTATCAAGTTAATAAAAAAAGGTCAATTATTAGAATAATATTAAATAAAGAAAGAAAAAAGGAATTTAGACTTTCTACTTTTTAGTTTTGCGATGTGCCTCTATTGTTCGAGTTACATTCATTCTTATATTTTATAATATATTAAAATGTTTTTTATGCATAAAAAAAATAGTATATTTTGAAAACACAGATAAATAATATAAAAAATGAATTTAGTTGTGTTTAAAATGAAATTGTTTATTTGAAGAAAATGAATAGCAGAAGAAGAGAATGAAACAGAAAAGTGCGGCGTGGGAGAGGAACAGGAACAAAACATAATCTTTTAGGGGTCCCCAGAACAAGGAAAAAGATTCGTCCTTCTTCCATAATTTATTTTCTTTTTCCTCGTTTCTTCTACATAATTTCACCCGATAATATCGGACACTGTCCTTCCAGATAATCCAATCATGTACTAAATTTGACGGTCAGACACAAAAAGTATTCTTCTCCAGCTACCCATTACACAATTATTACAATGCCCTTCCAACTAACAAAATCAAACTTATCATCAAATCACCATAAATTTTAACAAAATTTCCACTCATGCTTCAATTCCATATTGATTAGTTAATTTATAAATTTACAGAGCGTTAAATGAGTTCAATTAGATTATGCCAAACACGTCAAAAGAGCACTTGTACTAAATTCTTTTATTCTTAATAAATAAAATTATGCTAAGAGGAGGAGGCACTACTTAATGGAGTAAACTAAAAATTATGAGTGGCAATGGACCCAAAATGACTGGTTAGGAGTGCTTCACACAAATATCTCATCCTTATCTTCGATTAAAATAATGAAACAATAATAGAGAAAAATAAAAATAAAAACCTAAACTGTTAAATCTAGAATCAAAATTGTTCTAGAAACGTTGTCCTTTGTTTTTATATGCTATGCAATGCACTAGAATTTCAGAACCTTTGGTTTTTAAGAGGAATGCGCTAAGGCACCACTAACGGAGAGAAATTCTACCATCGACACTAAAATTCATACACTGCCTCACTAAAAACAGTTTCTCACTAAATAAAAGTTCTAACATATTTTATTTTATAAAGGTTAAATGAACTTCATCTATTAAAAATTTTATTACCTGTAGTTTTACTTTTGTACGATATCTGTATAAAATTTACGCTATTAATAAATTACAAATTACTCTAAACAGTTGTTTGATATAGTTATTACATAACTAATGATTTTATCATTTTTTTAATTATTTATTATAAGTATGCGCATTGTAATATTAGCTTTTTCAAACACTAATTTAAAAAATTGCTGATTTTATTAATTACACTGAAGTATTGACAATATACTTATAAAATATGTTTTCGGACAAAACAAAATAAATAGAAAATTACTTAATGGCTGGTCTTTATTGATTTTAATTTAATTTATAAAAAGGAAAAATTATACTTAAGTTAAATATTACTATCTTTACAGTTTTAAAATAGATTTTATTAAATTCTTAATAAACTTAAAATTGTAGTTTTTTATTATTATTTTAAAAAAAACACAAACTTCTTTCATATTTTTAAAAAAATGGCACCTATTTTTCTTATGTTAATAAAACGATACTTATTTATTTTATTTTATTTAAAATTAAATATTGACAAAAACTTAGATAAAAAATTATAAAAATATTTTATTCATAAAAAACTTTACTTATAACTTTTCATAATTTATAATTAAATGTAAACACAATATTATTATTTTCTAAATAAGAAAAGTGAGTGATCCTCTTTGAATAAAAAGGAAGAGGAATAACGTGAGCAAACGTAAGTAGGCAAATTGGTGATAAGAAAAACGTGCCCAAACTGCTATAACACCTAACAGGAATGACACACACTACCACCAACCTTCAAAGTTCAGACCCAACTTGATAATATTATCCCCAAAAGAGCCATAAACCACTCCTCTGTGCGGTCCATATCCAACTATTAATGCATTATCAGTAAAAAACAGAGGATTTTGTTATTTTCAGTTACATCAACTACAGACATAAATGACCAAATAAACCAGAATCTAAAGTCATACATTAATTAACATAAGCAAACAAGAAGAAACAGGACAGGACCTTTCCCGGGTCTGTACAAGGAATAGAAGGATCAAATTCAGTCACTTAAAACTTGCCTTCTTAAATCCATCGCCCTTTCCTTCAGCGTCTCTCACTTTTTCCCCTACCAAAAGGACAGGAGACTAGAGATGAACATATCATATTAACCTGTGAATCCAAGATACTCTAGACAAGGACCTTGACACAATCACGAGTCATCTTCCTTAAGCAACACTAATGATGCTATCTCCATTGCTGAAGCATGGCATGGCATGTAAAGCAGAATGTCTTGATGATGTTTGCCTTTGGTCAGAAGAGAAGGTTAGTCCCAAGGACAGTGTGGGTGGGTCAACGGCAGAACTAGAACTTGGGGTGATGATATCAGACACTGTGGATGCTTTAGGATCTGCAACAACAGGAATTGCACGGACCAGATTGATTGGCACATTGTGCTCTATGTTTCCTTGCCCCAGAGTGAGTTCTTCTAATGGTTTCCCACCTTGGACTGCAATCGCCCCAGAACCAATCCCAAACTGATAAACTGGCATCATTGGAATTCCACTTTTGCTAGTTTCGGGAACTGCTGGGCACACTGGTTGCGAATGAAACAGGGTGTCTTGATTCTGGACCTGTTCTTCCTCCATTGGAATTGCAGAGACCTGGCACAAAAATTGATAAAATCATGAATATTTTGTCACTCCAAATTCCAATCCAGGTTTGAAAAGGTTTTAGCTCCAGCCAGGTCAACTGTTACACAGGAGACAAAATCTCTAAATCCATTTTTATAACCACTCACACGCAACCTTTCCTTTCCTCAAACAAAAGAATTTCATAACAAAATACACGGCAGCTTCTTTCTTTCTTTCTCAAATCCCTAAAATGGAAGGAGTAATAATATTCAACACACGACTATTGACTAGAACATTAAAAAATACCTGAGAAAATATGTCATTTTGTAAGACCATAATGCTCTACTGATTAGGAGTATAACTAATTGAACAGGAATAACACCAAAAGCATCTCAGTAATTTTTTTTATAGGGAGACTGATTAAGAAATTAATTTGAAGCAATTATTTTTAAAATAAATGTCAAACAGGTAACAGAGGATGAGACTGAAAGAAATGCGGTGATGAAATTACCGTGTCGGTGGTGATGTCAAATAGGCTGGATCTACGGCGACGACGATTCAGGTTGCTTCTTCGGAGAAAGTACTTCTGAGCATGGCTCGCAACCTGAGTCGGAGTTCGCGTTTTCACATAGTTTTTGGAGATTCCTCTCCAATCACCTTTCCCTACCTTCTGCAACCCAACCAAAAACAGTTTGTGCTCTTCCTCCGTCCACGGAACTCCTAATCATCAACACAATTTCAATTAATCCATCGGAATCACCGGTTATGTGATTATGCGATCAAACGAGAGAAGTTATATTAAAATTAAAAAAAATTACATAGATGTAATAAACGGATCGAACCTCGTTTCCGCTCCCGCTCGCGGTGGCGGCCGGTGTTGTGAGGAACCGCGTCATCGGCTGATGCATAACCAACTGAGAGAACATCTTTGTTATCTTTGTTGTGGTTAGCATCGTGTGGATGCTCGTACTGTGAGAGGTTGTTCATGCTGACGCTCTTCCTCATGGAATCGACAACCACTCTAACCCCAAACAGCATGATTTCGCCGGAGGCAACGGAGTCTGTAACAGGGCAGGCACGAGACATGATCGGATCGGATGGTGATTACAGTTAGTGTGAGTCAGATAGAATCAGAGACCACACAAGGAGTTTGTGAGTCGGTGAAAGGAGAGAGAAGATCGAAAGATATGAAGGAGAGAGAAGTTAGGATCAAAGGTGAGTGCGTGGTGTTTAATACAACAGAGTTTCAGACGGCAATGAGGTGGCAACCATGTGGAGCATATATTTTTTAAAATTAAATTAAATAATTTTTTAAAAAACTTAAATATAGATAAGTTTTTTTTTTTTTTTTTACATTGTTAATTTATGCTTTAATGATTCTGAATTCAATTTTCAGCTATTGTTTATCCATTCATTAGAAAGTAATTTGTATATATTTAAGGTAAAATTATAAACTATTTTATAACAACTTTGCAGGTCAACATGTTAGCTTGACTCATTAAATCTATTTAATAAGATATCAAGAGTTAATATATTATTAGGGAAAGAAGTTAAAGTTACAAAATTAAATATAGAAATTAATTTTTAATATTACTACAACCATGCAAATAATATACAGTCATTTTGATTCTCAAAAGGTTAATTCATTATCACTTTAAGTCTGTAAGGTATTAAAACTTGCAAAGGAAAAGTTGTTTGTTACATTAAATTATATAATTAAAAAAACTTTTATTAAAGTGTGCATGACATGTTTATTTTTACTCAGTCTTTAAATTTAATTATTTGGTGTTATTTTATAAGTAAATGAGTTAAAATATTAAGATGACTAATTGAGAAAGTAATCCATGGAATATTATAAAATTATATATTCCAAAAGAAATCTAAATATTATGAAATTAACAATATTTTATATTCTCGATAACTTAAAACAAAATAAACAAGGGAGTATATTTTGTATATGATATAACTAGGATCTAATTGAAGGAGAAGGGACATAATGAATCAAATAGTTCTATTTTATTTAAAATTAGTTCATTATTTTAAATTTTATTAGCAACAGGATAAAGATCTAACCACCGCTCTCCAAAACAACTACAACAAATAATATTTAAATTTTAAAACTCAGGATATTATTTTTAGCTCCATAAGCACAATTATAATATTTTAATACACTTAGAGCACATTAACCCAAGTCTTGAGTATGTACCAAAATCATTGAGTTCTAATTATTTAAAAGGTAACAAATTGAGCGATGACAAGAGTTAATAAAAACATGTATTTAATAGCCAAATGATGTTAATTTATATGAACTAATAATATAATATAATGGCCAACAAACTAAAGCACGCCAAATATTATTTATAACAATTAATAATAGGTTTAATAGTATCTTGATGTTTACATTGGAACAATAATTTAATGTTATTTTATTTATTTTTCATTCAATAGGGTGGTCTTTTTTCTTAGATCAATATTAATGTTACTTAGAAGATGAGTTAACCTATTAGTATAATTATTAATTTTTTTTACTAGTTTACTCTTCAATTTCAGAATAAAATTGTAAAACTAATGTTAACATTGATTAATCAAATCTTTTTAAAAAAATATAACAACCACATTAAATAAAAATATGTATTGATTCATTACATAAATATAAGAACTAAAAAAGTTATTAAGATAACTTTTCTTTATAAGTTTTATATATGTGCATTTTTTTTATCTTTTCTCAGTTTTATAAATCTAAGTAATTTTATTGGTTCATTTGTATAAAAAATAATTCATAATTAATACTAGTTACACAATTAATAATGTGACTTTTTTTTTCATTAGTTTCTTCATGTGTATGTTCTTCTTTTACTGTTTTTATCTTTATAAATACAATTAAATTTTAGTACATAATGTGATAATCTAATTGTATGTAATTATAACATTATAGAAATTAATAAAAAAGATTATCTCTATGATTACTTTTGACATTTATGAAGACTTTTTTATAGTTTCAACTTAAATTTTAGTAATTATATTTTATTTATTTTGATAATTGTGATAATAATTAATTTTCGATCCTAAATATATTTTAGATTAAATATGATTTTGGTCATTTATAAATAAAATAAAATTAATTGTTTTTAAAAACTTTATATTAATTTAATTTTCATTTATTAAAAAAAGTTCGATTAAATTTTGCTAAATTTATTTTACGTTTTAAATATTGTTTTTATTTATATTAAAGTAAAAATATACTGAATATATAAATAATCAAAATATTATCATAAAATAGGTGTAAAATGTCAATTAAAATAATAAAATTTGATTAAAATAATTAAATTTACGTATTTTTAAAATTGAAAACTAAATTAATTCAAAATTAAAAAAAAAACTAATTATAATTTTTACTATTAACTAATATTTTTTATTAAAAAAATTGCTCAAGTCTTTCCACTAGTTCTTCTGAAGTTAATAAATTTATCACATATGACAGACTGAATGAATATATAAATATTGATGGAAAGAACTATATGGTGTAAAATTAAAATATAATATTTTTGTAATGATTAAAAATATCTTGTCCAATTATATGTTTGATGAAATACAATATAGATAGAAAATAAATTCATTTTTTGAGTTCATTTATCTTACATGTTAATAAATTGATTTTAATCACAAGTGTGATTTTAAAAAATATATATTTATAGCATAATAAAATATTGTTTATTAGTGTTTGGTGTACAATGTTGATAATGAAATTTAATATTAAGACAGGGTACAAATAAGATAGAAATAAAAGATTAGAGTACACTTTACAGCCAATACTGGCCTGTTACTAGCATCGATTCTATGAAAAGGAAAGACAATGTAAATCGTGGGTCTGATTCCCAACCACACATGTCGTAAACTAATTGGATTTCAAGATAGTAAAAGTCACAGTAACATGAACAAAAATAAAATAAGTGATTCATTGACTAGTATGCTGTTACAATAGTTATGCTACAAATAACCTAGGATCTGGAACTTTGTATTTTAAGAATTTTATATTAAAAAGACTGCACGTTAGTCCACATATGGAGTAAATATGAAGTATATTACGAAATAATAAAGAATATCATTAAATATATTTTCTGTTAGAATTTGATTTTTGAGATTTAAAAATATACAAATATAACTTTTTTTACTATAATTTATTTGTGAGATGTTTGATGATAACATTAAAGAAGACTATGAAATTGCATAAGAAGCTGACAAATTGACAGTAGAAGCATTTTGTAATATGAGTGATGGAACTGGGACACATGGGCTCATGTATTCAACAAAACTAATTCTGAAATCTTCATCCATCAATCAATCAGATCAATGGTCAACCTTACACTATTCTCCGCAACTTGTCTTTAAACTATCTATTACTTTAATTAACACTATATATTAAGTGGATATTAAATTAAACCCACCTGATGTCCACCTTAAGTATCCTACTTATAAAAATATGCAACTATCAAATTTTAATGATGGGAATTGCATTATATCCATTATTAGTGTTTTATAATTGTGAATATTAATTTATTGAAGATTTTTTGTTATATGTGGTGATAGGTAGGTTAGGTGGTGGGGTGCAAGAGGGAATGGAGGATAAGGAAGGGATAAGGGTTTGTGGGGTTCCATTATCTTTTTAGATCACATTTTGTCCTTTCTTTTCTTCTTTCCCTTTCCATACCACCCACGTTTCTTCACTCTATGTGTATTTCCAGTAACATCACAACTTTTTTCAAAATTAAAAACATTCCCTTTCAACTTCTCCTTCTCTGTTTTTAGTCTAAAGTTTCCCTCACAACACCTCTTCTCTTCTTATATAGTATCTATACATCCTTTTAATATGTTTTAAAATATTATAAAGTAAATTTTAATTTAACTTAACTATTATTTTTCACAAAGGTTTATGTTTTTATCACTTCGATACTCTTATCATTTCAAAATGAGGAACTAAAATAGTTTAAATATTATTTTTTTCTTTTGAAACTTTTTTAGAAATAAAAACATAATGATATCGCAGAAACACACAATGATACTCAGACTGACACTTAACGTAATACTTCTCGCAAAAGAGATCGTTCATTGTCATAACTCTCACACTTTTGCTCGCTTAATGAAAAAGACTAGAAAAAGTTAGCTTTAGACTTGCAATGACAATTGGCGCTCAACGGTACTTGTCACTGCTCAGCATCAAACCATTCGCACATTTGGTCGTTTAACAATAAAAACTGACACTGAGCGTCTCTACATCTTTGAAATTGCGATCTGATGAACTAGAGACCAATTTAGATGACTAAATTGGTATTCCTGACACAGTGCTTGGTTAAAAAACATGTTTCAATGTTAGAATGAACACCAATTTTTTCAACTAGTTAGATACTCAGTCCATATGCTCAACATTAATTCCAAGTAGCATCCAAACATGTTACATAACCAGGTTTCAACAACATTTAAACTAAATACAACATCAATCCCAACTATCTCAAATAATAGAAAACAAGTAATATTTAACAAGCAATCACAACGAGATTTCCCCGTACTTGACTACAAATTTCATACTAGTTCAAACATGTAACATAAATTATAAACATATTAATGACATTAAAATATGATTGTTAGCTTTCATTGCCTGACATATGACCAAAACGCTGTTAAAACAATTCCACACGAAGAAACCTTTATCTCCTCCTATGAATAACAGAAACACGATTACGGTACACTGTTAGAACCACTGATCGACAAAGATTCAATATGATGACTCAAAAATACATGCAAGTTGAGCAAGGCCACATGTAACAGATACAAGAAAAGACAAGGAAAATGGTTGAAACTCAATTTACTCAAACGAAGAAAATGATCGGTCCAATTTACAGAACTCATTGTAAGGATCAATCCTACGGTCTCGATTCTTCAATCAGATGAACAAATGATGAGAACTCCCAGATAGAATTGAGAGAAGTCTAGAAAAGTAGTTTCTATAGAGATTATGTGTTTTAAAACTATAAACTCGTTCATAACAAAATTATTTATATTAAAACCTTTTAATACTAAAGTAGTCGAGTTCTACTAATTTTAAACCACTACCACTCCTAAAATATTATTTTCTTAAGTCTTTAGATAAAATTTTTTTCATTAGAAAATTTATAGTGAGAATATTACAATTTTAACATTTGACTAAAGTTGATTTATTTATTAAAAAAGAAAGAACATTCAAAATATAATTTATTATTTAATTTTAAAATTTTCCTTGATAATGAGTTATGGAAAAATCGACATATCTATGTATGTGGTTTGTTCTACTTCTTGAAACTGATTTTTGGTAGAATTTTACACAAATAAATATGTTTTTGCTAAAAGTTATCGGAATTTTGTACTAGTATATTTTAATGTTAAAAATGTGTAATTGTATTTTTATAAATATTTTATCCAAATTAACGTTGGATTTACTGACAAAAGATGATGTTTAACATCACAAAGAAAATTAGAAAAGAAAAACACATATTAACATATAACATGCATTGATAATTTTTTATTTTTAAGATTTGAACTACTTTTTCAAAAGTTAAAATCCAATTACAACTTTTTAAAAAACTTTTAAGAGCAAAATAGAAAATCAAATAATTACGTCTGTATAAAATTTAGTGAATGGGTATAATGTTTAAAAATAAATTGAATGGTAAAGAATAACATAAGAAAATTGTATCAAAATTAACTTTTTAAATAAAAGCATAAGAATAAATAAGAACATAAATATAAAGAAAATTATAAAATAAGTATTCTGACACTTCAATACCTATAAATATTATTATTTAATACGTAGTTTTTTTTATAAAAAATTGTAAAACTTCGTATAATTTTTCTAACAAAATTTACAAATATTTTCATACTAATTTTTTGTCAAAAATTCCAAACCATCAGCAAAAACTGCAACCCACTTTATGCAATTTCTGTAGAAAAAATGATACACTCTCTAAATAGACAATCATTCAAATTTCCATATCCAAGAAACTGTCATGACCAAAAGCAACCTTTTCCTGGTTGCTGGACAGAATTTAGCATGATATTACACAGACGATGATAGTTTTAATTTTAACGTTGTTATCATGTGATTAATTTAAAATTATTTTATAATTAATAATAATAATTATAAACACTAATATAAATTAATTATAAAATAATACATAAATAATATTAAAATATTATTAAAAAATAT
Source organism: Vigna reflexopilosa (assembly GCA_027742785.1). NCBI lineage: Eukaryota > Viridiplantae > Streptophyta > Magnoliopsida > Fabales > Fabaceae > Vigna > Vigna reflexopilosa. Next base: position 61,235,285 of record CM050911.1, on the reverse strand, counting down.
TATCTCCATGTTACATGATATGATGAATGTCTAAGGTTTCTTACATACAAAGAAAGCGAGCGAAACCAGCGAAACTGGTCTATGCTCGCACATAGAATAAACATTGCAATTTGCAACTTCTTTATTTCACCTTTCTTCTTTTCTCTTTTCGAATGAGTTTGGTATAGAGTGGGATTAGGAACAAGATATCAAAGAAGACAAAGGAATCAAACATTGTGGTTTGATTGAAAAACAAAGAAATAATAAAAAAAATTACTTACTCATATTATTTTCCACTATAACCCAAAAATGTTGTAAGAAGTTAGTTATATATATACACAGTCGAAATGGTGGATGATGCTTTTATATTTTTAAAAAACACAAAAAAGAGAGTACATAATACATAACAACACGAGGAGTGGGTTTTAGTATAAGCATATAAATAATTTGCATACATACTTTTTTATAATTTTTAAAAATACAATTAAAAATAAAGATATAAAATATACACGAAAATTTCTTTTTTATTATATATATATATATATATATTGACATAGAGACTTGTATAAGACCCGTGAGTAGACAGACGGACACTTTTTGTCAGTTTCGATTTGTTGTCATCTTTTCCATTACTTTTTTATGATTTTTTATTTTTCACATGCTAATAGTAATAAATAAGTAAAAACAATTAAAAGAATATTATTTTAATAAATAACGAAATTTGATATTAATAATTTATAATATAATTTTGAATGTTAGATTTATTTTATTTATTTTTACTTTTTTAGTTAAACAATTTTATTTCTCATATAATGGTATAAATATTTATTTATTATAGTGATATATATTGGCGAGAAAATCCAAAAATGTAATTAATGTCTCAATTGTATGTTTGGATATGTTTAAATCAATAATTATATTACGAGATGACTAAACCGTAAACTAATTGATATTTATTACTGTACCAAGTTGATCAGAGTGCCTTTACATACTTATTCTCTCTCACTAATTCAACAAAGACGATTCTAAGGACAAGACCAAGTTATGGGAAGAAAGTAAATATCATCTTAATTTTATAAATATAACATTAAATAAAGAGAATGTCAAATAACAAAGGGTCAAAATGACAGTAAGTATCAAATCAAAATTTCCTATCAAATTTACTGATATTTTATTTTATTTTATTTCATAAGGTAATTCTTTAGTTAATTTAGGATTAAATATGTTTTGAAGAGATTAAAGTTGGTTGTGGAATTAAAATTCATTTTCCATAGAATTTTGATACATTTTGGTATTTAAGTTTTAAAAATAATGAATATATTTTTTTTAATTTAATTATGTTTTCAAATTAATGAAAAAATGTGTAAAATAGTGTTTATACATTAAATTTTTTTAACGTGATTAGATTAAAAATTTTATATTTATTTATTTTTAAAGCTTAAAAATAAAAAAATGTTAAAAATATTAAAAATAATAATAATTTTTCATTAAAATTTAAAAATTAAAAATATATTTAATCTTTTAATTTATCATTATACACTCTAATACAACATTTGCATACTACAATAGTTACTATAATAAAAATTGTGACCAAATTAATACTAACTTGTTAACGAATAAAAAAAATAAACAGAAATTTATGTTTGATTTCATTTGATGTAACATTTAAAATCGGAAAAATGTTGAGTTTTTTTTATTTATTTAATTTTACTAGAACATGTTATCTTACTAAAAATTCATAGTTTGAATATATAAATAATGTTGTATAGTTGAACGTATAACTATTTCTATTTCTTGTCTTAATCTCATTAAGTGTGTCTTATAAACTTACTTCAAAATTATAAGGAGCAATTTTTTACACTATTCATTAGGTGTAAAGTCATTCTTGAGAAACGAAGTCATAAGCACGTAAGTTCAGGGCCAAACCGACTATCCCAAGAGAACTCATCCATAAACCAGTTACTGGTACAAATAACATAAAGAAATATAACCAATGTTTATTGGAAAAAGCAACCCCAAAAATTTGGGACCAAAAGCGATTAGCAGTAACCATTGAATAAGTTTCTTCAGCTTGGGTTGGGTTAAAAGCACGGAATGTATTTGCGCCATCACCATCTTCAAATAAAGTATTTTTTACGGTTGCACCGTGAATAGCGCATAGTAGTGCAGCGCCCAATACACCAGCAACTCCCATCATATGAAATGGGTTTAATGTCCAATTATGAAATCCTTGAAAAAAGAAGATGAATCGAAATATAGCTGCTACACCAAAACTAGGAGCAAAGAACCAACCAGACTGACCCAGTGGATAAATAAGGAATACATAAACAAAAACAGCAATTGGACCTGAGAATGCGATTGCATTATAAGGTCGCAATTGAACAGATCGAGCAAGTTCAAATTGACGTAACATGAAACCTATTAATCCAAAAGTACCGTGGAGAGCAACAAAAGCCCACAGACCACCTAACTATTTGAATATCGATAAAATCATTTATATCATATATCATGATTTGTCTTTTTTTTTTTTAAAAAACATTTTTCTAAAATAAAAGTGGTTTAGTAATTGAGATTTTTTGTATGGAAAAGTTGTGATTGTAGTAGGTTGCGGTGAAGTCTATAGATGATTCATTCTTTTTGCTTGTTTGAGAGAAAAATGTAGTAAGGTGGGTGTCACGTAGCCTTAATCACTTTGTTTCCCTTTTGAGTTTGAACTAAAGTTGCTCAAGAAAAGGTATAAAGCAGGTCAATGACAGCTACAATTTCAGATCCTCACCCTTCAAACAATTATGTATAAAACCTCTTGCACCATCATCACCGTAGATTTACTCTGCACAATTTCATTTCTTTTCTAAACAACTAATGCTACTTTTGGTTGGGTAAAAACTTTAAAAAGGGGAAAATATAGATGTCTTTTATTAGATTAAAAAAATAATACATTTCAGTCGTTTTTCCGAGAATATATAAATAAAGTGATTTTAATAATATATAAAAATGAATTGTATTTTATTTAAGAAGTAGCTATGATTTAGATTTTGGCGAGAAGCTACTTAAAAAAGGTCTTAAAAAAATAAAATGTTTTCAATTCTGATTTCACAATCAAACAAATTTCAAAGGTTATTTCCCAAAAAAAAATGTAAAAAAAAGGGTTAAAAGAAAAATGGGTAGTTCAGTTAAGAACTTAAAGAATCTTGAAGAATTATATATATATATATATATATATATATATATATATATATATATATATATATATATATAAAGAAAACTCTATATCTTCCCTACTTGTTTTTCTCTATGCATATAATATATTTTTTTGGGTAATCATCTTATCTTTTTTATCCTTATTTCAGTCTTAAGTAAAGGAAGTATAAAGGTCTCTATCAGCATAAGGAATCCAAATTTAAAATGAATGGAGGAAATTTGAAATGGCTCTCATCACACATCATGTAAGACATTACAACAATATATGTACCTAAGTGAGAGATTTGATTTTTAAAAGAAAATGATGTACTTAGAAATTAAGCAACGGAGGAAGTTAAAAGTCTACTATGGGCCATCCACTCCAATCCTACTTTAACATATCATACTGTATTGTGCAAATAAAGATTGAAAAAAAGTAATGCTTTTGTCCAATATTTTCCTTTACTTATACTCACGCTTTTCTCATTCACTCAACGCAAACATCTTCTCTCATATTAAACCCTAAATCTCATACCAGATCTTACTTCACTTACCCACACAAATTATTTTCTTAAGTACTCATTTTCATTCTCATGTCAGATCACTTTGCCGACCTTTACATGAAACATACGTAAGAGAAACAGGATTGAAATTTTTATTTAAAACCGATTATTTACTAAGAAGGAAAATTTTAATTATTTGAGTAATTTTTTATTTTATTTATTAAAATCAATACTTTGTGGTTTCATAATTTGAATTATAACTTAAATAATTATGCAGTGAGCTGATTGAGCAGACTCTGTTTGTTGAAATGCCCTAACAAAGTTACAGGTGGTAGGTTTTATCCGGTTTGAAGCGGGTCTGTTGTCAATCTAAAGCAAATAGTTATGTGTTGGATGAGACACAGAAAGTTATAAGAATAATTACCTTGGTTGATCATGCTGGCCGAAAGTAGCGTCACAAAAAATTCAGGCTCAAGAGTTGTTGATTGCTGGTGGCCGAATGAGTTGTTTTGAGGTCTGGTTTGAAATGGGGATGTTATCACAGGTCCGATTCCCCCCGCCCCCCTAATATTGAAATCGTTTGTCAAACGAATTTAGGAACAAATAAAAATATCCAAAAGAAAACTTGTTTTTTTTTCTGCCCCTAAGCACAATCGAGAAACCATATACAGTTAATTAAGTTATAACTGATCAGATATATAAAAAAATAAAATTATATTTAACAAAATTATCACAAAAAAAAATGTTTAGTGTTTATTTGCTAAGACAAAATAGGTCAAAAGCAGAATAAATACACTATGAACAAGCTTTATAATTTTATTATTTTTTATTTTATATACATATTAAAAATGTATCATTTTTATAATTTATAATTAATTAATTGATATCTCATCAAATAAATTTAAAAATCATCATTTTTATGCATCAAATTCTTTCTTTATAACTAATTGCTAATAATTAGTTCACAATATTTGTAATCTTAAGATGACATAATAATAATAAAAAATGAATCTTTTAAAATAATTATTATTTTTAACTGAAAAAAAAAGGGTCAGCGACCACTTCATCTTTGACCCCGAGGTTGGTACTCAGCAGGCTATCAGTACAGACCCAAAGCAGAGTAAAAAATGTCAACCCAACCTGCGGATGGCCTTTAAATTTTTGCATCCTGTAAAACTATATGTTGGTGGCTAAAGACAAGTACTGAGATGAATACCTGGAGAATATATATATATATACCAAAATTTTGGGGACCTGAAAGCCGACCACTTGGGAATATATAGTGCAACTGAAACAAATACGTGCCCCAAACTATCTTAATTTCAAATCGACCAAAACAGGGCATGGGAATGTGATGAATGGAAATTCTGTATTCTCTAATCTAAACTGCACTGGTTAGAAGCTCAGTTCTCGTACTATCGGTTCTAGAATCAACATCGTTAGCTTTACCATCAGGTTTGGATGCTATAGCACCAGCAGTAGTCAATGAGGTATTACTCAAAGATATTAATTTATCCATTTTTTTCTTACTAGAAGACGATTCAGTGCCAGTCAGAATTTGTCTTAGTTGTGACTGCTGACAAACAATGCGACCTTTGTTCCATTCAGGGAAAGTAAAGGATGATGATGGGACATTATCCTGCAAGAATGACATGGCAGCCTTTGCGATAGGAAAATCTTGGGCATCTGTGGTTTTCTCCATCTCACCCCGACTGATTAAATGGAAAACAAAACATATCAACGTTAGAAGAGCTAACCGTTAACCTAAACTCCAGGTACCGGATATAGCACCTTTTTTCTGATAAAAAAAAGCTTAACTCGTGTGTGCAGATAATAAGTTATTAGAGACGAGCAACTTACACAACAACAACAGTTGCAATCACAGGAAGATGCTCGCTATTCAAGAACATTTCCTGCATATTGTTCAGCCAAACTGATAGTGCTGTTAATGCAGCACCTTCTGACATTCTGCAAGAGAATGAAGTCTTAGATTTTACACAATCCGTTGAATATAAAAGTGCATAAAACCTAAATTTTGGAGGCTAAGAAAAATGTAGTTCTCAACTTTCAATTTCAATTACTCTGTCTCTGGAAAATTGAGAAAGGCTTCAATGGTTACATTACCTGTCCTGTTATCGTTTCAACTGCATTATCATTCTCACGCTTAAATTCCATAAACTAACAATTTGTCCGTTGGTAATTTAGAAAAAAAATCATAATTAAGTACTGAAATCTCCAAAAGTTAACAATTCTACATGAACATAAATTAGCAATGGAGACCTCAGAAACTAAAATGGCTAATTGCAGAATCGCTTGAATTGAAAGCTGAGGGCAATGCCTCAACGCTGGGGGGTTTTGTATGTTTTCATTTATTAAATAACAAATGTTTAAGTTGCCACTATACCTGTGTACGTCCACAGACCATACAAGTTTACTTTTACGAAAAAGTTCAGGGAACAGCCCTCGCTTTGATGCTTCATCGAGCACTCTAGCAGCCCTTTCTCGCTGGAACATCCACCAAAGAGCTTCTAACAGTGCATTGTAGAACCTCACCCCGAACCCACATCCTTCGGAACTGAGCTTGTCAAAGACGTATTCCACAATCTGCCAATTAGACTCGTCGTCAAAATCTCCCTTGATCATCTGTCCAATTACTTGATGAATATCCGACGCCCTTATTTTGATCATCTCATCAATTAGGTTATAGGCATCATTTAATCTGGGTCCAAAAAATTAAAAAGGTAAGCTAAAATATATTAGAAATAAAATGCAATTAATAGGTGATAAAAGTCAAATCAAAGCTTTAGAGTTTGGACTTTACTTGATACAAGAGATAGAAAATCGCAAAAGCAAATAAATAAAAAAGAATTTCCCCCATTTAACATAAAGTGAGAAAGAGTATTATCTAATCAACACACAAATGTCCTGGAAGTTGTTGAAAGTTCCACCATATCATTTATGTTTAGTTGGACTTGGAAATATGATTCATATCCATATTTAATTTTACATCCTTATTTATTTGTTTTCGTTACTTACTAGGGTAGTCTGTGACCTAGTATGGACACGGAAATTCTGGTGTGGGTAAAATGGCTCGGCTAGGATTCATCCCATGATCAAGTTGTCCTCAAAAGTAATTTGGTGCCACTGTGTAAGGCTCTTAGGCAATTTTATATTTTAAATTGCCAAAACAAATTCTTGCGAACTCACTCACATTACTAGGACAACATTACTCACAAAGGGTATGCTTGAAAAAAGTTTTACCGAGCGTATCTTACGCATAATCACTTTGTAGGCTTTTGGTTAGGCTTATAAAAAGTGCTTAAAACTCCCATAAGTTTTTTTATTTCATTTCAATACTCTTTACCCTGAAGGTGTGAAGTCTAGTAAATAAGTGCTTAATTGAGTTTTTTACTGGAGATACCCTAAGACAACTTCAGTGATGCAAATAACATCTATGACTAGAAAGCTTGAATTCAAAACCATATTTTTCCGTGAAGTCCTCCCGAATCATCATTTTAAGGGGACCAGCTGCCACAATTTAATTTCAAAATTGCCTATTGGGAAGTCACATCATCTATATGAAGCAAAATATAATTCATACAATTAACACCAAATGCGTGAAATTCCCTACCAAAAAGGCATAAAATATAGAGATGACAAGTAATGTATTTTATTGATTTATAACAATCTGACAGTGACAGTTAGAATTGTCTAGCAGCGACACTTATAACTGTCCATCGGTTATAACTTGACTGAAAAATGTGCATAACTAATAAACCAGTAGATACAGTTATTAAAAGACTTATTCACTCACATGGGGTGAAGGACAACGAAAGAAATGCGGCTTATAAACAAGAACAGGGGTTAAGAGGGAAATTTCATCTTGTGATTTGAGAAGATTCATTATGCTGTGGGTATTGTCAAAAATGGAAGCAAGAATGGCATTGTTGGAAGCAAGAAAGGAGATCCCTCTGTTCTCTGGTGAGAACACCTATGGGTGGGTCCACCAGAATGTAAAGATATTTGATATTTTCAGTTGAAGTAGACATGGAAGCGAGTGCAGCAGGTGGAAGCAGCCACAGAGGGGCACACTTTGACTTGGTTGTAACTTTCAAAATTCTAGACCTGCAAGTCAAAATGAGCAGCATTCAAGATTGCTTAAATAAGGAGGTTTAAACCATCCATGATCCAGAACCCTGATGAAATCTTGTTGGATCTGAGGCAAGACGTCTCCTAACAAGAATACAAGGAACAATTCAAGATAGGTTTGACCAAGTAAGACATGAGGACAGGGTTGAAACTGCCCTCTAATGGGTCACTATCAGCAGCGATGAACTTAGTGCAACTCATACCTGAAGGATCTTTGTTGCAAGAAGATTAAAGGAAGATGATTCCTGAAGGAAGGAGGAGGTAACAAACTATAAACAAATGGGAGAGGCCAACGGGCCAATCAGTGGAGACAAATGGAAGGGAAAACAATCCAAGTGGATGGCCACATAAACAAGCAGAGGTCAGAAGGACGAGTGACAGCCGTGGAGAGGGTTATGGGTTTAATTATCAATCAATCGTCATTGATAGAATAGCCACGACATTTGAGTTCTTACTGGAGCCAGGACAGAGGTGGATCATCAACAATGGCTAAATTATGGAACTGCTTGGTTAAGCTTGCCCCACCCAGAACCATCATACCTTGGTGTTCAGATGGTGGCTAATTATATGTTGGAGTTAGAGGCACCAATGAAAATGAGTATTGTTCCTGAATTCCAGAACTGCAACAAGCATACGGAAAAGTCAACATGTAGAGATGATGGGGACTACCGGACCCAACACAAATGTAGATCAGTCTAACTGCCAAAGGAAAGGGAGGCCAAGGTCTGAATCATCAAATTAGAAACATTGCAGGTGAGATATAAGAGCTATTCAATCTGTTTACCTAATGGATCAGTCCAAGACTGCTAAAGAAAAATTCTCCCCTACAACTGATGGAATAGTCCCAATGAGAAGAGACAGGAAATGGGTCTTAGAGATGGAGGCAAAGAGAAATTGTTAAAGGCTAATTTTTCTTATCAAACAACTGTAACCCAACAAAAGAGAGGATGACAGCAAAGTTTCAGAAGCATTAACACTAGGTTTCAAGGCCAAAAAGAGAGCAGAAGACAGAGCACCTGAAGAGAACAAGCACACTTACAAATTGGAGTTTGACCCTGGAGAAATAGACCCGTTTTCAGTATTTTGGGACAACAATGATTGAATGAACATATTTGCGTATTTGTGTTTGATCAAGATCAAAGTTATTTTAGGACTACAGAATTGTGGTTGGCATGGTCATCAAGCTTCCCATGGCTGGAGCCCGATAGCAACTTTAGGGGGGTGAAGAGAGTATTCACAAGTAATCCCCATAGTTAATTAGTGGAATAATTGGTTAGTTAGTTAGTTGGGTTGGGGGAGAGGTGAATTAGAGAAATAAGGAAAGTTGTTTACAAATAAGTAAAGGTGTCGAGAGGGAGATTTTATCATTTGATTTGATAGAGAAAATTCAGATTACTATGGGAGAGTCCAAGCCTCTCGAATGTCCTGCAATAATCTGTACTCTTTTCTGTCAACGGAAACTTTTCCTCCTTAATGCTGGTCAACTTTGGAAGTTTCTATCAGAAGAGACGCAAACTGTCGCCAAAATCTAAAAGGATTGTTGGAAAATAAATTAATCATGTTAGAAAATTGTATGGAATAGAACCTCAAGACTTATTCATAATTTAGCGAAGGTTAAGACTATCCAACTGTGTGATTTCGTGTTAGTTGCATCTGGTATTGGTCTCATGTGCTTATTTGATATTCCTATATTCAGAAAAAGAGAAAAAGGAGCCACACCTTAACGCTCTGATAATGAGCCAAAAACCCTTGCACTGTAATTTGTTTGTTTTTAGTCCAATTCCACAAACAAATAACATAATGTACTGGAATTAGAATCATCATAACTCAACTGTTATTTTGTCCAAAATATTGAATTCAACTATTTACACAATCCTATAAGTGTAGCATGATTGAGATCATCGATTGGTATTTGTAACCACCAAATCATTATAACTTCACCCTCAGATCAGAAAGTAGCACAGCTAAAATAATAATAATAAAAAAAATAAAAATTAAACACTGCAATATTACCAAAAGAAATCTGACCTGTCATTCCTTGCATAAAGAGCTAGCATCATGCAGTAGCACATGACACTGGGCAGTAATCCTGAAGCTTTGATTTCTTGGAACTGCTCCTCACTCTCGTCAACAAGCCCAGCAGTGCAGTATACACTTAACACAGCTTCAAGTGTCAGCTCATTAGGTTCACAATTTGCTTTTTCCATTTCAACATGAGCTTTTACAGCCTCTTCATACTGACCTGCTTGCCTAAAAGCTTCAATCAGGCCGTTGAATGAATGCACATCCCGTTTTAAACCTGATTCATTCAACCTGGATAAAATTGCTTCCGCTTCTTTGTACAATCCCCCCCTTGCATATGCATGAACAAACGAATTATAGGTCTCCAGGTTTGGGTTGCTTCCAACTTCTTTCATAGTGTTAAATGCAACAAGAGCCTCTTCATACAGTGCAGCCTGCCCAAAAGCTTCAATCACCCCAGTGTAAGCCTTGGAAGTCGGCACTATTCCTTTCTCATTCATATGAAGTAAAATTTTCTTGGCATCTTCATAAAGTCCACCCTTCCCACAAGCAAATATCAAGCCCTCGTAAGTCTCCATGTTGGGCTCAATATTTTCCTCCACCATGTCATGAAATAAAGTGACCACCTCCCTGAAGTACCCTCCCTCCCCAAAGACCTGTATGAGAATATTATAGGTACCCACATCAGGATCCGTGTTACTTACTTTCATCTCAAGAAAAAGTTCACGGACATCATCATACCTCCCATGCTTCCCATACAAATTCAATAATATACTATACGTGGCCGCATTCGGCACACACCCTGCAGCCTGCATCTGCCTAAACACGCCCATCGCCTCTTTGATAGATCCCAATTCAGCATAAGCCTGTAATAACACATTATAAGAAGTAATATCCGGCAAATTACCCCCAGATTCCATCTCCCTAAGAAGATCCGAAACCTTCTCTAACCTATTCAACTTCCCAAACGTCTGAACAAGATAACTATAAGTATTAATATCTGGAACTATTCCACTTTCATTCATGGTCCTAAACACCATTTCAGCCTCATCACCCAACCCTCTATTAGCACAAGCACAAAGCAAAGTATTATAAGTGATAACATCAGGTTGAATCCCTTCATGTCTCATTTCAGCAAACAATCCTAACAACCCCTCCCAATCCAGCCCACCCCTAGCACAAGCATTAATCACAGTGTTGTAAGTTAAAATACTCGGCGAAACCCTCTCCTGCTTCATTGCATCGAGGAGTTCGAGCGAGGCCTGGAACTGGCCGTTACGGCCATAGGCGTTGATGATGGCGGTGTAAGCGTAGACGGTGCGAGCGACGCCATTGCTTGGCATTTCGTCGAACACCTCACGACACTTGTCTAACAAGCTTTCGCGGCCCAAGAGCGTGATCATGATGGTGTATATGTGCTCGTTGGGCTTACACCACAACTGGCGCTGCATGTACTTGAAGAGACGCAGCGAGCGTTGCCAATCGCCGCGCTGCGCGAATTCCTTGAACACGAGGGCGAAGTCGTTGAGGGAGAGCTTGTTTTTGAAGGGGTCGAGGCACCGCGCAATGCTCCCACGAGGCGGCAGCGCGGTGAGGCGGTTGATTAGGGTTTCCACATCGTAGCTGTACTTTCCCTTCTCCACCGTCAAGGAGGGATTTATGGGGATGAGCTCCTTGAACTTGGTGGCGCGTGATTGGAACTGGAAAAGGCGTTTGGAGGAAGTTGCGAAGAATAGTTGGCGGAGGGTGGTGGTTGGGTTGAGGAGCGCGGGAGAGAAAGGTGAAGGGCTGGGCACAGAGAGAGGAGGTGAAAGGGAAAGGGTCATTTTCTGCGACGCGGTCGTTTTGCGAACTTAGTTGTGAAAACAGTTACGTGGTGGCGTGTTCATGTCGACAAGAGCTGTGCTAGAGTGAATGGAAAATGGAGGTGGAAGAAGTTGGAGAGAGGAGACTGAGGTTGACGATGGTAACAGAATTGAGGAAACGCCACGTGGTGCTCTTTGTGGATAACGGTCAGGGATGGTAAAAATGGAAAGTGATCGGGTTATTTGACCCGATAAACCCAAATGTTTCTGGCGGTGGAGCCCCTGGAAAACGGTTCAAATACAACCGGATCCTTTTACCCGGGACAATTGGCGGTAACGGATTTTCAAACGACCATCAAGCGGGAGAAATGTACGCAAGCTTCCTGCGTTTGGCATACGCTATGCTTTGCTGTGTACATTTAATTAAATTAAATGTAATTAATATTTAATTTTACATAATACAGAAGATGTATGTAATTGAATACTTAGAAAAAAAAATACCTAATGTAAGAGGTGATGAAAGTCTAGTAGACAGAAGAAGGCAATGAAAATGGTTTATTCTCAGTCCAATAAGTTCAATAAAGTTTATTAAACTTTTTTATTAGGTAAAATCTAAACTCATGTTTATTTAAATAATATTTATATAATTTTAACAGTTTAGTATTATATTTAATATTTTTTTTTATTAATTATATTTTTATTATATGATTGAGATAAATATTATTTTAATAAATTATAATTTATGTTTGTCCTATAAATATAATTAGTATTTTTTTAAAAAAAAACTTATTTTATAATTATTCTTATTCACTGTATTCATAAATGTGTAATACTATTTTACTAACTTAAAGATACTTATCAATTTATATTTTTGTTAAATAATTAAATTATTTTTATTTATAATTATGTATAAAAGAGTTATTCTTTTTTGTGTCTATACGTAATTAATTTATTAAACTTATCATTTAAGTTAACTTTAATAGTTTTTTTATCTAATTGTTTTCTAAAATTTGACCATTTTTCAATTATAAAACTGCAAGTAATTAAAACTTTTTATAAAAAAGTTATAAAAATCATTTTATTTAATTTTATAATTATAATAATAATAATAATAAGATATTTTAAGTCTATGATAAATTGAAAAACTTTCAATTGAGTTTTAATAAATATTTTTTACTATTGAGTACTTAATAAATTCAAAGAGACACTAGTTTTAACTTATTCTTTTTCTATTAACATAGTAATGAACTTGTTAAGTAGTTGACATGATTATTATTTTGTTACATCACCTTTTGTGAAGTTTTCGCACACATGATTATAAAGGTTAAACTCATTTGGTTCTTTCTATTTTTGTGGATTTTTCTCAATTTGATCTTTGTTATTAGAATCCTAAAAATTAGGTTAATTGACATCTGCTGTTAAATTGACTTAACGGGATTAAGTTTTTTATGACCTAATTTTTTAAGGGTGTTGCTTCCTCCACCGCCACCCCTTTTCCCTCCACCTCCTCAATCCTTTACAAAAAAATTTTAATTACAAAATTAGCTTTTTTTTATTTTTAATCTTATTTATTTACTTTATTCTGAAACCCTAAATTTCTACCTATTTTTACTCACCCATTTTCACTTTTCTATTTTCACTCGCACAGCCCCACCCCCCACTCTCCTAAGTCTCACTCTCTCTTTCCAGATTCTCACCCTCTCGAACTCTCACCATATTCATTTCTTCTCATCTCCTAACTCTTACTTCTCTTCTCCATATCTGTTTGGTTCTTCTCCATATTCATTTGGTTTTGTGGTGCGGTGGTGTGGTTTTTCGTGGTAGGGCGGTGCGGGATGTTTGCGGTGGTCATTCGGCGGTGCAACGGTTCCAAACGATAATGAATATTTTACGACTAACAATAATTAATATTTTATGACTAACAATAATGAATATTTTATGAATAACATCATAAAAAAATAATTTTATTGACATTGATAAAAAATTATAAATGACATCAATGGAAACATATATTTGGTAAAAAAATAAATCTGGAAATTAACCACGATATTCATTATTGTTAGTAAAATGTGTTAAAGTACATGTATCTCAATTTCAAAACGATAACAAAATAAAAAAAATGAAAAATGTATACATGAATTAATTAAAAAAATTTCAAAAGTTCAAAAATCTTACTATTTAATTATAATTCAAAATTTTCTAAATTTAAATGATCAAATTCCTCTCTTAAAGTTTTAAAATTTTAATATTTTATTTTTTTTATTTAAATGATTATATAAAATGTTTCAATCTTTTTATAAAATTAACTATCCTCCACAATAATTTTTCTGACACATTGCGACATATATTTCTTCCTCATGTATCAACATTTTTTTATGTGAGATTGCTTAACTCTTCGTACATTGGTGTGGGTAAAATAAACAATCAGAAAGTTCAAAAGATACAACAATAGAAAGAAACATAAAAAACAGAGAGAGAGAAGAAAATGAAACATAGAAACATGTGTCCACCATTAAAATGGTTGTGTTGTTTGGGTGATGAGATCAAAGAGAGAAAGAAACAACATAACTGTCAATAACAATTTTTTGTTGGTTAAGCATAAATCAGACCATCGCATTCATGTAGGGGATTGGAGTGGTAAAAGTTAAAAAAAAAATTTAACTCTAAAAATAAAATTGTACTGAAGGGTAAAACAGGAATAGGAAGGTGGAGGGAGGGGCAAAACAGGAATGGGGAGGTGGAGGGAGCAATACTCATTTTTTAAACGTGGCATTCTCTACGCTATATACGTGGAATATATAATTAAAAAAAATCTAAAAATTGAAACCTAAATTAGGGTTCATCATCTTCAACCTTACCTTTCATCATTTTCAACCCTAACAATTAATGTTCATCACGAAATTTGGTTTTCATGAAATTAAGCACCACCAAATTAGGGTTTAGTAAAATGAAATTAGGTTCGAGATCGGAGTTAAAGGCCTTAACGACATCTCCCGAAAATAGTTCACCATCGTTGTTTTCTTGTGAAGCGGTGTGAGGGGTTTGGGGGGTGTCGAGGTCGATTATTTGGGGTTTGGAGTTGAATTTGAAAAGGGGTAATTGAATTTGAGGATGGAGGAGCTCAATGAGGTAGTGATCGAGGGGGAGGCAAGAATCAGAGGAAGAAGATTGAGAAGGGCTTTGATTGGTTTGATTAAATTGGAAGGAATGTTGTTTATTTTGGGGAGTGGCGGGTGGAGAGAGTTCACCTAAAAGATGCAACTTGATGCGATTCAAAGCTGAAACTTCAGCTGCGTTGGCAATGTTTGGTCGAATTGGTCCGATGAAGTGGATTTGGGGTTCCTTACGATTAAAGATGGTGGCATTTTGTAGGTTCCATGGAGATTCAAAAGTCTCGCATTTGTGTCCAACGCAATTTAGGGTTCGTGGCTAATTTGGAGGTTTTCAGATTTGTGATTCTGTTTTCACTTTATAGGTTTCAAATGGTTTAATGGAGAAGAAAATAGGTGATGATGAGTTCGATTGCGGTGCGAAGAGCTTGAGTGCTTATTACGTTGGCCATGGTGGCGATTTTCCCTCGTAGTGTTGGATGGAAGGAGATGAATTAAAGCGAACATGACGGAGTCACGATTTTGATTTTGCGGTTACTTGATTGCAGGTTGACGGTGTACAAGGAAGATGGTGGTGGTTTTGAGGCGCGATTGGGTTATCTTATGATGGTTGTTGTGTAATGTACATGAATTACACATGCTGGAATGAAAGTTATTGTTGAATTTAGGGTCTGGTGATGGACAATGAAGAAGATTTCTGGGTGGTGCTTGACTGTAATGGAAGATGATTTTTTTAAAATTTTTTAATCAAAATGTTAAAATGTTTTTAAATTCCACATAGAGCTCTCTAAATGTCATGTTTAAAAAACTTGTCACATCAACCTCCCACTTCATAAAAAACTTAACTCCCTTAACCCAATTTAACGGTAAGGTCCACTTGACTCAAATTAGCATTTTTAGGACTAAATTAAGAATTCTAATAAAACGAGGATCGAATTGGAAAAAACCCACAAAAATAAGAACAACTAAAGGGGTTAATACTAACCTTGTTTTCATGGTGTTATATTTTATAGAATGAAATATAAAATTATAATATATTTTTCATTTTGGATTAAAATCCTATAATCATAATTTTATAATTATATATTTTTGGATTAAAATTATAAAGATATATTATAAGTAATAAAATAATAAAATTGTAAAATTATAAAATTATATTTATTGAATATTTAATAGATCATAAACATTTATAAAGAACGAAAATTCTCAAACTTATCAGTAATTATAGTTCTCAGAGACTAAATTTAAAGTTCTCAAATTATACAGTTATCCGAGACACAATTTAAAGTTTTCAAATTTATTTTTTATTTTATTTTATTATGATATTTAAATAACTAATATCTCTTTCTAGTTTAGAAAATGTTACTTAAATCATATATCCTTTCTTTTTAGTTTAGATAATTAATTTAATTATTAAATATATTTTTAATCCTTTAATATTTTTATCAAAAATTGAATTTTATTTTTCTCTTAAATTTTGATTTTTTTTTTATTTTTAAACTTTATTAATAAATAAATTTAATTTTCGTAACATGATGATATTAAAAGTTTGATAATATGACAAATAGCGTTGTCACAGGTGTTAACACGTATATGTCAGTTAACACATGACCAACATGATTATCACATTAGTAAATATTTAATATCATCTAGTTAGGATAACTAAATTCATTTATTAATAATTTTGTAAATAAAAATGATTAAAAATTTAATTCGAAGACGAAATTCAATTTCATAAAAATGACATATAAAATATAAAAAATATAAGTTGAAAAAATTTGTAACCAATAGTTAAGTGTTTATAAAAACATAAAATGAAAAAAAAAATGTACTTTATAAAAACATAAAATACATAAAAAAATGTAAGTATTTAAAATTTTATTTTATTTTTCTTAATTTCGTATTTTTCTTAGCTTATTTTATATTGTTATATAATTTAAATGTTTCTCTTGTATTTTAATTGTTTATGATATTAATATTAATGTTATATATATATATATATATATATATATATATTTGCATCATTATATTTTATTTCATTGAATTGATTTTTTTTTAATATTTTTATTATTTCACATATTAATATGCATATTATTTATTAGTTTATTTGAGTTTTAATTATTATTTATGATCTTTAAACTTAAATATATTTTTTAGTCTTTTAATTTTCATACGCAGTTGGATTTAGTTCATATTTTAAACTTTAAATATTTTTATCAAAAACTTTATTAATGATGGATTAAGTTCTCATAACCACACATTATTATAGATTTGATGATCTGACAAACAGTTTTGCCACATGTCACCACATATTAATGTAGACACCCATATGACAATGTTGGTATTAGTAAATATTTAACATTGTCTAGTGATAAATATTAAATTCATTTGTTAATGAAGTTCTGAAAATGATTTAAAATTTAAAATAACGATGAAATTTATTTTTAATAAATTAAAAATATATTTAACTCTTTATTTAATTAAAAATAACTTAATTTAAATAAGTAATGATTTAAAATAATTTTAATTTTAAAAAATAGCGATCATTTAAAGGGTAAAAATTATTTTAGTTTAAAACTAGTTACACACAAATTAGTGAATTAGTGTTTGTTAAAAAATATTTAGAGGTTAAGAAAATAAATAATAACTATTTTTAAATTTATAATTAGGTTTTGAATGAAATCAACATGAAAAGTGATTTATGGGTTTAGAAAGTCAACATGCGTCTAAAAATATAAATAGTAGATTTTGTAAAAATATAAAAGGTAAAACATGTATAGAAATATAAAGTTGACTCTTTAGAATTATAAAAGATATAAAAAATATGCAGAGTAGACTTTCTAAAAATACAAATTAATGTATGATCATATTAGTCTAATGAGTATTGTTATACTCGTCTAATTAATTTACAATCTCGTCTAATATATGTTGTTAGACTCATATAATCATTATATGGAAACACTCGTCTGATGTGTATTACTAGACTTTTTTTAATCAACATGTGGATAAACTTCTATAATGTATGTTACAAGACTCATATAATCATAAAATGGATAGAGTCGTATATGTGTACTAATAGACTCGTTTAATATACATGTGAACAAACTTGTCTAGTATATATAGCTAGACTCGTCTAATCAATGTATGAACAAACTCGTCTATTGTGTATTGCAAGACTTGTCTTTTCAGTGTATGAATATACTCGTTTAATGTGTATTTTTAAACCCATTTAATCAATGTATGGACTGAATCATCAATTTTTTTTATACTTGTCTAATCAGTGTATGGATAGACTCATTTATTGTGTATTGCTAAACTCATTTAATTTTTTTCACTATACTCATATAATTAATGTATGAACAAACTTATCTAATGTGTATTGCAAATTTCATCTAGTTAGTGAGTGAATAGACTTATCTAATGTGTATTAATAAACTCATCTAATTTGTGTAAAGAAAGACTTGACTAATTATATTACTAGAGTCATCCAATCTATATATGAATTATTCATCCAATGTGCATTACTACACTCGTTTAATCTACACACCGACAAACTCGTTTATTTGTTATACTCGCCTAATTAATGTATGAAATAACTTGTCTAATTTTTTTATTATACTCGTATAATTAGTGCGTGGAGAATCTCGTTTAATGTGTATTGTTAGATTTGTGTATTTATTTTTGCTATATTTTTCTAATTAATGTTTGGAAAGACTCGTTTGATATATTGCTAGACTCGTATTATGTGTATTGCTAGACTCGTATAATTAATACATCGACATACTTGTCAGTTAAACTTTTTTAATCAGTATATGGACACATTCATATAACATGTATTTTTAGACTCATTTAAATAGTGTATGTTTAGACTCATATAATGTGTATCTCAAGATTTGTCTAATCAATGAGTGGACAAAATCATCTAACGTGTATCTTAAGATTCGTCTAATTTGTGTATGGAGAAATTTGTCTAATGTATACTGCTAGACTTTTCTAATCAATGTATAAACATACTCATCTAGCATTTGTTACAATATTCATTTAATTAGTGTATGGATAGAGTCGTTTAATCAATGTATGTGCTCGTTTAATGTGTATTACAAGACTTGTCTAATTAGTGAATGAACAAACTCGTCTAATGTGTATGTCCTAATCTAGCATGTCATACGTCACATGAATCAATAATATTTGCAAAAGAACAAGATTCTTTAATAATTCAAAAAATAATGAATATAAAAAGACTTTGATCAAAATATTCCCTTTTCACAAAAAAAAAACATTATTTTTTTCATAACAGTCTTGTTAGATTCAAATGACAATTTAATCCTCACTTTTTCCAATAGTGATATTAAACTAACTTTAATAAAAGGCACATATAACATATCACTCAAGCCCAAAGTCTTCCCATACGTGAGCTTTAGAATAACCTTTTTTTCTTCTTAAGACAATAATTGTCCTGAAGTCATTAAAATAAATGTGTTCTTCTCCATCCCCGACACTAGTGTAAGAGGTAAAAGAATTTTTGTTTGCATAAATGTGTCTAGTTTTGAAAGAAACTCATTGGGTAGAATTATGGTTTCTACTTTGATATCTTCAAGTAACTTGTGATACTCATTAATTTAGGTATTTATGTTCTTATCCTCAATAATCTCCCAGTAGTAGTAGTTTCTTATGACGAATGTTTGTTTGATGACATATTTGACAGTATATTTGAGAATAAACAAATCACAAATATCTTTCGCTTCCTTATAGGAACAATACACATTGAACAAGTCATTAGACAATGCACTAAATAAAGTGTGTCAGCATACCTTGTTCGCATGAATTCAATCTTCAACTTGTTTTGAAATGATACTAGAGTTAGGTTTTGAAGATGGGACAACAGTAGCGACTCCACACATGTTTAATAGGATAAACACAAGTTCTTGTCAACACCAAAAGTTGTATCCAGAGAAGACCTAGATTTTTGACACGTCTGGAAACAGTTTCACAAAGATCTTCTAATTTCCAGAAACAATGTTTTGATTATCTAGATTTAGGTTGTTCATGTGAGTTATAAGTCGTCAAGATTATTGTAAATATTGACAAAGGTACAAACAAAACTTATTTTTGAGATGTAGATTCAATGTTCTTAAATACTTATCTCTATGTATTGCGCAAGTCTCTTGTATAATAACACAAAAGAAACTTTTCAAATTTTGTGAGGTATTCAAAATATAATAAGAGAAACTCTTTTTAAAAAGTAAATATACTCATGCTAATAGAAAAAAAAACCGAGAGAACCAAGGAAATGCTAGACAGAAAGGTAGAAGACGTGATTGAATGATTTTGAAAAAAACATTAAATATCTATTTATAGGTGGAAAAGTAATTTATAATGGGTAAAAAATTCCAAGGTTTATTGAAGAAAAATCAACATCAACTCAATGTTCAAAATCATCACATCTAGTGTTATTATTTTTGAATATAATATTGCAAAAGATTTGTTCTAAAAGTTGCAGATGAATTTTCGAGCTTGGATCGCAAGCTTCGTGTGCTTCCAACGTGATAAAAGGGTACAATGTGCTTCCAACGTTTTGCTTGAAGATATTTCCCAAAATGCACGCTGTCAGTGTTTATATTTTTGTTTCAACATTCTTTTATTTTATTAAAAAACATTTTTAATAGTAGATATTTTGGATCATGAGTCTGGTTTCCCAATTCTATAAATAGAACATTTCATTCACTCCAAAACAAATCATAAGGAAACCTCTCTTCTCTCATTCTCTCTTAAGTTTTATTTTTTATTTTTTCTTCTTTTTCTAAAAATATTGAATTTTGGGAACTTGTACAATATATCGTGAATAAGTTTTTAAGGACAGTGATCTATACATTTTAAAAAATCTCTTGTTTGTGATCTTTATTCTTTTATTGTCAGCTTTTAAAACATGTGGAAAAAAGAAAAAAAAATCAAGCAACAATTGAAACAAGGGTGAATCAAGAATAGATGTTTTAAAATTTGCAACGTAGCTTTTGCAATTAGCGTTTTATTTTATAACACTTTCATGTCATGATATCAATCTTAACAATATTTGGGTTACGCTTCTCATAGTTTTGATTATTTTTTTTCTTTCAAACACATATGCCTAAAGCAGATCCAAATGTAACATTCATTATGATGATTTACTCTTAATAAATGTTGCAAAAAGTATAGAATATTTATTTGTTGTATATGTAGTCAAATGAAATTACATTTCTGAGCAACAAATACTTTGTTTTCTAGAAGTACTATATCGAGAAACTCAAGCTAATACATGTACCTCATATGCAAAAATAAATGGAGGGATTCTAGATATCATGCATATGCATAAGGATCTTTAATTAAAATCTTTTAAATAATTTTGTAGATACCTTTGCTGCATCCAATATCTTGTGTTGTATTGAATCGGGAGATAACAAAGTACGGTTGAAAGGAACATAGTATTTGGAGCATGGTATTTTTCAACTGAACCGAACGATCTAGGTGAGAAAGGATAATACAATGCTTATATTATAAAAAATATTTTAATTTAACTTGATATTACAAAATTAGCATCCGCTTATATTATATATAAAGAGTATCAATTAATTATCAATTTTATTCCTATTAATATATTGTATTTTATTATTTATCTTGTAATTTTTGTAACTTAATATTTAAACTAAATTAAATATTTATAAAAAATATCAATAATAATATTTTTTATTAATAGTTACTTTTTATCTATACACATGTCCACACATATGTTTACGCACACACAACCTCTTATATATTTTAAAAAACGGTTGAAAGATAACTTAAATTTTTTTCCAACCAATAAATAATTAGAAAAAAAACATCTTATTTATGATCTTTAATAATTATTTAATCAATATATCCGTAACTATTTATCTATGTACCCTTTTACTCAGATCATATCTTTAATATGATAATTGATTTTTATTATAATAAATATTATATATAGTCTATAACAGTCACTTACTGTTCAATTTTTATATCTATAGAATAGTCTTTCTTTGTTCTTCCCAGTATTTGTCTTTAAAAGCAACAATGTCTCACTACAATAACACATTTTAGATTGTAACCGTGAAGATGATCCACAGCTTTGAGACTTTGTTGAACCAATCATCCTTCGCGTCCAACCATTTCCTGCACTCTCACCTTTCATTTCACTACAAGAAGCAAATACCTAAATTCCCAATCCTTAAAATCAAATGCAAAACAGCAAAACAACTATTAGCTTACCTCTTGAAAAAGACTATCTCCCACTTGAACAAGCATATCTCCCTCTTGAACAACACGATCTCGAACCTAATTTGCCCCCAACTCAGATCACGAACAACAACCCCAAGGTGTCTTAAAATATGGTTTATAAAAGATTAAGTCACCAACACACGTGCTACAATGTTAATCTACTTCCAAATGTTAAAAAATGTCAACGTAGAAGGCAATGCTCAGTGAAGGTGGAAGAAGACGTGGAAGGGCCGTTAGCCACATCACCAAAAAATTGACGCCGTCTATTTTTAGGGACTAAAAATACATGTTTCCATACTAAGAGGATGAAATGCCATCAATCTTTGATGCATGACTAAAACCAAAAATCAGTGAAACTTCGTATACTAAAAACATATTTAACCCAATATAATATTATATTTTTAGTTATTTAACTGTTACCCTTTGTATTCTTTCTCCTATCTATTTTTTAAATAGCTTTTCAAATAACGATTGAAAATATTTTTATCAATGCAATTATAAAAATTAATAAAAAATGGCTTATTTTTAAAAACTACTTTTTGTATATTTTGTTACGAATTTTAATGTTTACGTTTTATAATTGTTTTAACTGTAAGAAAAAGAATTAATTTAATTTTTTAATGTTTATTATCATAAAAAATGTAAAAATGATATTTTTTTTATAACTACTTTTATATATTTAGTTAGAATTTTTATGTTTATGTTCGATAATTATTTTTAATTGTAAGAAAAAGTTTAATTTATTTTTTTAATGTAAACATGAAAATAATATGTTCTACTCATAATTATTATTTTTAAATTGTGTTAGTCTTTTCTTATGATTGAAAAAAGAAGGAAGAAGATGGCAGAATATGTGTTTTCGCCTGATGATAATAATGTTCCCAATTTAGGTAAAAGGATTTTTTAAAAAGATTTATTTTAAGAATCCAATAAGATAAAAGGTGGATTTTGCGTTGAAAGGAAACCTAAAAGACGAAAACTAAAAACGTGGGCGTTTAAGGCTCTAGTAGTTACAGTTTGATGAAGCGGTCCACGTCATCATTCTGAGATGGAGGTGGTGGAGCAGAGTAGGGGCCCACTGTGGAAAATATATAACGGGGGAGGCGAAGAGATCAACGGGCCCCGCTCCCGTGTTACGGTTTGTGATTGCGACATGGTAAGTGTAATGTTATTACGCGGAGGACAATCTTGTCATTTCGCCTCTCACTTCCTAACAGACACACAGCTCCCACTGTGAAGAGGGGAAGAAAGAAAAACAGAAACAAACTCCCATCGCATCATCATTCACTTGTTTCCGTTGTTGTTGTTCCTGTTCTTCGGTTTGGTCTCAATTCAACCGAATCACCTAACACCTACTCCTGGATGCATTAGACAACAATGGAGGATTCCGAGGTATAGCTTACCCTTCTGTTGCTCCGCTCACCCTTTTCAACTGCTTCTCCCGCCGCCTACCGCGGTTTTGTCTTTTTCTGTTTTTTATTCTTCTCTTTTCTACGAGGAAAATCGGTTCGGTTTTATTGTTCTCTGGGTTCATGGTAATGGGGACGCTCGTTTGTGATTTATGGTGCGTTTGGTGTTTTGGGTTTTCATTGGGTGTTTTGTGTTTTTGATCAGAAATTGACGGCGTTGAAGAAGGCTTACGCCGATATCATTCTCAACACGGCGAAGGAGGCGGCGGCGCGTATCATGGTGTCGGAGCGTAAAGCCTCGCGCTTTCAGCAGGAACTTGTTTCTACTAAGGAAGAAGCACTTCGAATGCTACTCAGGCTCAAACAAATGTTCGATTCTAAGGTTTGAAATCACGCTCTTGCAAAGGGGTCTCCTTTTATAAAAAGATTCTTTCTTTGCCCTTTTACGCTTCGTTTTTGCTTTTTTTTGAAATTGGTGTGTTTGATTTGGAGTTTGTTACCCTACTCATGCTTCGTGATTGTGGTTTTGTGTGTATTGCTTTGTTCTCGATTAGTAATCAGTAATGTTTCGAGATTCCCGTTTCACTGTGTTGGTTCAGATTCCCGGCTAATTGCTTGCATCAGTTTGATGAGTTCAATGTAAACATTCTTAGCATGTGGGTGGGAGAAGAAAGGAAATTGTAGATAACGGAAACGCGTTACTTTTTCGTTGAGTTCTTGAAACATCTTCAATAGCTTAAATGTGGGTTGCTTTGTAATGGTTATGCTGTTTTGTTTCAGTTCATTCTGTGATACCATTGATATGGTCGGTGTCAGACATTTTAAACCTGGGGTAAGAGTTCTTCGGAACTGTCACATTGTTGTTGTCTTTTAAGATTCGGGTCATTGACTCTTGTTTTATTCTCATCTCTGAAACACAGGGTTGTTTGTCGGAAAATTCTTGCTAAAAATAAAAGGGATTGACTATTTTTTTGTGACATTTTGTCGTGGTTATTAAAGGAACGCAATCAATACACATTTGATAAAGTATGTGATATAATCGTGTCTTGGTGTCAGAGGTATCCACTGGTACTTCTGTAATTGCCTAACGCTCCATCAATTTACCACATCTAGTTAGAGGATGGAGCGGACTTGCTTGTGAATGCAGGGACAAGACTATTACTAGATACTTTTCATGCTTGCATATTTTTGAATGCTAAACTTGTTCTATTACTGGGAAATCATATAAAGAAATATACATTGTATTATTGTTTTGGATTTTTAAAGTAAATTCAACTCATTGCAAATGCAGTGATTTTTCAACAGTGAGAGATTACTACCATCATAACATAACTCATGCTACATGCTAACATAAGAGTAATTCAATATTCTAACCTAGCTGCTAATACAGCTGAAGCCAATCAATCTATGTGGTCTCATCTTCTGTCGTGTCTAATGAATGACAACTTTGCAGGTCAGTGAAGCAGAGCTGATGTCATTGAATCAGCAGAAGAAAATTGAGGAGCTTGAAGCTCAGCTCCAGGAAGCGGAGGAAATAGTTAGAGACTTAAGAGCAGAGTTGAGAGAAACCCAGGCTGAGCTGGAGACTATGATGAAACACCAAATGCACCCCCCCGTGGAGCAAGACAAAGACGATGAAATTATAGCTCAGGGAAATTTTCTGCAAGAGAACAGACTTGATCATCATGGTGGATCTATTTATTCTGCACCTGGTTTACAGCTTGAATCACTCTCTGTTTCTGAAACCCGAAATCCAACTATAAATGGATCCATTGGTAGCAGTAAGTTCTGTGGGTCACATGATCATACAAACAACTGCTACATTCATAACCCAGACTTTGCATCCATAGTCATTAGGAGGAAAGAGCCCAAGCTCTACAGAAATGGATGCACTCAGAGAATACATGCATTTGAAAGGAGCCTTTTTGATGCCAATGTGTCTGTTTCAGGAAACCTAGATAATGTAGAGGATGAAACTTTAGTGAGTCTGCATGAAGAAGGTAAAGCAATGACCGTATCAACTGTATCAACTAATGCCAACGATGATATTATTTGTGAAAAGGAGAAACCAGATGAACTTAAAGTGGTGAAAGCAGATGCTGACCTTGTCAAAGCTCCAGTTCATAGAAAAAAGAGAAGATTTGGGAAAAGGAAGGCTACTAAATCTGGATTACATTCTAACCAGGCTAAGGAAACAAATAAAGAATCAGGCCTGTCTTGTGCAAAACATTCTCCACTTGTATTGGATAACGATGACCCCTCAAGGGTGAGTTCTTCAACATATGAAAATGAAACTCAGAAGGATATAACGTCTCCTGTTGCTGATGTACCCACATACACAACTGCAATGAATGAGCAATCAAGATCTCATAGCAATACTGAAAATTGGGAAGAATTACTTGAAGTCTGTAGCACTCGGAGCAAAACTAAAGCTGACAAGGAACCAATGGATAAATCAGATTTAACAAGACAAGATAGTTTGTCTGCTGAAAGTTTAGAGGTTCCAGCTTATAAAAGTATTGAAGCATCTAATGAGTCAAGGGATAAAATGGACCCAAAGGTATCTGATGTAGATGCAAAGGTTTCTAATCGACCTACAAGTGATAGGTTTCTTAAGTACACATTCTGTAGAAAGCGTAAGAAGGAGGCTGTTAGCTGTGATGAAGATTGCTCTCGAGATAATACCGATTCAAAGGAAAAGTGTGCAAAGAAGCAAGATGGTCATGTGGATCCTCAGAAATCTTGCACAATGACTGAATCATCTCGGGACAGCCGACGACTGGCACAGGTTGCTCGCCAGGTTGGTAGTTTGTGAATGTTTGTTTCCATCTTTCAGTGTTTTGTGCAGGCATGTGTGTGTGTGTACTATTTCATTGTGTATCATTGTTAAATAAACTAAACTACATTTTTTTTTTCAAACAAGGTCATAGCATTATAGTAGTTAGGTTGCTAGCTGCAGACAACCGTTCACTTTGACTAATATTTAGCTAATTTTAAATATACCTAATTAGAAATGGACAAATTGTTCTACTAAGTGGTAATTTTGTTATACTCTTACCATACTTCCTTGCTTGATGAAGAAAACTCTAGAGCTGGATGATCTTCACTTTACTCAAGTTCTTATTGCACTTGTTTTGAAATCCTCAACTATTCCTCAAGTCCTTCACATTCCCCTTTTCACTAGCCACTGATCTTATTTTTTACAGATAGTGTGGCATTTCAATGAACAGTCAATGAATCTTCTTATTAAAAACCCGTACATACGATATAATTACGAATGCTTACGAAATTTGGCCATTGAATCACTTGAACCTTGCTGCAGACAAATATCATACAGAGACTCTTTCTTGACTCCAGGGTTATGGTCTGGTAATAGAGACAGCCAAAATCATTTGCCTCCCTTTGGTTTGAGGTTCAAAAGCTGTCCAGTGTCCAATCAAACCCCTTTTACCAGAGCAATTTTTCTAGCCAAGCTTGTCTGCAATATGAGTCTTTAATCGTCCATTTTTTGTGTTGTCTACTTCACACTTCACAGCTCAATTTTTTATTTTTCTGTTATAAGATATTACTATTTTTCTATTGATTTTGTACTACGATCCTCCTTTTGTTTTGACTTCTTTCCTTTGTTATCATTGCTCTTTCTCAGCCATGGCATCATCTTGGAGATGATGATTCCAATTAAGGTAAGCCTATTGAAAAGTTGAGTTACTTTAAGCATTAGAGGTTTGTTTAGGACTCGGTTCCTTTTTTTTTTTTTTTACTTTATTTTCCTTGAGTTATTGTCTTGTCAACTATGCCTTAGATTGGTGGTGGTGAGTGCGTGTCTATAGTTTCTCTATACTAAGGCCTTTAATCATTAATGGTGGATGTCTTTACCATTTTTGTATGTACTTCTAAGTTTATTTGCTGTACATATCTTTAGTATGAGAAACATCCTTCTCTCTGGGATTGACATATGGCTCTGGTTATTGAAAAACACTTCCTCTTTATGGAAATCAAGTTCTCTGGACTATGATTATTTATTCCGGTGATGTTTCTTCTAATTGTGCTTACTTCTATATATGCTACTTACCGAGTTTTACAATGTATAAATGTCTTGTGTGTCTATTTCACATTGGCCTATTATGTACACCCCTAGTGTTATGGATCCTAGAATAGATAACTTTTGACTGTTAGTAGCACACTTTACCCATCAGGCATATATGGTTCACTTATTCCGACCAGGTAATTATCACAGTTGAAAACACAAGTTTGACACAGTAAACCTAATATTTTTGTCTCGAAATATGACCCATGCTAACTGATGCTTGCTCTCATAAACATCAATCTCTCATAAATCTTAGTATTTATGTGTTTCTCCTTGCTCAGAACTTTACTTTGTCAAATGCAGGTTGACTTTTTCTGTTTGGTTCTTGACTTCTCGCCATTCTTAAATATCCTGTTTCCTTAGTTTTGTAGTAGTCTGTAACATTGAAAAACTGCTAGGCTCTTTCTTGGTTCTATTATTTGGGCAATTTTTCTTTTTGTTTTTCACGATTTTTATTTCGAATGGAGTTAATTTCGGATTCAGTAGTTTTTGAGGATTTCTTATCCCCTACCATTTGTATCTATCATTTGTTAATAAATTCTTTGTTTATTACAAAACAAAACTCAGCCCCTCTGTTTGCTTTAAATTGCCAGCACTGTTTGAATGAAATGCTAGCAATGATTTGGGTTCACTCTCTATGTTTCTACTTTCTAGCATGTCTTTTTTGTTTTTTAATATTACTTTTGTGTTAAGTATGGAACTCAAGATGCACTAGCCTTCTTTATAGTTAAAGTGGTAGGCTTTTGAAATCTTTACTTTACGTATTATGCATTTTCTTCCCCAAAAAGACCTTGACACTTGAGTCTTCATTATATTCTCGTATAATTGCAATTAAAAAGTTTGGTTTTTTCTTTCTAGTTATGGAAAAACTATCTCATTTTTTCTGATTATTCTTGTTTTGAGCTTTAGATGTGATCATGACAAGGTTTACTTGGTAGTAGTGAAAAGGGATGAAGCTAACTTATTTCTTGGATTTGATTTGCAGCTTATATCCTTGTCTGAGAAGAAATGGTGGCAGTAGATCCATCTATTTATGGGGAGTTGAATGGATGGGTGGGAAAGGACTCAAAGCACAGTCCAAATGCGCAATTGTTTCTGAAGGTGGCGTTTTGAAGGACGATTTACCTACATACAGCTCTGGAATGTGTTAATATTATATATTATAACCATATATCAACTATTACTCTTTCGTCCTTAGCTTAGAAATCTCTAGCATATTATATATAAAACATAAAATTATAATTGCTACCCTTTTTGTAGGGTTCTGTTTGCAATACAAATTTTGGTGATGCTTGCTTTTATGACGTTAGCTTCTTACAAAATTTTGATATATTTTCATTTTTTAATTTTAAAATTAAATTAATCTAGTTTTTTTTCAATTTAGTTTTTTTATGTCAAATATATTTATGTTAATTTTTGAATTATTTACATTTTTATTATCATTTAATTCAAATGTCAATTAAAATGTGGATAATGTTATTAGAAATGATTATATTTATTTAAATTTAAAGTTTAAGAATAAAAAATTGTATAAATTTTACATTGAAGAGTTATAAATATATTTATATATTTAATCTTGTTTTTCAATTCCGGATGTACTGTTTAGTTTTCCTTCTATTGTTGTTTTGCTGACCGTTGCCTGTGAAAAGAATTGCGTGACTCGTGCATGTAAATTCGAGCATCTAAAAATGCATTATTTTGATTTTTGAATTTTTATTGCGAGTTTCAGGCACTTGGGTTTTTAAAATTAAAAGAAAAGGCATTTTATTTGTTGAATTAAATGCTGGTCATTTTAATCTTTATTTTTGTAATTCAGAAACACTTGATGCTTGCTATTCTAGGAGTGTTGAAATTATTATAATTTTACGTAATTCCTTGTCAGTACAACAAAATATTTAGTGATATACTTAATTTATTGAGTTTATAACATGCAAATAATTTAATCATTTATATCATTGAATAAAATTTAAAATTGAGGCGTTGTTTATTTTTTCATTGTATTTATCTTTTAAGATATACACATTTACTGGAAAAAATGTCAATTACATAAAATATCAAAATAACATAATTTTGTAAAAAGAATATTGTTAAAAGAGCTAAATGTAGCTGTACTAATTTACTTATTTAGGTGGAATATCAATAGAAAAAGGATACTATTGAAATGATTAATTAATCATTAAGTATTACATTCACTTCATTTTAATTTTTGTATTTAAATAACTTATTATGCTTTATTTTTCTTATTAAAATAAAACTATCACCAAATATATATATATATATATATATATATATGACAAATAAATTTATTTTGATATCATTTTTTTAAAATTGCAATGAGATATAAATATTAATACTCCATTTTTAAATTAATACCAATATGAACTTGAATTTATTTTTATAAAATAATATATATTTAAAAAAAAAACTACTTACCGACTTCCAAATGACCTGTATATGGTAAAAGAGTTTTATTTTTTTTAAATGAGAAGGAAAAAAAATAAAATTGTGGGAAAGTAATTTAAAATAATTAATTAAGAGAATCGGATTTAAAAGTTAATTACTTTAAAAGAAAAAATTAAACAATTTTTTTTAATATAATTTAAAATTAAATTTGTTATTATTGATTTCTGTTAAAATATTATAATAGAAAATATTTATCATAAATAATAATAACAATGATAATATTATAAATTTATCTTTTACTCATTTATGTAAAAATCTATAAATTGACATTTTAATAATAATAGTAGTTTAAAATTAGTGAGACTTAATTATTTTATTATTAAAAATTTTTAATGTAAATAGTTTTATTATGAAAAAATTTTAAAATTTTAAAACATGTTATTTTTATATAAATCATATTTTAGAGTTTTTTTTTTTACTTTTCTTCTTTTCTTTTATTTGTTTATTTGAAAATTGAGACAATAAAATTGTTATTGCGGACTAATTCTTCATTTTAGACTTATTAATTGTTTTTTTAAATATATACATACTGAACTTCAATTTAAACTATCAATTTTTTTTAAAATAAATATATGAATATAAGATAAGATAGAAATCCATATATTTATCTTTATCTTCTTATCTAATTGAGAAAATAAAATATTATCAATCATTGTTGAGATTTCTCGTGTAAAAAAAAAAAAGATGAATTCAATCATTGTTGAGATTTCTCGTAAAAAAAAAAGATGAATTCAAAAAATATTTATAAGGAAAATTATTTGTTCTTTGTAAGTATTATGACTATTTCAAAGAATAGTCTTACAAGTCATTTGAATTAAATTATTTTTAAGATATACTTCTTCCCAGATATTTATAATTACTATTTTTAAATTAAACTAATAGTTGTGGTATGGAAAAACTAAATTAAATATGCTCATAATAATTATTAAATATTTTACATTTATACATTAATAAGTAATTATTTTTTAAAATTTAAATAATTATTTCAAATTTATTTTTTAATTAATTATTCTTTTAAATTTAATCTTTTTTATTTAATTGTTTTTAATTTAACTATTTAAAATATTGTTTTATAAAATAAAAAAAATCATTTATAAAATAAATAAAAAGTATTACTTTATAACTATTATTGTTCTTTGTAATTATATTTTTATTATTTTTGGTTATAATAAAAGAATGTGAATACATCAATTTTTATCAAGGATTTTCCTTTCTAGTGTCTATTTTGTTTTTCTTACTTTTATCCTCCAAGTTACTGTTTTATTTATATTTAACTGATTTTTAAAATTAAATAAATAAAAATTATTTATTAAATGAATAAAAATCATTTATAAAATAATAAAAGTAATCGATAATTAAATTGCAAAAAATATTTATATTTATTTTTATGATTACAATTTTATTATTTTTTGTCATGAATACATGTGTTTTCATTGTAAATTATAAAAAAAAATTACCTTATTTCTGTTTGGAAGGATTAGTATTATTATATTTTCTTCAAAAAAAGAAAAGTTATAGGAACAGAAGAAGCAGATTATAGTGCAGGAAGTGAGTAAACCCTAGTTAGTAGAATTGGGTGAGAATGGGAATAGCAGGTAAGGTTGGGGATTATGCTTTCAAGACTTTCACCGCCAGTCTCGGATTCGCCACCATTTACCTCACCGCAACATTTTCCGTCAACGTTTACAGAGGCCTCTCTTGGCACAATGCTCAAACTGTACTCCTCTGCCTCTCTCTTTCTATCTCCTATTTTTCGTTGTCTCCGTGTTACTTTGTTTATTTAAAATCCGTAGTTTTCATTACTTACTTGGATAGATCTAGGTTTTATGGTTTGTTACTTTGAATTATGATTATTCGTTTCAATTCAATAGATTCTTATGTCCAATCAGTTAACTTTTCGTGCTTCAATTCTCTGCTGTCTAAAATCTACCATAGTCTCGTGTTCGCTTTTCCTCTATCGTTCCTGTTTCGTGCAATTATCGTTTGTCCAATTTCTGAGACGTATTTTGTAGCTTTTTCAGGTCAGGGAGAGACATAATTTATTTTGTTGGTTCGTATTATATGATGATGTTGTTGTCTGTTCTGATTATTCGATCTTCCACATTTTTCTGTGTAATGCAATGTGTTATGATTGTTTTGGTTGAAATGAATTCCATGTCACCGAATATGCTGAAAAAATGTAGTTCTAATTTTAATTTCGGTGTTGGTTGATATTATCGATTTAGTTATGATGCCATGGTCACTTGGTGTTACTCAAGCAGATATATCTTTACGAATTTGCCTGATGTTGGTCACTTGGTGCTTTTCTGCAGAAACTTGTCAAACAAGATGCTGATGAGCAGACACCGTGATTTGATCTCATAAGCCCACCTTCTTGAAGTTCAAATCATGTTGTGTAGAAATGTAATGTGAGTTTCTTTCTTATATTTTATCACTTAGTTGGCCAATAATTGAATGGTAAATCATGAGTATAACTCTCTTAATTAACAAAGAGAGATAGTCGTTTTTGATAGATTGTGCTCATACATAATTATTTGTTCACGTGTTATATGTGTCTTAAGAATCCCTGGAATCTATTTCTGGTGATATACGACGACTTAAGATGGTGGATAACGGAGGAGGACGGATTCAGTGAGTTTTTTCGGAAAAAATCACTGAATCCGTCCCCATAATGGAGATATATTGAGTAGGGATCCCCTTAGATGTTGGTGAATTATTTGAGTTAATCTCATAAAGTACTTGTTATGAACAAACGGATTAAAACATATTGTTAGACTTGATAGTTTAAATGAATCTCATCTAAATTTTACATTTGTTTGTAAGAGAACCCAATATATAGAAAGAGAAACTATCACATACATATGTTAGAAGTACAATTATAGTCTATTACATTTATTAGGTCATATTTGAATGGTCAATATTCAGAAAAAAAATACATAGGAATTTTTAAGGTTTAATACATCATTTGGTTCTTAGTTTTGAGTTTTTTTTGTTCAAAGTCATCTTACCTTTTAAAAAAATTCAGTAAGGTCCCATATTTCATTAAAAACGGTTCAAAATGGTCCTTTTGGCTTACAGTGTTAAAAACAAAACAGTGTAATTGCTCATCTGGTCAAAAGTGAATGAGGTGTCCAGTTTTGTAATACGTGGCATGCTGAGGTCAATTAAGATGTAAATTTTAAAAATAAAAATTAATGACGTGGAAAAAGTTTAACAGAGGGTTAAATGAAATTGTTGTGTGCCATGACTAATTGTAGGGTGGAGGAAGTGAAGAAGTTCCCTTCTCCTTCACCATGGCTATCATTTACCTTCACCTTCATCATCACCATAAACTTCCATTGTTTTAACACAAACATTATCACATCTCACCTGTACGAATAGAAAAATTACCCCTTTCTCCATCCCGAACCCACAATCAACACCCACAATCAACACCATTCCAGCACCATCATTTTTCAAGTTCAACGCATACACAATAACATTCTCGAAACCCACACGATCATCATCCAAAATCTCCATTCTTTCCTTTTCTCCTCTGTCCATTCACGCATAGGGAATATAAAAAACAAAGGGGAGTCACCATTCCACCACCACCCAACACATTGAATGCTGGAATCACAAAACAATTAAAAACAGAGAGCAAGGTAAGGAGAAATCCTAAATTGCAAGATAATGAACACCAAAACCTAAAACACGAAATCAACCTAAGAAAAAGAAACTCAATTCGCAAACAAAGAAAATAACCCCAAAACGTAAAAATCAACCCCGAATCAAAACCCTAATATGAAATCCCTAAAATTTGCAAGATCTGAAACACAAGAAAAGGAAACTCCAAAACTTTGCAATCTGAAATCCCCTTCTTGCGAAACACTCTCAAACCGGAACGAAATGGGAGGAAAAACCCTATGTTGCATCTTCAAGTTGAAGATTTTCACAACACTGACCTGTCCTATGTTGAGTTTTCAAGGAATAACCAAGTTATTTTCAATTGAAGACCACTTTAACCCGATTCTTAAACCTAGAAATCACTAATGGATTCTAAGATAAGGGTAATTTCATTTAACTATCAGTTAAACCTTGCTCATGTCATTCATTTTTTTTTAATTTACACCTTCAAATACATCAAACGTGCCACGTATTGCAAAATCTGTACACATCATTCAGTTTTGGTGAGACAATTGCACTGTTATATTTTTAACCCTATAAGCCAAAATGACCATTTTGAACCGTTTTTAACGAAATATGGAATTTTATTGAATTTTTTAAAAGGTAGGACGACTTTGAATAAAAAATCCAAAACTAGGAATCAAATGATGTATTAAGCCAATTTTTAATTGATTATTTAACTATTAACTAATTTGTAATTTATATATGCTTTTCATTTGATACAATAATAATGGCTTTCACTTAATACGATTTGAATGTATATTAGATAGTTGTATTTTTATTCATTATTTATATTTGAAACATTTTTTAATGTTTATCGTCGTCTAAGATATATAAATTTTATAAAACATTAATTTTTAAAAGTTGTATTCTGAATGAATTTGTTTACATCTTGTTCAAAGAAGTCCCCTGTTTACATAAAGAAAGATTTCTTTTCCAATCTCAAGCTATCTTAATAAATTTAAAGTTATATATTATCGTAAAGATATTTGTCAAATACTCAATCAATAAGCAAAATATTATTTAAATTAAAAATTAGTAAAAAAATAAAAATAAAGTCATAAACAAGTTAGAATTGAGTAAATCTTGTTTGGTTAAATATTCGAGTCTCTTTTTTTTATTAGAATTGAGTCATATTTCTTTTAGAAGTCAGGCTTGAATAACTGTCTTGTTTGATTCATTAAAAGAACGTATAAAAGAGCTTATTTATGTTATTGGAGTTTATAACATACGCTTTATTATTTTGACGACTTTATAAAGTGTTAATTATATATCAACAATTCTTTTACTCTTATTTTAATAATTTACAACTTACATAAATATAGTTTATTTACTTTTAATTTCGGACACAACTTTATTTTTAAATATTTGGGAGATTGACACTTATTTAATAACAGCTTAATTAAGATAGTGTTAATAATGTTGATGGGCCATTTTGCAGTATAGTTACTGGAGTTGAGTCTTGTCAATAGATAAGTTTTGTGAAGCTGACATGTATCAAACTAGTATGATTTCGTTGAAAAGAAGTTGTGATATAGTGGTATGACTTTTATGTTAGCGATAAATCGCATGGTCGTCTTCACTTAATGTATTTGAGCTAAAGTTGTGAAGAATGTCTGGACTTGTTAATAAGAATGTCTTGACTTGTTAATTTTGATCCTTTCGTTTCCTCCAATTACCTAGAGATTCCTAGACACATCGATGAAATCAACATCATCAAGCTTAATTCCTCCCCTCCTTCCCTCCCATACTTCTCCTTACTAGTCGTCCCACCCTTACTAGTCCTATAACTCCACGGTTTATCCAATGATGAGCACAAGTACGCATCCCCACGCCAAACATCATCAGGAAGCTTCGTATTATCAGAAACACATGTGGTGCCTCTCCCGTCGTGCCCTCCTCCGCCCCCTGCGTCCTTGATGGCGTCCCGATAGTTTGCGTCGGCAGCACCCCTGCCAGTCCGATCACGTTTATGAACCAACCATCAAGCAAACTAGTCCCTGCAACCATAACAGCACCACTCAGCAAACTAAATTGGCCACTCGCTTTAATCAAATCGTGCACCCTAACATGGGGAAGCTCAAATTCACATGAGGAGATATGTTCAAGCTCCGTCACAACTAGAGTTGTTAACTTGACTTATGGTTTATAGTTTTTGGATCAGTCAACTCCTTTTTAAGAGATCTCTGCAAGTTGGAGTCAAAAAAAAGTTTCAATCCCGAAAACTCTTTTAAAGTGAGTTAGAATTAGGGTTAAAATGAAATTGACTTTGCTATAAGACTTTAATTAACTTTTAAAAATAATATCATTTATGAACACATATAAAATTATATATATATATATATTAGCAGTCAAGAATGTGATCGTTTCATAATTATATTTACATATATTATAGTTTTTAACCGTTGATTATTCAGTGAAATTATAACTCGTGATCTTATAATATATGTAATTTATGTATGGTGTTTGTAGTTACTGAACGGATAGAAGAGAGCGCGAAATAAGTTATGAAGCATATTGGCGTATTGGAACTTTATTTGACCATCTCCAAACCAAAATGTAAGCAGATAATAGTTGACATTTACACTCCTTATGTCTTCTAGGGTAACTGCTTTTTTGAATGACTTTAAATTTACAATTAACACTATTGCCATATTTAGGGCAATTTGCTTGTCAGTCTTCTATTTTGAAATCCCCAATCTTGTAATTCTGACGTTTTAATCAAATAGTAATGGTTTAGACGGCTTTTGTTTCCCACTTAGCACACTTCATATAAACTTGTTAGAAATTTCAATCCGACATTTAAAATTCGAACTCCAGTTTACATGAAGAGAGAATTCTCTGATACGATTGAAAGAATCCAGAACTTTAGATTGCAATGATTAGAACTTACGCATAATCAACGTCAACATCGTTTAAGTTCCTTTCTTATAAGTGGTTATTTCTTAGGTACTCAAGCTAAAAGGCGCAGTCAGAATAACTAAAACAATGTAATAAGTATTAAATGGTTTAGGGTAGAGTAGAGGAAACAAACTTCAACATTCGCATATTATCATTTGTTCCTGCCTTGATATGCAGTTCCACTGAAGTCAAGTAAGGATACTGTACATGGTAATCCATCATGGAAGCAATACCGTCATCATCTTCTAATTGAAGAATTGGCATTCTCATAAACACGCTTGGCACATTTTCTTGGAGTTTGGTTGCAAATTAATTTTTTTTCGTAGAAGCTTGAAATTTGTAAGAACGTTTAGTCATATTATTGGATAAGGATTGGTTGTGATCTCCTTGCCCGAGGCTCCATGAAATAGTTGCCATAGTAAATTATATTCTATTTAAGAGACATTTTGTCATAAACATGAAGTACCTGCATTGATCGTTAGGTTATACATGTTTTATATTTATACATGTTATAAATATGAAATAATTACAGTAACTTAAATCGTTTCCATATTTAAGTTCATTTTAAATCTGTTTTTTACAAACTCTTTAGGCTATGCATGTTAACAGTAGTTTTAACTATAATTTAGGAACATTCGTCCATTATTAATATTTCCTTTTAAAAAATACCTAACGGTGTCTGATCACTGATCATTTAAGTAATAGGATATCGAAGCGACAACCTAGAAAGCTCTGGGGATGGCCATTTTTGCACATGAGAATCTTATTGTTGGATCCGTAGCATGAAGTATAAGAGACAAAAATAGAAACAATGTTATCCAATGATGAAATGCCGATAGCGCATGCCAGTGTAGAGAACCTTTAACATAACTCGAAGAAATTATGCAACACAATACTTAATCATAAAATAAAAAAATAAAAAAAAGCAGCCTATCACTTCTCTGTACATATACAAAATCACCCTTATTTAAAATAGTGTGGTATTTAGTCGCGAACTCACTCCAATTTGCTGTTCTTGT
Organism: Vigna reflexopilosa; assembly: GCA_027742785.1. Classification (NCBI taxonomy): domain Eukaryota; kingdom Viridiplantae; phylum Streptophyta; class Magnoliopsida; order Fabales; family Fabaceae; genus Vigna; species Vigna reflexopilosa. The sequence continues at coordinate 61,197,720 of CM050911.1, read as the reverse complement.
CCAAAGATTTATCACGAATATGCAAATGAAATTCTGCGCTGCTGGTCCAGCCCGCCCACGCCTTTCTTCACCTGGAACAAGACCAGATGGAATTCCAGTGCCACAAATTTAGATATTCTGATTGAATTGTAATTCCCATCAAGGGGGTCCTTCCATATTGAGAGAGAATGAAAAGATCAAACTTGCATTCTAGATTGTGCATTCATCTGCAAGTAATAAGAAATATGGGTAATAATAGGAAAAAATAATAAACGAGTAAGAGTGCCATTAATTGGCATTGCAATAATCTAACATTACACGCAGAATGTTGACAGTGGCATTTAGAAAGCTAACTTACTTTTAAACTAGCTCCGATGTAGCAAAATTCCTCGAATCTGCATGAATCTCTGCCAGTGGATTAGTGATGAAGCCTCCATCCGGCCTAAATCTATGGTTTGTCAACTTGGTTTCACCATTCTTGTCGGCTTGATAGTTCGTGGCAGCAAGTGATGAAGTGCCACCTGATCTAGAGAACCGTGGGATTGAATGCCGACCATGTGTTTTCCTCCAAAATTTGGAGCTCAAAAATTCTGTTCCAGGTAGCATGCAACATGTGTTGCCATGAACATCAGATTTAGTCATCCTTCCACTGGATATAGCCAAATCATAAGAGATCTCATCCAATGCCAACTCAAGGCCATGCACACGAGTCTCTAAAGAACGCATTCCATTTTGTGAGCTCCCCATAAATTTCTGTGACAATATGGAGGAGCATGTTGGAGATGTTTGTCATTATGGCACAAATGCTACATGTGCATAAAAGGAGAAAAAAGGATGAAGTTTGAACACAATAACAGTATAACCGACCTTCCTTCTAGCAATTTGCAAAATTAAGCGTCACAGATAAAAAAAAACTTATTGAGGGAACTTGATGCTAAGCATTAGGAACAAACCTGCAGAAGATCGAGTAAACTTGACTGCTGCTTCTCAATCTGATGTAGCTGATCACGGATCAGCGATAAATCTTCACTCTCTTTGTCATTCCTATGCAGATCTTTAGAGACATCACTGACAGGAACTGAGTCTTGACTTTCTTCATGATATGGAACCACTCGAGATCCAGCTTTGGACCCACCATACTTGTGTATTCTATCGTCAGAACCTCTATATAGCAGTGCCCTTTTCATTTCTGGCTTTGAAAATCTGCTTTTATCCATTTTGTTACTTTCCAAAACAATTCCATCCATCTCCTGAAGACCTCCCTGATCAGCCACAGCAACTTGGGTATCCCAATTCTTATGATTTAGTTTTCGGGAAACAATTGAACTCATTCTCTTGTTGTTGCCACTTGAAGCACTCCTAGTCTTGGCACTGCTAGCAGAAGAACTATCTGCTGGACTGAATCTGCTAAAAGGTGTATTTTTCTTCCGCAGATTGGCCATCACTGAACCAGGACTGCATGAATTTTGAGAGACAGCAGGATAGCGTCCATCACTTGAATTCTCTGAATCAATAATGAGACATGAAAGAAAAGAGGTATGAAAAACACTTAAAGACAATGCAACATAAAAAATTAATCGTACAACCAAATGAGCAAGTTGCCAAATGAAGACCCTAATTATACCACGTTTGGTTCAAGTCCCAACTGTGATTTCTCACATTCACTTAGAAGCTAATGGTCCTAGCTTCGATATCTGAGACATGGTTTCTTATTTTATAACGAGTTCCCCAATATGCACTAAATCATAGCAGACAAAATTTTCGAGTTTATCTAAAGATCGAACAACCGTATATTGATCATAATTTTTCCCCTTACCCGTACTTTTATCTAATTATGTTTTCTATTTAAATCCACAACAGCGAAGCGAACATAACATGATAAGTTATTTCGTTACTGACACTCACCTATCACGAATTCTTCAATTAACACTATCAATCCAAAACTTCAAAATCAAATTACCTTTAGAAGAAGGTTGCGATTTAGGAGGTGGCGTAACTTCATCGGAAACATCAGGAATCTGCTTCCACGCTTCTAACATCTGATTCATAACGTCCCGAACTAACTTTACCTGAACAAAACACCACGCACTCTCAATTCACTTTCAAACTACCATAAATGAACATCAACGAAATATAAAATCCCTTTACAGTTTACACAAACCTTATCAAACCGTCGATTTTCAAAAACTCTCACACATTCGGCCTTGAACTCCGACAAGAAATTCCTCTCTACGTTGGCAACCACCACGAGAGTCTCCGCCGCAGCCTTTCGCGTTGCCCAATCGTCGCTGCTCAACGCTTCTACCAAGCACGGGACCAAACTCTTCAAGGGCGCGTGACCGGACGCGCCGCCGGAAGCGACGACGCTTCCCACTAGCGTCAACAGCCCGGGCTTCGCCTTGAACCCGTCGCGCTTCAGAAGCTTTTCAAATCGCGGCAGGAGCTTCGCCAGCCTGGCCGGGTCCGGATCCGGAGCTCCATCGACCGCGGCGGCGAGACACAGCGCGGCTCCGACCTGCGCGTTCTGGTCCTGCTCCGTGAACAGCGCCTCCGCCAACGGCTTCACGAACGAATGCAACGGCTGCCTGCTGACGTGCCGCGACAATGCCGCAACCGAACTCACGCACGCGGATCGCACCGACGAGTCCGCGTCGCGGAGGCGCCGCACAACGCTGCCGATAATTTTAGACAGGTACGGTGCGAGCATGTTGCCATGCGTCTCCGCCAGGAATCCTAACAGCTGCACGCATTGCTTGCGGACTGGTGGCTTGTCGGACGCGTCAGTGGAGTACATGCACGATAGGAACGCTGGCACGGTGACCGCATCGAGACACCGAGCGATGGACTCGAGTTCTGCAGCGGCGAGAGACTGCGTGTCGCGGTCGGAGAGTTTGGTCAGGCATGCGAAGACTCTCTGCTTTACGCTCTGCGGTGACGACGACATTGTGATTACAGTGAGGATCCAGCGAATGATCGGCTAATTTTCCGGTAGTGGAGCCGGTGGAATTCCCGGTAACATCGCAGGTGCGTTTATTTGGTTTTGCGAGGGAGTGGCATGGCAGGAACGGTTTTATGGATGTGCAGTTGCGGAGAGTGAAGGTGAAGGTGAAGACATAAACCGCGTGTCGTTTTCTGGTTACTTAAGCGAGAACAGCTGCTGAACTACGGTGTCGTTTTGTTGATGGAGACCGCGTTTGGTTTGCCAATTTTATTTATTTTTTTCTTTTATTATGTTCTCCTTTTTTTCACTCTACTCAAAGGGTGGTCGGGTTTGTTTGTTTACATGCTGCTGACTTCTTATTTCCAAATACGTTGATGAATGCCACATTACTGGGAATTCCTAATCTGTTGCTTAAGTCATTATATTATTAAAATTAGTAATATAATCCCTGGTTGCATGTGGGAATGGGTCTTCGTTATTTTATATCATCATATCATAAAGTCTACGAATAATCTCACGTTTTCCCTCAGAACGTGCTTTTTCTCAACTTTTAAGGTTAAATTCATTTAATTTTCTTTCATTTAACACTTAACAAATCAAGTCATCTTCTTAAGTTTACATCTTTGACTTTTAAATTGCAGGAAGTTTGGTTAATGATATCGAAAGTATCCACCTTCTTAAATAATAGTGCTTTTTTTACAAACTCTAATCTGTAACACTGAAAATTCTTGCTTTAATTAATTTCAACTCCCTTATAAGTTAAATCTTAAATTGTTTATGTCATACTTCTATGTAAACAATTTTGCTATAATTATATAAAAAAATCTATGCTGGCAATTAAGCCCAGTAGAGTTAAACTTGTGAGCTAATAATCATAAACCATAATCAAATTATATATATATATAGTTTACTTTCTTCTTTACTATTGTTTTTCATCAACTTTTTAATGATATAAATTTTCAATTTGTCCAACGATTTTGCCGAAATTTAATTATGGTAATATTACGGTTAAAAAGTGTTTAAAAGCTCGATAAATCATATATAATATTAGGTATTCAAAGAAAAAAACATATTTTCATTTGGTTAATAGAAATATATATTGATAACTTTGAAAATAATAGCCCAAAAAATAATTTACATATAGAAAAAATATTAGAAAATTGAATACAAACCTACATTGTTGTCATTATTAAAATTGAAAAAATTGAAAATGAATAAAAAAAAGTCATAAATGTTTAAGTGAATTTATTTTATGAAAAGGATATTTATATATATAAATAAAAAGCTACACAAATCTATTAAAAAATCATCAAAGAAATAATCTATTAAAATTTGTATAAGTTTTAAAATCTTAATTAATATGACACTATCATATTTAATTAATATTATTGTCTAATTAAAATGGGTGTTTTTTTCATCTTTCAAAATCTTAATTAAATATCATCATATTTAATTAGGATCTAAAAAATTCCTATAGTTTTAATTGAATAGCATGAAATATTTTTAAAATGTTGAGGGATATCGTTATTCTGGTTTGACGAATACAAAAACTCCATTTATTATAAGTATTTTTCGGAAATAGATTTGTGGCTTGGGTTGTCATAATTAAAATGTGCTTGGTAGCTAATGTAGTGTTAAAGACATCCGAATTTTACTCAACCACTGAAGAAGGCCTCCACGTGTAGATACAAAATGTTGGCACAATGATTATAGCGACCTAACACCACACACACAATAAAATGGAGTCACAGAAAACGTCAATGGCGTAAAGAGAGTGTGGTAATAAGGAATTTTGTATAGCCACAAAGATGAAGAGATCAATTATATGTTCAAGGGAATAATCAATCATGGCTCATCACTCATCACCTTCAGCTCCAACATTGTTATTAAGGTGTGTCAGATTTTCATCATGGTACCAGGCCATTATCATTCAACACAACAAAAAATTTTACTCCTATATTATTTTTATATATATGTGTGTTATATTTCGTAATAAGAATCTGGTAAGATTATAGCATCTTAATTAGTTTAAGTATCATTCATCAAGCATGAAATTTGCAAGGTGTATCTTACTATGTACATGTATAAAAATTAAAAGTAGAGGTTTAGATAGTTAAGATGGTCATGCCCATTACCTGTTTGGTTGAAGGTGTGTGAGAAGTTGCAGAAGGTAGGACCCATGTTCTTTATTTGTCATAAGTAGTTCCTGATATAACCATATCCGATTTAATCTATACCTTGTATAATGCTATAGCTTGTACTGAATTAAGCACTACATTTTTATTATGAAGGTGCAAAGATGATTCAATGTCGAACCTACTGGCAGCGTGGGTCTCAACCGCCACACCTACCTTTCTTCTTTTTACATACAAGAGTAATAAATAACTTAGCCTTTTTGTGCACAGTATTCCAAGAGCTTGAAGAAGGTCAAATATATAAAAGACTACTGATTTCACATTGTTTAGTAGTCTACACTTTTAAAGGGTTTATATATAAAATCAGGATGTGAAGCCAAATTTTGGAATTGGGAATGGAATAATGTAGCGTGAATCAATGTAATGAGGTTCCAGAATGATTGACCACAATGATATTTTAGCTGTCTTATAATTATAAAGGCCTATAATTAGCAAAACATGGAAATCTGAGACCTACTTCACATGCATGTGTATGAGAGGCACTTCACATATTATTATTATGACTGTACAAAATACTTACTAACTTGAGCATTTGCATCAACACCTTTTCCAACCACTTGAAATACCATCAACTTCTCACCAAGCACTTCATTACACAATCAAGCCCTTGCCACGCTAGGTAAGAAAATTCAGTGACCGGAATCCAGTTGGTGAAGTATTCAAAAATTAGTCTCCTAGTTTTTGTTTAGGTTCCTTGATCAAACACGTACGGTTCAATGATCAGTCACAGTGATAATATATTTAGTGGCGTAAGAACTCAGCTTGATAATCATTAGAACAAAGCTTCTGATTTTCAAAGCATTTGATAGTTTTGTTCTGTTCCCTGAAAGCTGTGTTGTACCGTATGATGGATACGCACCTCTAACTTTCAAACAGAAAAACGTATCGGCGCCAAAGATCCTTTGTGTGACCAATCTTCTTAACCAGTGATGCTATTCAAAATCACGCATAAAACATTGACGGAAAATGACTGGTCTCTCTTGAATTGGTGAGAAGTCATCTTTGCATTATTGTCTGTTCAGGTACATATAATTTGATCCTCATCACTTATAATTAATTAAGAAACACCAGAGAAATTATTTTATCCTTTATAATTGTACCTATGACTATTTCTTATTCTTATGCATAATTGAGCCTATGATTTATCTATACTTAACACATACATAGCTTTTGTGTTCCTTAACCACCGGGAAAACGAGGGTTTGCTAATTATTTCTTATACCAAATCTCGACACTCTTAAAAATAATTATGTATGTAGTACATACACTTTGGATCACTTGTATGTTGATTTTGACTAAATATACTTCTTTCGTTAAAGTGTATATAATAATACAAAAGAAAGTTAACCATTGCTTCTTCAATGCTAATATGATACTTTTGAGCCTGATTCATTTATTGGTACCGTGGATTTCGTTGCCTTAAGAAATTGCATATTTATGTCATACGTGTGTCATTTATTCATATTGTTTTCGTACATTTTATATACGTGACAAATTAAAGTTCAAGATAATTTATAACACTCTCTTCCTTTAATATACAAAGACACTTTTTAAAAGAAAATTTGTAAGTATATATTGCCAAATTCTAAAGACAAAACGCGATTATCTTAATAGTATTTGTAAACTAAAGTTGGTTATATATGTGTATTATTATATTCTTCAAATTTAGAGATATAAATATCGAATATAAAATTAAATATTAATGGATGATTGATAATTCTAACCTGGTTGAATATATGCAAACCATCAGTTTTAGCATTATCGAAGAGTGAATAAGGAAAATAATAAGTTATTTTAAAATTTTATATATTGTAAGGGACTAAAATAAAAATATATATTATAAAAAAAAACATGAAATTATAGTATATAACGATTCTGCTTGGTGATCTAGGATCTTGAATAAGGTAGTTCGAAGAAGAGAAATGAGTGGGCACACATATTTTAAAATGATACTAAGATGCAGGTTTTTCAGAATGATTGATCTGAAAGGAAAACAAAATTATCCCACTCACATGGGAATGAAATAAAGGACTCGGAATTTAAAGCAAAACAACAAAGAATGGAGAAAGAAACAAAAAAATGATAAACCCCTATCTGTCTATTTTCATCCCCCCTTTCAAGTCATGGTTCTGATAAAAATAAATATATATATATATATATATATATATATATCATCCATGGTTGTTCCAAATTTGAACCCATCAAGGCACGTTTCTCGAAGAAGCTAAAAGACATGCAACATGAAGTGGGAGCCAACATCTGCACAAATCCCCGCTTCATATAGACATTCTTCACTCATGGATTTGTCTCCTTCCCAACAATACTATTCACCTATAGTAAAATATAGTAAAATAGTTCACAAAATCTCGAACTGCAAATACCTGAGGCGTGTAATTCTTAAGGATTTATCTGTGATGTATTGTGCAAGTCTCTCAGGATACAATAGGAATATCTCGAAATATTCGAGAATCACATAACTAGTAAGAAACTCTGATAGAGTTTATACCCAAAATAATTTTAGAAGAGGAAAGAAAGAAAAAAACAATAAAAGACTGATTTGGGATATTTTGAAATGGGAAAGAGCTCTCTGTTTATAAAGTTATAAAAGAATAAAATCAGTAAAAGACAATAAAAACAATAAATAATTTAACTGTTGCAGCATTTAAAAATTTGACTGTTGTTAATTAATAAAAATATTAACGTTGCAAAAATTTATGGACGTTGCACAATTTTCAGCAATAAAATAGTAATATTTTACAACATCACCTCTACTTATAAATTATGTCTCTAACTAACCAATGTTAGGAGGGCATACACAAAGAGCAAAACATAAATAAAAGAAATTATAATCAAATTGTTTCTATTTCAATGTTGGAACTCTCATAAAAATTAGAGATAAAGACAGTTCATAATATATAAGTGAGTGCAAACCTCATCTTATAAATTGATTTTGTGGAGTTGAGTTAAGCTTAAAGTCCACTTCTAACATCCAAATTTATCATATGAAATTATTAGAATTAATAATTTTAATATATATATATATATTATAATTAAATCATAATCAACGTTTGTTGTTTGAACAGTTGTATTTTGTTCTTAATAAAAGAAAAAATTGAGTTTTAATTATAAAGTGTAGCTTTTTTCTTAATAGGAGTGGAACTGGTGATTTTGTTTTGATAAAGACAAACCTAATGCCTTGTAGTAAATTCCAAGAGCAATTAAGATTATCATTAAGATAATCGCAATTAGAAAACAGAAAAATGTAGTAACGTGGAAAGAATCCTACTTGAGGAAAATATATTTTTAAGCATCATAAGAAAAAAAAAGTAAAAAAAGTCATAACTTTATGTTGAAAATGAATCCAAAAACCCATAACTTTATGTTAAATTATTTATTGCATGGAGCAGTGTTAAACACACATTTTATAAAGATTGATGTTAACTATCAATTATTTTATATTTCTTATTAAAATCTCTTATAAACTAAGATTGACGAGAACTTTACTAAATGATGTTATAAAGATTGATGTTAACTATCAAGTCTTTTACATTTCTTATTAAAATCTTTTATAAACTAAGATTGACGAGAACTTTACTAAATGATGTAGGTTTCCATTCGTTATTTAATAAATATTGTTTATTTTGCTTAGAAAGTAAAAATGTTTTGAAAGCTAATTATTATTATTAGATTCATTTCTTTTATTAACTTTTTTTTTCTTTTGGTAAAATGAGGAAAGCTAAAAAAACACAATTCTAACTTTACTAATAGTTTTTTAAATGAATTTGTTATTGAAGTTAGTTTTCATTTGTAACTAAGATAATAAAAGTCTATGAGTCACTATTTAAATGTGAAAAAAAAAAAACTTACATGAGATTCAATATATTAATTTGATTTTATAAAAATATTTCATGTTATATGGAAATTGAATACAGTGGATGAATTAACAATAACATCATATTAAACCTAAAATCATAAACTTTCTCTTTATGATTATATATAACCTATAACCTCAAATTTAAACAAAATTTCACACTTAAATATCATTATTAAATTTCTGTGAACCACGAACCTTATTCAATAAAAAATTATCATGTTTGATTGAGAATTCGCATAATTAATTTTTTTTTCTTTAAAAATACACGTGATTATAACTATTAATGTGAAATTATGTTTAGTTATTTTTGCTATAAGTATTTTAAATATATTATTCACTTTAACTCCATTTAACTAGAGACACTTCTACTAGATTGAACAATTGAAAAGTAAATCTACAAATTCGTTTAAATTAAATTGTAGGAGATCGTTATTTGCTTTTTGGGTGGCGAATGGGCTAAAACAATTTTGGGCTCCTCTCAATAGTGATGAAACTTGAGGACTTTTGGCAACATTACTATTAACAACCCTTCAAATGACTATTAAGATCTCCCACTAAAAAATGTTGCTTTTAATGGAAATACCTCCTATATCCCATAACACAATACAAATTTATATTTACTACACATGTTCATATATATTTGCATTTTAGTCATTCCAAAATTAGTTAAATTTTATTTATATGTGTGTATTGTCATACTCTTTACACTATTTGAATAATAGTGAAAGAGAAAAACCTTTTTATTTTGTTGAAATTGGTATAAAAATTGAACAACTACAATAAGTTTTGATTACAATGTGAGTCATTATTATTAAATGAATTATTGATAATATTTTTGCCTAACAATATAAGAAGTTTTCTTTATGTATTCTATAGTTACGTATTCTCAAATTTTTCTAAATACTTCGAAGTTCTTTATCTTTAAAAAGACTAAAATCTTAGTATTTTTTAGGTTTAATTGCTTATTTTGTCCACAGTTTGGTTGAAGTGTGTCAAGTTCGTCCATTTTTTTAAAATAGTTTTAATTTCATCCAAACATGCTTTAAAAGTGTCAATGTAGTAAAATTTGTCTCTATCAAGTCTCTTCCGTTAAATAGGTAGAAATTGCGTTAACTTTTCTTTCTCTCTTCTACTCCTCTGAACATAGCAGTTTTTTGCCAATGTTATTTGGATAAAAAGAAAAGAGGAGATAGTTTGTTTTTCCAACTTCTACTTTATATATATATATATATATATATATATATATATATATATATAATTCAAGTCTCAATTATACTAATCTAAGATGTATAGTTAGCGAAAATTCATTGAATTATTAATATAAAATGAAATGAATTTAATGTACGGAAACCAGTTTGGCTTAACAAGAACTTAACAATCATTAAAATATTAACTTGAGAAAAAATATAAAGAATGAAAGTTTAGTTCAAAAAACAGTTGAAACTGATAAATATTATATTTTGATGCAATTTTCTATTAAGCATAATATAGGTATTTCTTACCAACTGGAAAACTTGATATGTTTTGAGGTAATAAATTGGCATTTAGTATAAAGTTTCACTAAAAACTAAACAATTAATCAATTAACTTTGCTTAATTGGTTGACTTTATTTTTGTAAAGCTGAAAATATGTGTTTTATATGAAAATTAAGGTGTGCTTTATTAACATAGATTTTCTGAAAATTGAATTTGATATTAACATATTATTAGTATATATTTTTTGGAAATTAAGTTTGGTTCTAAGAATTATATGTTTGTAACTGATTTTATTATATTCTATTTTTTTATTTTATAAAATTATTTATACTTCCTACTTATAATATACTCAATTAAGTTTTTATAATATAATAAAATATATTTTATCACATGTATTTAATTACTAAAATGCTTATTTTATTGACCTAACAGACCATAACAATCTGATAAAAAAAATATATGTAGGACAAAGTCGTGGTTTTCAGAAGTTGAACTCCCAACGACATATATGTTATCGAAAATTAAACGTTATATGTATAACCCTGTGTATTATATATTATTTGCAATGGATGAGAGAAAAATGAAAAAGTAGATGAATGAGAGAATAAATAAATAAATAAATTTGTTAAAAAATGAAAGGATTTTTTAAAATTTTTTAATTTTGGAATAAAAATATTTATATTATTTTAATATCATATTAAGAACGGTATGGGAAAAGTTTTTGAAGTTAGGTGTAATCGAAATTTTAAATATTTCTTTATAATTTTAAACAAATATTATTCTTGCACCTACCCGTATTATTTTCAACATGCCAAATTTCCTCTTATATAATATAATTATGCAATCTTTTAGAAACTGTATTTTAAATTCAATTCAGAAAGGAATATCTGACTATAAGTTAACATTAAAAAAAATTACTTTAAATAATAACTTACAATCAAATATTAAGTCTTCAGAAATTAAAAAAAAAAATTGGAAACAGAATTATATTCCTTTCTCACAGTAATTCCACAATTGGTTGGTGTGAGAATTTAATGTAATATTTCTTATAGAGTGCTATTTATCCCCTCTTTTCAAATTTTGAAGAATTCAAAAATAAAGTGTTTATTATCCAAACAATATTGGCAAAAAGCTGCTATATTCAGAGGAAAAGAGAAAAAAAGAGTTAACGCCGTTTCTAGTTATTTAACGGAAAGGACTTGATTGAAACAAAATTTATCACGTTTGAACGAAATTGACATTTTTAAATTATGTTTGGATGAAATTGTAACTTTTTTTAAAAGGATGGACAAACTTGACACACTTCAACCAAATCGGAAACAAAACAAACCATTAAACCTATTTTTTATATATTTATTCTCAAAGTATTTACCTCTCGCACTTTTACCATGAATTAGTATCACACTTATCTTTCTTTTTTTCTTCACTTTCTCCCAACACGCCAACCGTGCACCTCACGATTCTTCTTCTTTTTTCCTCTTACTCTCTAGCCCACAATTTCATTCACTTTCCTTCCCTACATCACGATCTTCTTTATCTTCTCCACCTTTATATTTCTCATCATCTTTTAACTCAAATAAGTTTTCATTTTTTTAATTTCTTATTTGGGGATTTTTGCGAATAAGGTAAATAAGTAAAACAATTTAAAAATAGATAACCAATTTACAGTTTGATAAGAGAATCAAATTTAAAAATTTGTTTTGGTCATGAATTCAAAATAAGAATTAGGTAAGTACAAAATTTTGAAATCCAATTTAGGATAATATTGGATTTGATCACCCTCATATACAAAAAATATTTTTCTTTAGTCTTTTAAGAATTGAAGTGAAATTATTTTGTTATTAACTTGACAATAATACAGAGACAACTTAAAAAAGTTAATTTTATTGATGTCACATCAACTATCTTCAATAATAACAACATATATCAAGATATGTTCAAAAGAAGTCACTTACCATCTCATATTTGTCTACACATATACTTCAAATTTTATTGCATTTCGAACAATATTATTAGTTGTTGTAATTCAGTTTTGAAACCTTTCAATGATCGTTTGTAAACGTATCTTTCATTATATAATTGATTGATTGTTGTCAAATTATACTCGACATTTTGTTTAAGAGTAAGAATAATGTTTACAAGCTTTACTTGACTCTTGATCGTATCAACAAAACACAAATGTTTATTGAGTTTTAACCTCCTTACAGATTACCATCTAAAGTCTTTATAAACCATGGTTTTGATATCCACATATTACCTTCAATATTCACCATTTTCCATTCTCAATTGGTTTCCCTCACAATTTAAAACGATAAGTACATTTTCTTGTGTTGGATATACTAGGTTGAACATGAGATTTTATTTTATTATACTTTCTATCTCTTTCACATCCTAACAATATATATGTCTTCCTCCTGAATTCACTATTAGTTTTATTAGATCTTATAATGACAACAACAAAACCAAGATGATGAAAAAAATCCTTTGAACCGAGTGAATTAACTCATCATGTATAGGAAAAATATGATAAGTTGTAAACTTATTTGTATAATCTTTTTCACATACTTCATCTATAAAAGAAGAGAAATATAACATGAAGTTCTCTTTTACTTATGTTTCTATAAAACTTAAAGGATAATATTTCATCTTAGATATCAACGCTTTTACTAACCACACAATGACATCAATAAATAACACCTCATTTGTTGAATAATAGTAACTAAAATAGAAATCAACAACAAATTCATATAATAGAACACACTAAAATAAAATAAAAAAACACAAAAAAACAATAACACCGGATTTCAAAATCCAGGAAATTAAAAAATCGGGTTTTGAAATTTAAAAGACTCCTAAACTACATTTTGAAATCCAAGAGATTATAATATCAGATTTTGAAGTATGAGAGATTACAAAATCGGATTTTGAAGTCTTAAGAGATTACAAAACTAGATTTTAAAATCTGAGAAATTACAAAATTGGATTTTGAAATTCGAGATATTACAAATTGAAAGACTTTAAAATCAGATTTTAAATTTTGGGAGATAAAAACTGTATTTTGAAATTTAGTAAATTTGTTTGTTTATGAGATTTTGAAATTTAGTGATATTTCTACACATCAAATTTTGAAATCCAATTTATGGACGAAAAATGGTAAATAATTACAAAATTGAAGGAAGAAGAAGGTTGAAAAAAAAGAAACATAGTTGAAGAGTTTGTTGCGTGTATAGTAGTAAGAAAAATAAATAGCATCAACATGGATAACTACAGTATATAATTATTTTAATTATATATATATATATATATATATATATATATATATATATATATAAAATGTGTAGGGTTATAATGATATCATAGTGAAATTTGGAGTGTAGAAATAACAACATGGGGTGCAGGGAAAAGCCCCCACAACATAAATACGAAAAGGAAGTGGAAATACTTACATGTGGGTACTAATAGCAATGGCCCGAATTGATCTATACCCATTCTGCCAAAGTATGTTTCAAACTTGTACCAACTTAAGAATATGTTTCTATTTGAAATGTTCACATAGGCTTTTCTTCCTGCACTTTCATAATTTTAACAGCTTCACAGTTTTTAAAAATAACTATTTTACTTTTCGCAAAAGTCCTTCTGAATGAATTATCTACTTTTTAAATCCTTTAGAACAACTGTCTTAGAATATTCAGAACATAATTATGAAATTGGACTTTTATAAAAAGATTTCTGAAAATAAAACTATTAGAATAAACTTTTTGAAACATACGAAATATATTTTAAAATGATTTTCTCGAAACAAATTTTTCAGAATAAATTTGATAGAACATATATCTTTGAAATGAATTTTATGGAACAAGTTTTGAAGACAAACTTTCCAAAACATACGGAATGTTTTTAAACATAATTTATAGAATAAGATTTTCATAACAAACATTCTAAAACACATGATACATATTTCAAAAAGAGTTTTCCAAAATGAATTTTTCTTTCTTCTCTCAAAGAGTGCAGCAACGATAAAGAATGAAAGTGTAGTTACAGACAATGACGGAAAAAAAATGACTTATTTATTAGGAAGTTATTCATCAAAAAATGACTTATGTAGTTTTATAATTTCTTAAAGAAACTTTTAAATTGATAAATTAAAAAAAAAACGCTATATTAATAAAAAAAAACCTTTACAATGTTGTATAAAGTATGCTAATTATCCTATTTTTTCCATTTAATGGTTTTCCAATTTTGATCCAACCAGTTGAATTGAAAAAAGTCAACACTCTGGTATTATTGTGAGAGCAACTTCAAGAGTAATTTATCTTGGTTTTTATTGAAACTCTTAGACCTTATTCACTTGAGTGGATTTGAGAGAGAGTAATTAAGAGGATTTAAAAGTAATTTTGTTGTTGTTTATTTGAATGGATTTGGAGGTAAGTGAGGATAGATTTAGAAGTAAAATGCGTGAGAATTAGTGTATAATTTAATTAGTATTGGAAGTAAATTATTTTAATCTGTCTTATAAATTAAATCATACATTAATTCTCACGCATTTTACTTCTAAATCTATTCTCACAACAAAATTATTTTAAAATCCTCTCAATTACTCTCTCCAAATCCACTTAAGTGAACAACACCTCATAATAAATTAATTTGGGTTGAAAACATATAAACAAGGTATCAACTTTAATTACTTCTATGAACATTAAGTTAAACTTAATTGATGCATAATTTTATTTACAAAAAAGATGTATTTGATTTTTTAAAAGAAAGAAACAGTTATGCATAAAGTTTATGAAAAAATTATTTCACACTTTTTATAACTGTTGATAAAAAAAATTTACTCAAAAAAAAAATACTTACCTTATAATATATATCTATGTATGTATGTATTAATAAAATAAGCTTTTTCTTTCACGGATTAATTTGAAAAGGAAAAACATTATATATAAAATATTATGATAATATTATAAGTTGACTGGTCATTTTCGATAAAATCTATTCTTCTAATTGTGTTTTCTTCATTCGTGATAATCGAACTTGACATCTATTAAAGATAA
This sequence comes from Vigna reflexopilosa, assembly GCA_027742785.1. Lineage (NCBI taxonomy): Eukaryota > Viridiplantae > Streptophyta > Magnoliopsida > Fabales > Fabaceae > Vigna > Vigna reflexopilosa. The sequence continues at coordinate 61,182,204 of CM050911.1, read as the reverse complement.
TTTTCTGTTATTTAGTTAGTATTTTCTATTAAAGTTTTTCTTCAAAACTTAATTCTATATAAACTAAGTCTCTAAAAAAAACAGAAAATACTGTTATGAAAAAAAGTAACTTAATAACATAAAGCTATCTTTAATGCGATCTTACAATATTTGGTAATAACTTTTCAATATAAATCTAAGTTAAGTCATGATTAAAAAATTAAAAGGCGCATAATTTAACTACATGTACATAAACATAATTAATGATCGAGAGTGATCTTTTAACAACCTAACAAATAATTATAAAATGGTTCCAAATTTATAATAATTTTTCCTTATTTTTTTTTTCATCCTTTATTTTTATAAGACAGTAATTTATCATTTTTTGTTTCTTTTTCTCTCTTCTCATATTTATTTTTGTTCTATTCAATTTTATCATACAGCGTTCTTGTCGTGCATTGTTTCAAAATACGTAAAATAAACGTTTCGAATTATATCAATACTTTTATCACAAAAAAAATTGTTATGTATTATTGTTTATAATGAAAATGATATGCATTATTAAAGAAAAAACGTTTATATAATAATATATAACATAAACATGTTTTCACGATGAGTAGAGAGTGCATTACTAATATAATGAAAACATGTTTCCATTGTATACCAGTAAAGATAAAAGAACTTTCTAATTTCTTGTATTTTTAGTGATCATTCTTTTTAGTTATAAAAAATGAGTTAATTTAGTTTTCACTAGTTTCACACTACGTGATTTTAGATTTTAAAACAGTTTTTTTTTTTTTAACACAATGGTGATTAAAATATTCTTAATGCTGAATTTTTCTTTGACTAATTAACCTCGTTGATGTGTTCAACAGTCTCATAATTTTGCTCCTTTTTATTGGGTTATTAACTACTTATGTGGTAGACACATCATTATGATAATTTTGGCACAATTTCTATATAGGAGTGTTATATATTTGTGTATATATAACAAAATGACGTGTCTTGCAATTTATGGCAAGGTGACCACAACATGTAGAAAATCTACACGTGAAAATCATCATCCTTAACGTTATATATAAACTCGTTCAATCAAGTATTTTCTAAATATCATGAAAGGTCAATTTCCACACAAAACTCGTTCATAATTTTTTTTAACCTATTGTTCATAATATTGAAACCAATAGATTATTTCTCGAATACAATTTTCCAATAACTTTATAACAAGTGTCATTTCATTCCAGAAATTATCCTTAAACCTTTTTCGACCACTAAGATTGTTTTTCCATATTAATATATAATAACTTTTAATATTATTTTTTCTCTAATATTGTTTTAGAAGTATTTACATTATTTATTCTCTAATATTTTTATAAAAAACATTGATACTGTACTTAGCATGATGACTAATTGTTAAATGTAATGACTTTTCTAAAAATATTAATGATAATAGGTGGTTTGAAATAAAGAATTTTTTCCTTCTTTAATTTAAATACAACAATTGCATTATACACTGATCAAAACTAAAATGTTAGTATATGAACTATCTTTAAGTATTTTTTTTATATACATAAACATTATTCTTTTATGACAATAAAAGTCAAACATAAGTTCTTGTACATGTTACTCAAACATCGAACTTTCCTCCAGAGTTTATGCATACATAAATTTATTTTCTAATTAAAATATATTATATAATTTTAAAATATGAAATTTGATTATATTCATTATCTTTATTTATTGGTCCATTATACTCCTAATACTTTTTAAATTGTAATTTTAATTCGTCTTTATTTCGTGATTTTGGTCAATTTATTTTTCTTTCCATAATTTTAGTTTCCAAATTTCCTAATGTCCACAAAATTGTATGATTCTCAAGTTTCGTACTTTCTTAACAAATTATAGATCTCAAACTCATCAGATTAAAATTAAATTAAAAATAATCCAATCAATTAAAATAGAAAGAATAAAATATGCAAAAATGAAAATTAAATCATAGTTATGAGTTTTCTATAATCTAAATACTAAAGTCAAGAAAAATAATAATGACACCAATGCCATAACTTAAATAGAGAATTAAAACTATAACTAAATATATATTTTTCTACTTAGACGAGTATTTAACGACGAAAGATACTTTTTCTTAATTATTTGAAACTATAGTTTCTATCCTTATCTGTAAATTGATTTAACATTTTTATAAAAGATGATTTATATTATAGTTAACTATTCTATTATTAAGGTAAAATAGTTTTAAAAAATAAAAGTTATATATATATATATATATATATATATATTATTATCCAAGAAACAATCAAGTGGGAATTATTGCTGTAATTAATTAAAGAGACAGTTTATTTTAATAATAAATATCGGGTAAATTTATGCTTACGTAGCAACTATATCAACGACGTCGTGTTGCATCGCACATATTCATTCTGACATATATAACCTTGTTTGTCTTCAAATCTCCACAAATATTGTCACTCCCAGTTGCTAGAATTTAATAAATGACAAGGGGCAGTGATGTAATTAAACATGGTATAAAGATTCAAACCTGGACCTCTTCTGTTGCAAAAAAGGGCAAGAGGATCAGAGGAGTTACCGTGATCCATTGTTGTTCTCTATCTTAAGTTTTTATTTCTCTCTCTAGAATTTTCTATCTGCTCGTCCTTCCTCACAAATTAGGGTTTTTGCGAATCTCTTGTTAGTCTGTAATCGAATCGAAGCCATGGTTTCCGATTCAATCTCTGCCGTGCCGATTCCCTTCGCCGCAAACACTAAGAACCCCGGGAAGAAGAAGAGGGTTCGATTTATTTTTGTTTTTAAATTTTGTAATGATACATGCATTAGGTTTTTCATTCTTATCAATCTCATCGATTATAATTGCGTGTGTGTTCCAGACTAACAGGTCTGCAAAATTGAAGCAGTATAAAATCGATGCGCGCCGCGAACAGTGGCTTTCCCAAGGTACGTTACAGGCGCACGTGCGCACTTTTGTCTCCATTGATCCATTCACTCTTTGATTCTGGTATGTATTTTCGATTTGTATCCGAGAGTTTCAGGTGTGGTGAAGAGTAAGGGATGCAAGGACGGTGTGGACGTTGGCGTCGTTCACGCGCCGCCGCCGTCGGTAAATCACGGCAAACACTCCTTGGAGCCTCTTAACACGAGGCGCGAAGGCGAAGAAGACGACGGATTGATTCATCATGACAGCGATTCGGAGTCTCCTACCAACTGTCCTGCCGGCGTATTGTGCGGCAATGATTCGGGAACAAACTTCACCGGAAGCAGTAGTGGCGGGAGCAGCAGCAGCAGCAGTTCAAGCAGCGGCGGGTGCTGTTCCGGGAACATTACCGAGGAGGAGGAGGAGGAGGAGGAAGAAGAAGATGATGGTTGCTTGGATGATTGGGAGGCCATGGCAGATGCTTTAGCCGCCGATGACAAGCACGAAATTCCTTGTTCTGATTCACCCCCTGTGGTTTTGCCTCGTGAAGGATCCAATTTAGAGTCTCCGAATTCAAAACCCGAGAGTAGTAGATTGGTTCCTTGGGGCTCTGGTAGTAGCCGAGCGTGGAGGGCTGATGACGCCTTTCGCCCTCAGAGTTTGCCCAATTTGTCTAAGCAGCACAGTATGCCGAACCCTGATCGCCGCTGTGTTGGAGGGGTCCCCTGGGCTCGTGTCTCCACGCCTTCCTCGTGTCCTATTTGCTGTGAGGATCTGGATTTGACGGACACGAGTTTCTTGCCTTGTTTCTGTGGGTTTCGGCTTTGCCTCTTTTGCCACAAGAGGATTCTGGAGGAGGATGGGCGTTGTCCCGGGTGTAGGAAGCCTTATGAGTGTGAACCTGTTGAGACAGAGGCGAGTGTGCATGGAGGCAACCTCACTCTTCGGTTGGCACGTTCCTGCAGCATGATCGAGAGGTCTTGAGCCCGCGGTCTGTCCTTTTCTGTTTTTTTTTTGTTGCATCATCGTCTGTATTTTAGGGGATATCTAATTTTCATAGATCTAGTTGGCCTAGTATTATGAGTTTTTGAGCACCTTGAAATCAAGTTGTTTCTCGTTTGATCTTATGGTGCATGTGGTAATGTAGAGTACTCATGTTGGTATGTGAATACATAAGGTGGTATAGAAATTCAATACATTGAAAATGGTGAAATCATGCGGGTTATTTCCTTTATGCTTCTATTTATTTTATTCATGTTTTGTGTACAGTTTCTCTTCTCTAAAGTCTATTACTTCTATATTTGAAACATCATGTTTAATTGAAAAAGTTAAATTTCTGATAATGTTAACATTTTGGTGGTGTTGGAATGTGTAATGTTTATATTTTCTCTCTTTCTCTCTCTCTCTCTCTCTCTCTCTCTGACATAATTGCATTTGTAATTGTTGTACTCTGAGACACTTACAATGCTGTCATGTGTCATGACCTTTCTTCCTTTAAGATATTTGTTGCTATGTATTAATTAGTTGAAGTTATATGGTAATAATGATCATCAGCCAAGTCATAATCTGTATGGTTTTCCTATAATAATCTGTATGGTTTTCCTATAGTTTTTATCGTCTTTGAATGATACTTTGATTTATGAGTGGGAAGAGGGGCGACGACGACGTAAGGAAAAGAAGGGGGAAGCAAGGGATAATAAAATCCACCCAAATATTGGAGGGCATTTGAAGGTGATATGTCGTCCCTCTCATTTTCCTTTCCTCCATTCCTCACCAACCAATATTAATGTTACATTGTCTCTGCTTATAAGTCATTAAAGTTTTTCAAAAGCTAATTTTAATCATTTAACTGGCTTATGAATTGTTTCCGTCCATGAAGGATGGCACAAAATGCCTGTAGTTTGTATTGTTTGCTACTTTGTTTCTAGCCTTTCACTTCATTTGACAAATCTGTTATGCAAAATTGTAATTTGTTTAATATGGCTGCAACATTTTGTTACTGGAACATCTTGCACAAATAAGATATATGCCATTGTTTTAGCTTGGTTCTCCTTTTTCCTATACCCAATTCTATCCTCACATGAAAAGGATCTTGTAATCCATTTTTTATGAGTTAAAATTGTAAATACAGCTTTTTTCATGACATTTGAACATTTATTTTTGTTGTTTCCAATTGATCATCTTTTAGGAACAGACAATATACCGGTGTTAAATGTAAGTATGAAGACAGGTCAATAGTGTTTTCAAGTTTTTCAAGGTATGGGAGTATCTTTATGGCATTGTTGTGCATTAATCTTATAGGTTTTATTCAGTTTCGGTCAAAGAATAATTTGTCCTTCCTGCTTCCTTGGTGTTCAAATAAGTGGTACATGACTGGTCTACCATTGATTTCAATCAACTACCATCCGATCATCATCTTGACTCCTTGTAATCTTTCAAAATTGGTACTTAATTTAATTTTTGTTTGTACTAGTAATTTGTGCAAAGCAACCATTTACTGTGTATGCAACAACTGCTGAGTCATTCTGCATTGTAGTTTCTTTATATTCTGCCCGTTCCTTCTCGTTCCACCTATGGTCAAGAGACCCACAGAATAAGCTAGCACAGTTTTAATATCTACATGAAACAGAGAAATTTGATTATTTGTATGACTATGTAAATATATATAGAATTGGCTTGTCGAAAATTCTTTCTACATGAGTATTTGATTCTATAATGTGAGTAGTGAGTTAGTTATTTAAAACAATAATTTTTTGAAAGATCAGTAGGCGGCTACTTATTAAATGAATGACATTTGGGAAGATGGAGGAGTGTAAGAAAGATGGAAATTTGTGAACGAAAATTATTTCGTTTGTTTGGTATGATATAAGTATGAGGGATCAGGAGATTTAATTGGCTGACAGTTGCATATTTTTTTCTTCTCTCGTACTTGTCATAATATTCTCATCTGTTAGTCACTTTTTTTACTTGGTAGCATGTTTTTTCACGACCAATTTCTCTGTCTCTCCTGCAGTTACTGGTTTGGGGTTTATTGTAGTGTAGACAATGGAACTGATCACGTGAAAGGTACTAATAAATATTTGTCTATGCCTTGTGAGCTATGGTTATACAATCTGTACTTGTATTATGTTAAATGCTTCATTTGGGAAGAGTTGATCTTATGAGAAATATGAACCTTCTTATTATTATTTTCTTTGATTTACTCGTACACCTGCTGGTTGTCTTTTTCCAACAAATCTGATGCCAGACAGATGACACCATTGTTCGAGTATTTGAGAAATAGAACTATTATAGACATACGAATACATAGATAATCAGGCTGCTCTGCTAGTGGTAGGTCTATCCTTTTTTTGATTGACGATGTTCCGAAATAAGCTAAACAATAGGAATCGAGTCCAGCTTTTTTACTGGTTATGTTGTGTTGTTTCTATGATGTGTATTTACACTAATTTTAATATTTTTAAATACATTAAAAAATTTTGAAATAACAAAATTGGTGTAACATGGAGGCACGACAGGAAGATAACACAAAACAACCAAAAAACAGGAATCCCTTCCGAATCAGGATAAAATTATAGTAAGTTTGAACGTTCTGATGATTAGATTTAACCAGTGTGATAAAGTAATAGCAGTTGCTGGAATGTCGCTTTGCAAACAGAAGACGTTTGGGCCATCGAGAGTGGAAACATGCACATGAAAAGCTAACTCTTGTAAACGTAAATGAACATGCTGTACATGTGAGTAAATTAGATTTGGGAAGTACCCCTATAACTTTCTGGTTACCTTGCCTGGTTGTTTTGTATTGGTAAAGTTGTTGATGTGTAAGGAAATCACGAGACCTTTTATGTCAAAAAATCTGCATGTTGTACACACTAAGCAACCAAATGTAATATACCCCTGTATTGTTATAGATATTATTATTGCGGTAAGTTCGCTCAGTTTTATAAATAGGAAGGTGGGTAAGACTTGATGATGCTGTATCTGGTTTTCCGCGGCTTTGAAGCGTATGCTTATGGCAAAAGATAAGTTTTTAAATTGAAGATTGTAATGGACCGTCAACTAATGTCTCGAATGATAATTTTCTGCTGTTCTTAGCCATTATGCTTTTCCTGTAGTAGTGTTTCGTTTGCAGTTCGTAAACTAGTGGTTGGCACAATATTAACTTAATTGTTTTTACACTTCTGTTTCAATCAACGATTTCGATGGAACACGTGTTTTTTCAAATAAGTTATTTGTGGATAGAATTTTGTTTACATTCCGCATGTGAAATTTTGGTGTGTGAAAACCATAAGCCTAACATGCACTTAATATTTGAACGGGTTTTGTGCTTTTAATTCCCTTAATCTAACTTATCTGTTCATTTAACGTTATTTGTTTTTTTAATATCCTCGGTTGCTCTTTTTCTGGGTCAAAATAATATGATTTGCCCGCTTTCTGTTTTGAAGACTAATTGGTTGTTTATTTGGTATGCCGCTATCGTCGAGCTTGCGTACTGCAATTTGTATGATGAAAATTAGTTTCATTTCCGCCAGCCTTTCGTTAACATTATGTTCTTTGTTACTCCTCCAACCCCTGTCCTGCAGCGCCTCCGCCGCATCATCCATGTTCCTCGTCGAATCGATTCAAAGACCTCCTAAACTTAACAGCGTCGCCGTGAGAATTCGCCACTTGTGACTTAGCCGTGATGCCCCGGAAGTTTTCCTCCGTAATTCTGTTCTGGAATTCAAAAATAATGTTCCAATATTCCAATTAGAAAGGAATACTTTTGCCATAAATATCTTCCGGAAGGTGTGTTTTGGAAACCTCTAACAAGGGTGGGAGGAGTATTTTAAATGGAATTTGGTCTAATATATTGGATTTGTAGTTTCCAACTGTTTGCGACTAAGTGACAGCATGTGGTAATGCCCTTCCTGTGAGTAACTGTCAAATTACTCTGTTCCCCTTTATGTTTCTGATGGGTGCGTCTTGCCCCTTTTGTGTACTACGAAGAGGAGGAAAGAAAGGGAGTATTCCGTTATCAAAATTAGATTAGCTTTTAGGATACGTTACCTTTGAGCGATACTTAAAAATAAATAAATAAAACTAAAAATGGTAAATGGTAAGTCAAAGCGAAAATAAAAGTATAGATACTAACATTGATATGGTACGATAGGAAGGGAAAGCTAAAAAAATTACATTTAAAGTTAATAAGTAAACCATCGATATCGACTTTTAGATATCGCTTTTCTTCATATTTAGTCTCCCCAGTACTGAAAGCTAAAAATCATCAATGTTTGAAGATATTAATCATATCTTCTTTGTATACATCATAAGCATGTAAGATCATATTTCTTCATTTATATAAGATATACCGGATAGTCATTCTAACTGGGTATTACAAATAAGAACAAAATTAAGAAAAGAAGGTTGCCAAAAACATACAGTTGTTTTAAGTTCACTCATTTTTAACACTTATCAAACAAGAACCCGATTCCTCCCGCTACAATCAAACAATTATCATATCTAAGAACGAAGCAAAAGGATTATTACATTTGAAATGATTTAATTTACTGATAATTAATCAAAAGGTTGAACGTTCTAAAACATTGGGAACATTTTTATTAATTTTGAATACATGAAGAACCAAGTAAAGAAAGAGAGATTGCTGCAATGAGAACCATACGTGATTTGGAATAAATTACAAACAAGAAAACGACATGGCTACTTACTCACCCTGAATTGATGCGTTTATTGAGGAAGTTGATTCATCCTTTGACCACTTCTTTGGGCTTCCTTGTTCATCATTTGCACCAGTCTTATCAGTTCACCGCCAAAAGAAAGAAAGAAAATATGGGAAATGGATAACAATGGAGATAGTTTTGGCAACTGCAGATCCCATATCGGTGCAAGGTCTTTCTATGGCTGGCATTGAACGAGAGGCTCCCTACGTCAGTTCCTCGTTGCAGATTTTTCATTTTCACCGTCCACCTTTTGCCTTCGAGTTCTTCAGCGTTCTTGCAGATGATCATGTACGCTACGTTTCATGGTGTTTCTACTGGAACCAATTCTCCTAAGTTGTAGATTTTCTCTCTCATCTTCTTTAAATACATCTTCTGTAGTTTCACTGTAGAACAAATTATCATCCACATCCCTAAAATATGTGGCCATTCTCTCATTAGTACTTATAAATTATCTAATCTGCTTCACTTCCTAATATTAATCATTATGTTGATAACTTTATTAAAGTCATTCATCTTCAGTTTAGCACTTAAAAAGAAACAAATGAACAATGACATCAGTAAATAATGTTATCTAACATTTATGATGTCTTTCATCCTATGAATCTACCGTTATTGAATTCTCTCCTCACATGGGTAAACAGACTAGAGGAGAAAAATATTTCATCAAAAATTATTTTATACAGATATCTTTTTCTTTTATTTGAATTTTAGTTTTGTGGTTAAATGCTTTTAAATGTGCCAGCAAAAATAATATTAATTATTAATAAAAACTATTAAAAAAAATTAATAGTAATAATGATTATACTAATAATATTGATGATAATAATTATTAAAATAAATAATATTAATATTAATATTAATAATAATTACATTTTATTTTATAATAATTTTTACCATAATTAACAATTTTATTTATTAAGATATTTTTTTCATCTATTAATCTATCAAATCATTAACAAACTCTATTTTTATTTTCACTTTATTATAACAAACACCACTCCAATGTTCTTTCTTTTCCCTCAAACACATTAATTCACTCTCTCAAATCTATATTTATAACCCAGTAAAAGTGGATGAATTTGAAAAGATTGTAGTATTATTTGTTTTAAGAAATAGATTAAAAGATTTGAAAAAAAATTGTAAGAGTTTGTGAATGATTTGATGGATATATAAGACAAAAATATGTTTTAATAGATTAAAATGTAATATTGCACTTTTATCTTTATAATTAAAATGAACAGAAAAAAAAATATATTTAGTTAAAATTAATAAAATTTATTTAGTTAAAATAAAATTTCAATAGGTATAAATAATTTAAAATAAAATGTGACTAATTGCAAATAAATTTAATTACGTATTGAATTATAAAAAAAGTTACAACATTATTAATATATGTTGGGAATACGGACTTTTTACAGTTTAGTTAAAATAATATTATTAATATATGCATGTCTAGCTTTGTAAGAAAGATTAAAAAAAAAGTAAGAGTAGATTTGTCATTTTAATAGTCATCTACAATAAATCTGTGTAAATTTTCACCTTATGTGAGGATCATAATATCGTCTATCGTTTGCAATTCCATCGCCCCAAATCATACCAAATTTGTTGATCCAAATAAAGGGGTTGTCCATCATCATTTTACGTGTTAACCAAATTCATGGAGTATACAAGCATCTTTAAACACAACTGTCTCCATTATTTATAAAGTCTTGTCCAAAATATAAATCACTCAAATTATTATAAAAATAGGAAATACAAAGCAACATAAACATTCATTTTGACTTCAAGTTCTATTTAGACCCCTATGCTTCTATATCATTCTAAACATATATGACCTCTTAACCAACTTAGTAAGCCTTATAAGCAGTGCTCTAAACTAAGTTAAAATCTCGGGATTATTTTGAGTTCAAAATAAAGGTTTATTTTGGTGAACAAGGTTAATGACCTTTGGACTCAATTTTGCTTTGGAATACTTTTGAGATATTCAAACTTTGGAAAACAAGGCTTGAAAGAATGTATCGATTTCCTTATGATTTTTCCTAAACTTCCAAGACCGAGCATACTGTTCAATTTTTTATATTTCATTATATTTTAAATATTCAAATATTACAAGATTCTTACACTTAATAAAGTTAAATAAACCATGATCAGTGAAGAACGAAGGAATGGAGGTATTTGGGTAAGAAAATGTTGCAGAATAGCTCTCTATTTCGGTATATATTGATGATTTTCTACTGTACACGAGCAAGACCAAATGACAAACAAATGGCCAAAAAATTATCGATTCCGACACTTGCTTTTCTGATTCCTAAGGTATAGATTGGTGAACAAATGCAAAAACACAACACATGCTTTGATATTAACACCTGGTGTCGACAAAATTGGAGACAGGCAGTAGTGAATCCGTGATCACATCACAATCTAGCATTCTTTGAGGATAATGGTGAGAGCAATGATGTGACGGATCGCATGGAAGAGAGATGGGTGAGTATGTTGGAGACAGGGGTGAACTGCAATCAACTGACCTCATTCTTTTGAGAGATTTTTTTTCAACTTTCTTGACTTTCCCTTTCATGATGAAATCTTTCAAGCGTCTTACATCTGACAATTTTACAGGTTTCAACAGAAACTCCTCTGCTCCTTCCTCCAGGCACCTGTCAATTCGTAGGAATCAACTGTTGAGAAACATGCCTAGGAATACAAGTATGCATTATTGGTAGGTGCATGATATAATGCAATGTTTTGATACAATTTGATAAATTACCAGAAGCTTATATCACCACAACAACATTAAAAAAAAACTCATGTCACAAACCTCTATCTTAGGTAAAGGATTTTGGCTATATATTTTGACGAGGGAAGGGGACTTATTCTGGAAATTCTGTTAATGAATTTGGTAAATATTTACTATTTGCAAAGCATGTCCCAAATCCCTATTATGATTTTTTGTCGGTGCTAAGCTAATCATGGCATAACCAATCACGGTGCCACCAAATGTCCTAATGGCTATAAAAGATTTCTAGGGAACTTTAATTACTATTCTATATGTCAGATCTACACAAGGATACGTACTAACATTATGAGGTAGTATGTCAGTATAACTATCCTTGTCAATATCAGGCTAGAGTTAGAAAAAAGTTGATATCATCTGAGATTCAACTTATGAAAAGGATTCCACAATCGTATCCAAATACTCGTATTTTTTTCACTAAAATACCATCTTATTGTAGATGCAATAGGAAGTACATCACAACATTCTCGATACATTTTCTACTTCACCCTGCCAGTTCATAGACCGAATAACGAACACCATCGAAATTGCAATCCATGCCAAAATATAGAAATTACTTGGAAGAGTTCAATGATAAAAAAAAAAAAAAAAAAAAAAAAAAAAACTAGATAGCACCTACAATTGCATTACAGATCCAAAAGACGTGTAAGCTAATGGAGAGTTTACCTATCAATTCGAGTCAAAACATTCTCCGACGACATGGAAGACTTCTGCTGAATTTAACAGAAAGAAGTGTTATTAAGAAAAAACTCCCTCCCTGTTTAAAATCTATCGACAAACTCTGCAGTTATCAATCCTCAAATAAAAGGAATTATCCTAATAACAGAAAACACCCTTCGGAGGATAAAAATCAAAGACACTACAGACCTTGATTTTCTTGAGTAATTCGTATCCTGTCATCCCCGGCATGGAGTAATCCGTCATTATGAGATTAACCTTCGCACTCTGTCAACAAAACCAATAAACAAAAATAATAGGTTAGCAACAACCTATTTCAACCACCAACGTGAAAACAACGCCACAAACTAAGTACCAGAATTCGCTTACATCCAACCCGAGAGAACCGGTCTCTCCGAGCCAAGCCCAAATACTGAAGAGCACGCCTTCCACTCTCCACAACCGTCACTGAAAAACACGCGTTCCAAACAAAAAACTTCAGAACCAATCTCGATTTGGCAAACAAAAATCACAAACGGACTATTCGCAACGTCGGGTACCTTTGCAGGAAGAAACCTTGAGCAAGCGTTCGATGACATGGCGATCAACGAGACTGTCATCAACGGCAAGAACGTGAAGCTCTGGCGAACCAGAAGGAGACTCCTCGAGCAATTCCGTTAAGTTTTGCCGGAAAATCTCACCGGTGATGGCCATGAAAGTGAGAAGTTTAACAGAGGTGGGTGGTGTGAGAACAGAAAGTAGAGAGAAAAATGGGTGGATTTTGTTTATATATTGTTAGAAGGGGAAGGGAGAGAGTGATGAATATAAATATAAAAAGTAAAATGGATGAAAAGTAAAAGAAATCCATGAGAAGCGATTATGCCACCTCCACCTGTCCCTTCTCTTCTGAGTTCAAAATCAAAATCATATTTTTATTATTTAAATGAATTAATAATACTAACTTTGGTCACAGTCAGAGGAGGCCAGCCGGTACCTCAATGTAATTTCCTCGCCTCCTCAATACCCAGTTTTTCTTCTTCTCGCATGTATCTCTCAGCCAGGATAATCCACTTCTAATTAAATAGATTGAACTGAAATCTTACTAAAATCATTTTTAAAATAAATAAATGCTACAATATGTATAAATATTTTCTATTTATTTATAATTTTTTTATAATGACGGGGACACAACACAAACACGATTTATAATTTTTTTTAGTGACTAAATCACAACACAAACATAACTACGATATATTATTAGATTTACTCATGAGCAAAAAAAATGTAAGTACTACATACACATTGAAATATTCTATATGAAAAAAAAACAAATAAATTAAGAAAACTAACAGAAAACCATCTTATTTTATTAAAAAAATCTGATTAAAAAAAATGAAGAACTCGTTCTACTCTAATATATTTTAATAGATGAACAGACACTAATAAAACTTAAAAAAAAAAACATAATTAAGACCTTTTTCTTTAAAATTTAAAACTTTTTTTTATAGCTTTGACAATTAAGACCTTTTTCTCAGTATTTTGTGTAATTTAAACCACAAATCTTCATTCAAGCATTTAATGTTGTCTTACATTACCATTAAATTACCAAAGTTATCAAAACTCGAGATATTAAATGATCTTTAATAACCTAAAATCAAAATTTAAGTGAAACACATAACCATACCTTAAAGCCCATAAATATTTTTATCAATTTAAAATTATTATATTAATTGGCATCCATTAATTGGTTTAGCATACGTTATTGCACATTCCATAATCAAAAGAAACTTCAAACATGATAAGATCAATCCAACTTGCAATTATACTTACATAATTTAATTGTAAACAAATTCCCAAGCCATTACATGTTTATGACCAATTTATTTCAAAAACTTATCTAAACTTAAGTGTCCAAATTCATGTAGCAAATTTTAAGGATAATTCCATCTACTCTTATTCCACCACAAGCCAATTTAATTTATAGTTACTTTTTATGCATAATTAAAATATATTTTTAATGATAAATTTTAAAAAATAAAATGGTAATTACACGACTTCAGTTGATTAATATTTTTTAAAGGTAAACCAAGTTATATTTCCAAATTTGACTTTTTTTTATTAATTGATCAGAAATTAATATATCTCATATTAATACGTTTTTTTTTGTAATGAATGTTTTCAAACAATACTTGCAGTTTGTTAAAATTATGCTTGCTGCTCAAAAACTTACAAGTTTCATAAAAAAAAAAAAAAAAAAACACACCAATTGATATTTAGTTTTTTAAAAAATGTTAAATTATTTTTTATCTATAAAAATTGGATGCACCTTAAAGATTTAGAACAATTACCGAAACACCTTAAATCTGAATTGTGTGAAAATAAATATTTAAAAAAAAATAAACAAGGGGTCGGAATAGGAAAAATGTAAAATAAATAATTCATGCAATTATACAAAAAATGTAAAATAAATAATTAATGCAATTATACAAAAAATGTATTGTATTTGGTCATACAACTCCCTCATTTTCCAGAAAGGGATTGCTACTTTGTGAAAGTGTGGGATGAAGAATGAGAAGTGAAGAATAGAGAATAGAGAATAGAGATGGAAGAAGAAAAAGCAGCGGCGTACTACGAAGAGTTGACCCGCAAGGGCGAGGGGGCCGCAAGATTTAAGCAAGGTCTCGGCTTTTCCTCTTCCGCATCAAACGACGACGTTCCCAAACCCGGCTCCGCCCTCGCCTCCTCCTCCTCCTCCTCCTTTCTCTCCAAATTCGTCAAAGCCTCCTCCACCGCTTCCCAACCCGACAAGCCACCGCAAGTTAATGCTACCTCCGCTCCTTCCGAGTCGGAGAAGCAAGCGCAACTGCAATCCATTCACGACAAGCTCAAGAAGAAGCCATCTTCCGAGCCTAGGGTTTCCAGCAGGGATAGGGATAGGGATAGGAGTAGAAGACGAAGCAGGAGCAGAGACAGATACAGGGAATCGCGGAGGCGAAGCAGGAGTAGAGACAGATATAGGTATAGAGATTCCGAAGGGGACAGGGATAGGGAAAGAGGAAGACGGAGAAGTAGAAGCAGAAGCGTTTCTCCTCGCAGACAGCGTAGGTCGGAGAAGGAGGCGAATGACATAGGGAAAGCAAGTGAAGCGAGAAAGGGAAGGAATGTTGGGACTGATTATTCCACCCTAATTGAAGGTTATGACCGTATGGTACGTTCAACTCTTCTAATTCCTTTTTTTTTTCTTTCTCTCGCTTTGGCCTGATGAAGATGTTGCTTTCATGTCTGGACACTCTTTATAAATTCTCTCTACTATTGGCTGGAATTTTTTTTGTCATGATCCATGGACATCTTTTGTTGCTATTGTGTACAGTCATCGGCTGAAAGAGTCAAAGCCAAGATGAAGTTTCAGCTCTCTCAAACTTGTAAGCCAATAGATCTCCCAAGGCAGAAATTATCCATACTTCTTAAATGCATTTTCACCATATGTCTTGAAATGAATTATTTTTCTTGATGTATCGAACACTGATGTTAGATGCACTGATCCTGAATGTTCTGAAAATCTTTCCTGTAGTCGACTAGTTGAGAATAAAATGATTGTGTTAATCTTACTCGGAAAACTTAGTTTTTGGTACGAATACTTTTCTTGCCTGTAGTATATGATCATTTGATGTTAGAAACTACTAGTTAAGGTTGCTACTATATATCTGAAAAGAGTTAGCTATTACAAACCAAATTTTAATGTTTCACCCTTGAAGTGTTGATATAGATTATAAATATTTGCTCTCTAGCTTGCCAAATGAGATGGTTTGTTCATATGGTATTGAATTCTTTTCTAATATACTCGATACTTTTAAATGTAGCTGTACATGATTCAGAAAAGGGCGTGGGCTGGGAGCGATTTGAGTTTAACAAGGATGCCCCTCTTGATGACGAAGAAGTTGAGGGTCAGACTTGTTTCTTAATATATTTGTGGGATTTCTATCTGTTGTGTTCCTATGAATTATTCAATTTAATCCTTTGTATTTTAATTCCTTTTAATTTTCCTTGACTGCTAGTTGTTCCCCGTTCTTGGTAAAAGTCACTAAAACTAGAAGATTTTTACATTGTTCACGTCTATGTAGACATTTCTTTGGTCTCCCTGTGCTCTCCTGTTAATCTAGTTAACATTTTCTGTATCTTGTTATTGGAAATTAAAGGAACACTTTTCTCAGTATTGTGTAATTAATCGTATGTTTGTCGGTTATTTATATGTTTTTGTTAAGAGTTCCTACTTTTCCGTCGTTGAATGATGGTGTTTTCAGCTATATACGCTTGTGATGAAAGTTAGTGGTGATGGATTTTGTTGAACCTAATAGAACTGATTGTACATGCCCTCCATCTGCAGTCGCTGAAGATGATGCATCCTTAGTCAAACACATCGGCCAAAGTTTTAGATTTTCTGCAGTTCAGGTATCTCCCTCTTCTCTAATGTTTGAATAGTCAGTTTGGTTCCTCTTTGATGGAGATGTCTGATCGTTGTTTGGAAAAATGAATTTCATATTGTTACGTAGGCTAGGAGGGAGGAACAAATACAAGCTGCTCATGAAGAAGCAATGTTTGGTACTCCGGCGCTTCCACCTCCCACTAGTACAGATAGTGAGCCTGAAAGGGAGAACGAGAAGGAGGTTGATAAAAAAGATCTGGTTACAAGCCTCTTAAGTGAAACAGTAAGCATTTTCTATGCCACAGAGGATATGGATGAGTATAACAAATAATTCAAGTAACCCTGTTGTATTTGATTTCAGTTGCTGGCCAAGCAAAAGGGGTCTTGGCGTGATCGGGTTCGGCAGGCTTAGAGTTTTCCCTTAAAGTTGATATGATGACAGAAAAGTTACCCAAAATGTCACAAGGATTTGGCTTTTACCATGTCCCAAAAATTTCAATTTTGCACCTGGATTTACTGTAAAATTTCTTTTAGTTTCTATATGGTGTGAGGTGGCTTTAAGCAATCATACAGGCAACTGCCATCATTTTCAAGTGTGTATTGTTTTTTGTATTGAGTTTGGTAGTGAAGTATTTGGAGGGAGAGATTGCAGATGGAACAATGTTAATACAGAGGCTTTGCCTCTTATGTGCAGTGTTCACCATCTGGTTGTATTTGATGCTGACTTATGTTAATACAGAGGTTTTATGTACATTTTTAACAATGACACCTTAGATAGATGAGCGATGATGCAACTTCATTGGATGTGTAATAAGCGTTATCTCCGTTTCAAATTTCTAGTGTCTTATTGGCCTATTGCAGATGATTCATGTATGGGATGGAATTCACAAGACAAAATATATAAGGTTGAAAAATTAATTGAATTTAGCTTTCAAGTGATTCGTTGGTTTTGGAAGAAATGAGTGATTATTAATTGTAAAAAGAAAAAAAGGGTTGGTTGAGTTTATTATGTAATTAATATTAAGTTTTTAACCTGATATGGAAAAAATCTACAACCTTATTATAATAATTTTATTTTTTTTAGATTATTTTAATTCTGTTAGTTTCGTTTGAATTCAGTTCATGTTTATTTTATGTCTGTTTATTAAATAAAAAATTAATGTTAATATGTAATTATTCTTGAAATAACTATTAAATAAATATCTTAATGTTTAAAAAAAAAAATTGTAGAAAAGATAATTTTGTTTAGAAAGTTTTTGAAAATTTTTATATAAATCATTAGCCTAAATTGACTAATTTTAATTAAATCATTATCCTAAACCAATTTTCAAAGATTAAAACTATTTTTTAAAGTGTAATTTTGGATTTAAAATTTAATCCAAATATTTGAAGAATCCTAACTTGTTTAAAAAAAATAGTATAGATTTAGATCTAAAATAGAAATAATTAGATTGGATTTTTAAAAATCCTATCCAGGTAAACAGGGTATAAATTTCCCTCAGAAATGTCCATTCATAATTGATGCCAACGAGATCACAGAGTGAGACAATTTATTGGTGGGTGTAATGGTCCAACTGTACCAACTCGAAAATATTGCAAGTGGTAATTAGGAACAAAATTGATTACCCTTCTATTTTGTATGATGCGATGCTTCTCTGAATCATAATATTTGCCCTGCTTTTTATATCAAAATGATGCCGTTCTCAATTTCAAACTTGGAAGGCAACAATAATGCAGTTGCTGCTTCGTTGGATAATAGATTTTTTTGGAAGGGCTTTCATTGCTACTTATTTCTTCTACTGTGACGGTCGGCTGTTCTCTCAGAGATTCTTTTAAAAAAACCGCATCTTCAGGGTATTGTCCTCTGAGTGCTTTTTTGTAGGTGGTAAAATATTATTCAGAATTGATTATTAATCAATGATAATGTCATTCAATTTGGACTCGCTAGCTTCTGAGCGACACAGTCTGCTAAGATTAGTGAGAAATCGATTAATAACTCAATCCTAGATCTTCAACTCTTGCTTACAATGAAAACTCTAGCCCTTTTAAGAATTGGAAACACTAAAAATACAAGGGTATTAAAATAAAAAAACATAAGAAATGAGGGAGTGATCATACAAGACTATAAAATCTTTTATAGTCTTCCTTGTGATTTTTCCTAAACTTTAAAAACTGAGTACATTATTCAATTTTGAAATGTTGAGCATGGAATGGTATGTTCTAGTTTAGTACTTCATGAAGTTAGAGAAACCGTTATCAGTGAAGAACGAAGGAACGGAGGAATTTGGGTAAGAAAATGTTGATTTTGGTATATAATGATGATTTTCCACTGTACATGAGCAAGATCAAATGAAAAACAAGAGGCAAAAATAATTAGCGATTCTGACATTTGCTTTTCTGATTCATAAGGTATAGATTGATGAACAAATGCAAAACACACCACAAGCTTTGATATTAACACCTGGAGTCGACAAAATTGGAGACAGGCAGTAGTGAATCTGTGATCACATCACAATCTAGCCTTCTTTGAGGATAATGGTGAGAGCAATGATGGTGACGGATCGCATGGAAGAGAGATGGGTGAGTATGTTGCAGACAATGGTGGACTGCAATCAATTGATCTCACTCTTTTTAGAGATTTTTTTTCAACTTCCTTCACTTTCCCTTTCATGATGAAATCTTTCAAGCGTCTTACATCTGACAATTTTATCGGTTTTAACAGAAATTCCTCTGCTCCTTCCTCCAGGCACCTGTCAATTCGTAGGAATCAACTGTTGAGAAGCATGCTTATAAATACTGGTTACAAACAAGTATCTACAAATACTCTGGTTACAAAAACAAGTATGCATTATTGCCAGGTGTAGGATATAATGCTATGTTTTAGTACAACTTGATAAATTACCAGAAAGCTTGTATCACCACAAGAACAATGCAGAAAAAAAAAAAACTATCTAAGGTAAAAGATTTTCGCTATATTTTGTTGATGGAAGTAGACTTATTATTCAAATTCTGAAAAGAAATTCAGTCGATGGCTTCCAGCATAATTAGTACTAAGCTAACCATGGCATAGCCAATCACGGTGCCCCATCTGACCTATTGGCTGTAAAAGATTTCTGGGGGAACTTTAATTACTATTCAATACGTCAGATCTACATAAGGATAAGTACCTAACATTTTGAGGTAGTATGTCAGTAACGATCCTTGTCAGTGTCAGGTTAGATTTAGAAAAACGTTGATATCAATTGAAATTCAACTTATGGATTGGATTCGAAAATGGTGTATCCAAATACATTTTCTACTTCACCTTGCCGGTTCATAGACCAAACAACAAACACCATCAAAATTGTAATCGCTGCCAAATATAGAAATTATTTGAAAAGTTCATTGGTAACTAAATAGAAAAAAAAAAAAAAAAAAAAAACTAGATAGCACCTTCAATTCCATTACAGATCCAAAAGACGTGTAAACTAATGGAGAGTTTGTTTACCTATCAATTCGAGTCAAAACATTCTCCGAGGACATGATCACCACTGGAATCTCTCTAAACACGGAAGACTCCTGCTGAATTTAACAGAAAGAAGTGTTATTAAGAATAAACTCCCTCCCTGTTTAAAATCTATCGACAAACTCTGCAGTTATCAATCCTCAAATAAATAAAAGGAATTATCCTAATAAAAGAAAACACCCTTCGGAGGATAAATATCAAAGACACTACAGACCTTGATTTTCTTGAGTAATTCGTATCCTGTCATCCCCGGCATGGAGTAATCCGTCATTATGAGATTAACCTTCGCACTCTGTCAACAAAACCAATAAACAAAAATAATAGGTTAGCAACAACCTATTTCAACCACCAACGTGAAAACAACGCCACAAACTAAGTACCAGAATTCGCTTACATCCAACCCGAGAGAACCGGTCTCTCCGTCCAAGCCCAAATACTGAAGAGCACGCCTTCCACTCTCCACAACCGTCACTGAAAAACACCCGTTCCAAACAAAAAAATTCAGAACCAATCTCGATTTGGCAAACAAAAATAAAAAACAGACTATTCGCAACGTCGGGTACCTTTGCAGGAAGAAACCTTGAGCAAGCGTTCGATGACATGGCGATCAACGAGACTGTCATCAACGGCAAGAACGTGAAGCTCTGGCGAACCAGAATCCTCGAGCAATTCCGTTAAGTTTTGCCGGAAAATCTCACCGGTGATGGCCATGAAAGTGAAAAGTTGAACAGAGGTGGGTGGTGTGGGAATAGAAAGTAGAGAGATTTTATTTATATATATTGTTAGAAGAGAGAGAGAGAGAGAGAGAGAGAGAGAGAGAGAGAGATGAATATAAATATAAAAAAGAAAATGAATGAAAAGTAAAAGAAAATAATAAAGGCGATAGATTCGGAGAATCCAAATCTGAGAGATCTTTAGAAATCCATGAGAAGCGATTATGGTACCTCCACTTGTCCCTTCCCTTCTGAGGTCAAAATCAAAATCTTACTTTTATTATTACCTATTTCTTTTATTATTTAAATGAATTAATAATAGTAACGTTGGTCACGGTCAGAGGAGGCCAACCGTATCTTATTTGGGTCCACTCTCCCTGTACTTCCCGCGCCTCCTTAATACTCAGTTTTGACTTCCCTCTGTTTTTTGCATGTATCTTCATTTTTAATTAAACAGATTGAACTGATATTTTAGTAAATTTTGTTTTAAAAAATGAATAAATTACAGAATATCAATAAATGTGATCCGTATATAGGTTTTTGGAGCGTGTCATAATGAATGATTCTTCATCTATTTACTTTCATCACCGATGCAAGTTTGAATATGGATATTGATTTTTAGACTATGTCATTGTTGAAGTCAAGTAAAACTGATTTGTTTTAAATACATTTCTGTTTTACCGTTTGACAGATATATGTTTGTTTGTTGTTTCGTTGTTCTGTTTAGCTTTTGTGTATATAAACTGTTGCATCTCATTATTTTCAATATACACAGACTCTATTCTTTCATTCTCTTTTATCTTTCTCCAACAGATTTGGTATCCAGAGCGTAGGTTACGTGGGAGCCTAGGGTCGCGTCTCAAGAAAACCAAGAATACAGTGTGTGTAGGGTTTATTGGATCTTGAAGCAAGAAGAATGGCGGGAAGCGATCTTTCCATAGCAAATCTTCCAATCCTTACGGATAAGAACTGGACAAGATGGAGCACGCAGATGAAGGTGTTGTTCAAGTTCCAAGACGTAAGTGATGTTATTGAAGTAAGATGTCCGTGAAACTGGCGATGGTGCGACTGAAGGGCAGAAAGTTGCGTTCAAGAAAAAGGATAACAAGGCTCTCTTCATCATTCACTAGTGCGTTGATGATGTTCACTTTGAAAAGATCCAAAACGCTAGCACTGCCAGAGAAGCATGGAGTATACTTGTACGTTGTCACACAGGAGGGGAGAAGATCAAGAAGGTGAAGCTTCAAACCTTTAGAAAGCAGTATGAGTTACTGCAGATGGAGGACAACGACAGGGTTGGAGAATACTTCAACAAAGTACTCACCATCACGAACCAGATGAAAGGGTGTGGGGAAGTCGTCAATGATCTGATGATTATGGAGAAGATCATGAGATCGTTACCAAGGAAATTTGACTATATAGTGGTTGCTATAGAGGAATCGAAAGATTTCTCGAAGATGAAGGTTGAAGAGCTTCAAAGCTCGTTGGAAGCCCACGAAATGAGGATGATAGACAGAAATCCAGCCAAGAACGATGAACAGGCATTGAAGGTGCATCACTCCAAGTACGATGAGAAAAAGAAATCCAAGAAGTGGAAAGGGAAATGATCAAAAGAGAACTGGAAGTCTGATCATGGGTCTGTAACAGTGGAGAAGGATGGAAAGGTGGAGAAGAGCTATCATTCAAAGAAGGATAAAAGAAACATAAAGTGTTTCAACTGCAACAAGTATGGGCATTATACATCAGAGTGTCATGCAGATGAAGGGAAACAGAAGCGGCATCAGGTTAAAGAAGCAAACGTCGCTCAAGAGGATTCAGATTCAGAACCTCTAACTCTGATGGTGACCACTTCAGATGAAAGCTCCAACTCTCAACACGATATGTGGTATCTTGATTCAGGGTGTTCGAATCATATGACATGCCATCGGGACTGACTAATCAATTTTGATGAGTCGAAGAAGAGTAGAGTCAAGTTTGCCGATGACAGCACTTTGAGAGTTGAAGGCATGGGAGATGTTGTGATTCGGAGGAAGAATGGGTCATATGCAGTAATCACAGGTGTGCTGTTTGTTCCCGACATAAGGTGCAATCTCCTGAGTGTTGGACAGTTGAGTCAAAAGGGGTTCAAGGTGGTGATAGAGGATGACAAGATCGAGCTTCTTGAGAACGACAGGAATCTGGTTTTTAGATGCAAGATCTCTAAGAACAAAACCTTTCAGGTTAATATGGAAGCAGTAGAGAATTCAGAGTGCATGGCTGCAATGAAAAGTAACGAAGTAAGCTGGCTATGGCACTTGAGATATGGCCACCTGAATTTCAAAAGTCTACAACAACTCAATGCAAAGAGAATGGTGCATGGCTTGCCCGAGATTATCTTACCAGAAACGGTGTGCAGAAATTGTATGGCGGGGAAACAAACGAGGAAATCGTTTAAGAACGATTTGAATAGAGAGCTAAAGAATGTTTAGGCGTTGTTCATTCAGACATATGTGGTCCAGTTGAAGCACCAACGATTGCTGGAAACAGGTACTTCATATCATTCATTGATGAATTCAGTAGGATGATATGGGTGTATCTGATTAAGGCAAAAAGTGAGGCATTGGAGATGTTCATTCGCTTCAAAGCTCGTGTTGAAAGAGAGAGCGACAAGAAGCTGAAGATACTTAGAACAGACGGAGGGGGAGAATATGTTTATGCCGCCTTCGAGAATCACTGCCAAGCACATGGAATTGTACATGAAGTTACAGCGCCGTATACTCCTCAGCATAACGGGCTTGCAGAGAGGAGAAATCGGATGATCTTTGATCTAGCCAGAAGTATGTTGAAGGAGAAGGGTCTGCCACGAAAGTTGTGGGGTGAGGCGGTTTCAACAGCTGCCCACCTCCTCAACAGATGTCCAACGAAGAAGCTTGGAGAGAGAGTGCCACTGGAGGCGTGGACTGGAGAAAAGCCGACAATTGGCTATCTGAGGGTGTTTGGATCACTTGCACACGTGCATGTACCAGATCAAAGGAGATCTAAGTTGGAAGATAAAAGCAGAGTAATGGTGTTCATTGGGTATCACCCAACTGGGGCATATAAGCTCTTCGACCCAGTTGAAGAGAGGGTGACTATAAGCCGCGATGTGGTGGTTCTGGAAGATCAGTGTTGGGATTGGAATCAGAAATGCACCAAGACGATGAAAACCAGAGTAGTGGATAACGTTGATAACTCTACTACAATGGAGTCAACGACGATGTTAGAAGATGATGGGCATGAATCAAGGAGACCACGGAGGCAACAGGTTCAGCCACAGAGATTTGATGAGTGTGAGATCTACTCTGATGCACAAATAGATGATGAAGGTGACCTTGTTCACATGGCTCTGCTGGTTGGGGCAGAACCCATAGATGAAATTGTAGCGCTGAAGGAACCTGTGTGGCGGAATGCAATGAGAGAAGAAATAGAGTCCATCGAGAAGAATGGAACCTGGCAGCTCGTCGATCTTCCTCCTAAGAAGAAGAGTATCGGAGTGAAATGGGTGTTCAAGCGGAAGCTAAGACCTGATGGATCTGTGTCGAGATACAAAGCACGTCTAGTAGCAAAGGGTTTTCTCTAGAGACAAGGTTTGGATTTTAACGAAGTGTTTGCGCCAGTAGCTAGGATGGATACTATTCGCTTGGTAATCGATGTAGCATGTGCAAGACGATGGTCCCTGTGCCAGCTCGACGTGAAGTCTGCGTTTCTTCACAGTCCACTTGAAGAAGAAGTATACATCCAACAGCCACCTGGATTCGTGAACAGAGGCAAAGAACATTGTGTGTACAGGTTGAGGAAAGCCCTATATGGCTTGAAGCAAGCTCCCAGAGTTTGGAACAAACGCATCGATACATTTCTGATGAAACTTGGTTTCACTAAATGTGTAGTGGAACACGGAGTGTATGTAAGAAGAGGCAAGGAAGAGGAGTTGTTGATCATTTGCCTGTATGTTGATGATCTACTTATCACTGGATCAAGCTCAGCGCAGATGGATGAGTTGAAAAAGATTATGCAGACATAATTTGAAATGACAGATCTGGGAAAGTTGAGCTACTTCCTGGGAATGGAATTCGCCTACACTGCAAAATGTCTGATATTACATCAGAAGAAGTATGCTAAGGAGCTGCTTAAGCGTTTCAATATGTCTAACTACAACTCTGCAAAGAGTCCAGTTGAGGTGAACTTAAAGTTACTAAGCTTTGAGAATGAAGATGACACTAAAGCAACCATGTATAAACAGATTGTGGGTTCATTACGGTTCTAATGCAACAGTAGACCAGACTTGTCATTCAGTGTTGGGTTGATAAGTCGATTTATGGGGAAACCGAAGAAGACACACATGTTGGCTGCCAAAAGAGTGTTACCATATGTCAAGGGTACTGCAGACTTTGGCATCCTGTTTCGTTTTGGCACGCGAGATACTGATGAAGGAAATTTAGAGCTTATTGGTTTCACATATTCGGATCATGGTGGTGACTATGTTGAGAGGGAGAGCACATCAGGTTATGTGTTTTTGCTTAATGGATCTCCAATCTCATGGTGCTCCAAGAAGCAACCTGTTGTGGCTCTATCCAGCTGCGAAGCTGAGTATATAGCTGGTAGCTACGCAGCATGTCAAGGAATATGGTTAACTGAGATTTTGAAGGAGTTGAAGATCCCTGTGAAGACACCACTGGAGCTGAAGATTGATAATGTGTCTGCTATCAATCTCTCCAAGAACCCCGTGAGCCATGGTCGTAGCAAACATATAGAGGTTCGATATCACTTTCTCAGGGATATGGTGAACAAAGGGAGAATATCCCTAACTTACTGCAGCACTGAAACCCAGCTAGCTGATGGTCTTACTAAAGCAGTGAAGATTGAAAAGTTTGATTGGCTGAAGAAAGAAATTGGTGTTCGGTCAGTTTGCCTTGAAGGGGAGTGTTGAAGTCAAGTCAAACTGATTTGTTTTTAATGCATTTCTGTTTTACCGTTTGACAGTTATATGTTTGTTTGTTGCTTCGTTGCTTTGTTTAGCTTTTGTGTATATAAAATGTTGCATCCCATTATTTTCAATATACACAGACTCTATTCTTTCATTCTCTTCTATCTTTCTCCAACAGTCATTATGAATGACTCGTCGGCTATTCACTTTCATCACTAATACAATACACAGTGATTTTGATCCAAAAACTCAATCCTGTTGATCATGAGTAAATCAGGAATGGAGCAATACATCCTTAACGGACAAACACTTTGTATCTCACTCCCTATTTTGGTGTGGTAAGATACGGATATAGTTATTATAATGACATGCTTATAGATTATTAGGTAATTGCTCAGTGGTGGGATGAAGTCTATGACTATAGAATATTCTCATAAAATGGGAAATAATTATTTTGGTAGAAAGAGTAAAAATAGAGAGAAAGAGACTTTGAATGTTTTGGTAGCCTCCTTTGGAGTAAGAGAAACAAAATGAACTATTCTCTGAGTCATTTATTCGTAAACATACATTACAAATTATATGTATTAAAAAAAGACAGCAGTAATACCTTATAAGGACACAAAAGGAAGAATAACTTGTAAAAATGAAAGAAAAAGAAAATAAAGAAAAAATAGAAAGAAAAGAGGGTGAGAGGAGAAAGAAATGACAAAAAGAGGAGAATAAAGAAAAAGATAACAAAGGGAAAAAAGTAAAGAGCGTTCTCATTTCTCTTTAAAAGAAAATATTAGATAATCTCTTGTTTTGTTATCTATAAATTATTTGTTTATCAATAAACATCAACAATGGAAAAAAGATAACATAATAGCAAAAAAAAAAAACAAGATAACAGAAAAAGATAACATAAGTTTAGAACTCAAAAAAATTGTGTTTGACAATGTGTTGGTTTGTTTTTCAATTCATTTGGATATTTAAAGTCATTTTTTAAATATGGAAACAAGGTTAGCTTGTTTAACCATCTTCATGTAACTTAACGAATAATCAAAGTCATACCTATATTCTGATTGTTTAATTGGAAAATGTATTTTTTATTTTCTTTGAGCAATTTTTAATTTAAAAAGTGTTTGATTATTTTTACATGTGACTATTCGATCTTGGTAATAGACCTCCAAATCTTTGATAGTAAGATATCAGCCTCTTCCAAGAACCAAATATCATTTTAGTAGAATTTTTATTTTTGATTATTTTATATTTGTGTCTTTGATTTATGTTTATGTTTATGGATAAAATATTCTAAAATTGGGTTAAATTTTCTCCAAACAAGAATAATGATAAAACATCTTCAAATGATACGAATTTGTAGACAAATTTATGTGATAATATATTAAAAAAACTTGAGAATGAACATTTATAATTTAAAGGACCTATGACAATGTCAAATGTCTCCTTAAATCTTATCATGCTACATGAAGAAGAAGAGTTAAATAATGAGAAAATTATAAACATAATTGAAAAATAATTTAGAAAATTAAATAAATTATTGAATAAAATATGTTTCAATAATAATATTAGTGTGAGAAATAAGATTCTTGAATTGAGACGTGTTAGTGTGAGAAATAAGATTCTTGAATTGAGCCCTGGTTGGAAATTATTACATTATTGTGTAAAAAGTGATTGAATTGTAATTTGTTGCATGTATATCAAGTGATAGTGTGATGCAAGTAATATATATATATATATATATATATATATATATATATATATAAAATTTAAATGAGATTATAAATTTAACTGAGTTTGAATCTTTTCGACAACCTCAAATCAAAATATTTAAAATGAAAAGATTTATCACACTATATATAGCTTATTTTTTATAGCGTATGTAAAATAATGTCAAAACCCTATTTAAGAGATGTTAAAATAGGTTTAAATACGTAACTAACTAGTTCACCATAAATTTGAGTAAGGTTAGGTTGAAAAAAAATATGTATTTTTTTAAATGTTAATTAAATTGAATTCATATCCCTTAATTCATATTAAATAGATACAAATTGAATTTTAAGTGGGTTGAATTGTAATACACCAAAAAAACCTTTCCTTATTCTTTTATCATTTTATAAGTATTTTTTATTATACTTATTTACCATTTCTAATTATATAGGTGTGTAATTTAATTTTTTTAAATATTAGAATGTTGTTCAATAATATTTTATTAGTCTAAGTATTTAATTTATCTGTTTAGTAATATTTTAATTTTTAAAAACTATCTTTATAATAATGTTAGGTGAAATAGGTGAACACCTTCGTTATACTCTTATAAAGAATAATTTAAACATCCACTTTTATTATATTGAAAATAAATATATAAAATGATTTATAAGTACAAACATCCTAAGTGATTCAATGCATAGATGTTATAAAAATTTTAACTCATCAAAAGTGAAATAAATTAAACTATATTTTTTTTAATTCAGTTTATACTAAGTCAAACATGTCAAATTAATTCATTTTAATACTCCTATTTTATATTGGTTTAGCTTATCTCTTTATTTTCTTTTTAAATAAGATAAAATAGACGTAGATGAAATTTCAACTTCCTAAAATGATACATATAATTTCAAATATATCAAAATGAGGAGGTTTAATTGAAAATATAGTTACACAACATATCTCAATGTTACAACAAACATTCCAATTTATATTTTACGCAAGTTATTTTGATGAAAAACGTATAAAATTACACTTAATATCTTACAAATTTTATTTTTTTAATTTTGTATCTTAAAACGTTGGTTTTTGTATACACAATATCTTACTCTACGCTGACCATTAAAAATTATATTATCAGGTTATATTTTTATTGGAAATAGTATACTTACAATTGAATTGTCATTTTCAGTTGAAATATAATCTCTTTGATAAAGATATAAAGATAAAAGTTAAACTCATTAGTGCTTGCAGAATCAGATTGGTGTTCCGCTAAAGGATAAAGTCATTAAATCTTCTTGATGCAAAGATTTAGATACTTGCTATTTAAATCCTCTCTAGGAATACTCTTTTATATAAACCTTCTTATTTCGACAACCATAATGTAATAAATTAGCCATTGTGACATACATATTCATAACGTTTAAGTTGATGTATATTAAAACATTACCATGAATCAACTTTAAATTTATTAACACTTTCTGCATTAATTTAACTATAAATTTAAAAATGAAATATTATTTATTAATTTTTAGGTTTAGTTATGCTTACCAACTCTGTCTGTATAAAGGAGATGATTGACATTTAATTTTTTTAAGACAAACCTTTATAATATAATTTACTTTCAAATGTATCTTTTATTATTTTTTTACAGATTACTATTAATGTAATTAACAGTTAAATATATAGTTATGAATATTCTATACATCTATTACTATTTTGCTATAGAGTAACTGTGATATAACTTTATATTTATTAGGAACAATACAATATTTGCTGAGACAAAGCGGAATTCCTTTGGGGGCTTTTGCACAATTTTTTTTCTTCTATATATCAATAATTTTTGTAGTATATTTTGTATTTAAAATTTGTATACATTTATTTGAGTTTTACCAAATTAATTTTAGGGATCTGCCATTAGAAATAATTATATTAAAATAACTTTTTTTAGTTAATAATTAACTTTTATATATGTTAAAAATAAGTATTGACGCACTTTATTCGGAGTGAAATTTGAAAAAAAAAATAAAATATATATATATATATATATATATATATATATATATATATTTCAAATTTTAACATGAATATGGATAATAAATTTTGGTTGGATTTGTTTCAGGCAAAATAAAAAATGCACTTAAATGCAACTCCAAAATAAAAATATTTTAAATAATTTATATTTTTATAGGTATGATACATGAATCTGAATCATCATCCACCATACCTGCACTAAATGTGAAATATAAATTAAATTTTGATTTCTTTTGACGAAAGAAAATATGCACCAAGCATATGTTTGTATACGTGGTTCCATTATTTACGCAAATGGATTCTGTGATGATTGCAGTTTAAATCTCAGATAATAAACATAAGGTTTCGTATGTAATCTTCATCACTATAGATCTTCTGGAAATGGATTTCTATATATCCCATTAATCTTCCAGTAAAATATTATTTTGTTCCTATATTTTACAGATTTTGTAAATATAATTTTTTGGTCTTATGTATTTATTTCCGACTGTTTTAAAGATTAATTAAATATGATTTTTTTAAATAAATATAAATAATGTAAATAAAACGTGATAGTATCAATGATTTAAGGTAAAAAGACACACATTACAAAATTTTATACAATTTAACACTTGATATTAATAGAGTTTAATATTAAAAATTAACAACAAACAATGAATACAAATATTAAAAAAGAAAAAAAATTAAACATGTATTCTAATAACTATTTTATGTAATAAAATTGATGTATCCAGCATGACGTTTTATTTTATTGTTGCCTCTTTAAAGTAGGCACTATATTCTTGGTATGAGTGCTCCAAGATTTCTAAGTCTCGGATTCTACACCTTTATCAGATTTCGGATTTTACTTACAATGCTGATATGATTCTTTTACGCTATCTTTCAGATTCCTTCATAGTTTTTTCACGATACAGAGAAAGTGAAGGATGACATCAACACTCTTATATAAATATGTTTCAATGCTTCTAAATGACGTCTTTGTCCTTTTAATTTTAAGTGTTTCTGCTTCTTATATAAATATATATTTCTTATTTTCTTTTACTATTGTATTATTTGATTTTGTTAGTAACATATAATATAGTTGTTATTTTTTTTCATTTTTAATTCCTGTATTAATTTAGAACAGATAAAATTAAAAAAAAAAATAAACAAGTTACTTAAATAAATAAAAAAAAAAGTTTTTATGCCTTAAGTGGTTAAATTAGAAAATAAAAGTTACTCTTTGATTTCAAAATATGGAAATAAAGTTGATTTTTTTTTTCTAATTTTGGTTATTTCCAAAATCAGAATGAAAAAAAGCTGTACGATAGCATATATATCCCTTAGCTTTAAGCCGATGAAGGCGAAAAAACTTTTGATACAATACCGATTAGGACGAAAAGATTTTACGATAGTACAACAATATTTTAATAAATTAAATTAAAAACACTCAAAATTTTAAAATATAAAATCAAATCCTTAAAATTTAATTAATTCTTCACAAAATATAAAGATAAAATCAATTTAATTTTGTGTCTCATAACAAAAAAACATTTTTTTTCACTTTTCCATCCAAGTGTGCCTAATTGTTGGATTTCTTTACTTCCTTGGAAATAATCAATGAGTGAAATGATTTTTTTTTAATGGTCTCTTTTCGTTTTTTTTTTTTCATTCTAAACCAGCACTTTTCATATGGAAGAGAAAGCCTCTTTAATTACGATCATAAAAAATAAAATTTCTTTCCTGTCTAATTAAAAAACCAAACAATGAAAAAGTTGTGTTCTTTCTTCGTTTTTTTTTTGTATTATTCCCTTTTCTACTGTTATCTATCCATATCCACAGATTTATTTAAGACATATAATTCTATTGATTTTAAAATTACAATTGATTTTTCATCATATTATACTTCTAATTATTGATTAAAAACAATTAATGTGGTTTTAAACTTCTAAAACTTTATCAACATAATTTTAATTATTACTTGTAGCAATAATTACAATTATACTTTATATTTTAAATTAAAATTTTATTGTTGTTTAAGATGTGTCCTCTTATGTAAAAATAACTAATAGTGCTATAATTTTATATTTTGAACATATATTTTTTGTCCTTTTTTTAATATGTATATTTGAAAACAATTTTCAGTTGAAAAAGCTCATTAAAATGAGACTGCAACTTACATGTTTAATATGAAACCCCCACGTTTTTTACCAAATAGCCAAAATTATACAAGAATGCATTATTATAAATATATTACTAATATTTCGCGATAACATCGCAACAACTACTTGGAAAAAATTCTATAATAAAAAAAATGGATTTTGAAGAAAAAAACTCGATTATTATTTATTTGATTTAGTTTAGATTGATTGAAATATTTCATGACACTCGTTATATTCAATTCAAATCAAGACTCGGGGGTTGGTTTGAACGAAACTGAGTTACTTTAAATTTGTTTTTTAATGAAAATAATATAATTTGAAGGATTTTTTTTATTAAATATGGTCAGAAATATTTTTTATTTTATTAAATATTTTATTAATTTTAAAAGATATAGATCAAAAGTTAATTATGAATGTTAAAAATGTTTTTGCTTTTTAAAAAAAGGTTAATTTATTCTTCACTTTTTTAAAAATGTTTTCTATCTAAGATTTAAATTATATAAATTGCTTTTACTTTCCCTGTATATTTTGTTAAAGACTATTTAGCAAATTTCTTTTCCAAAACCAGGCGTTAGAGGTAAAGGCGACTTTTCTTTTTCTTTTAGATTTTGATTTTTTTTTTAAATGATCACATGTATGGTTGGGTCAGAAAAATAAATATATATTTTTTTGTTCGGTTTGATTTTCAAAGAACAATATAAGGAAGTATTTTGAACACAACATTTTTTTAGAGGATTAAATATTGAAATAAATACTCATTAATAGATAACATATGTTAATTCGATGTGTGCTTTTGGATTGAATAATAGTCACGAAGCTATATTTAAATAAGGAAATAGTTACAATTTAATTAGTGTTTTTTAGGGTTAAAGAGATAAACAGTGTTTAATATTGAAAAAAAAATTGAAGATATAAGTTCAATGAGAGGTGATGAATCAATTGATCATTTGCAGAGAAACTTTGGGATGAAATCACATTTATGAGCATCAACTTTTGGTGTTCTCAAGGTATTAGGCATAAAGTTATTTTTTTCACAACAACTAATATTGTATAAAATATAAAGCATTCTTTAATTTTCATAACCAGTGTTAACAATTATAATAGTCCAAGTTTAATTAGATTGAAACATTTTGAACAAAGTCTTAATTTAAACCATTTAAATAGAAAAAAAAAAAACTTGGTTCGTAAGTGAAATTCCAATAATCATAGCTACTATATCCTGTAAAACAAATTGAGATCGGAAAAATCAAGCTAAGTTTACATGATGTTAGAAGTGAGTTTTAGGCTTATAAGTGAGGTTTGCACCTCACTTCGGGTGGAAACATAAATATCCACTTAGGTTCTAACCATGACTCTAATACCATGTTAGAAGTGAGTTTTAGTGTCTAACTCAACCTCACAAAACCATGTCTATTGGGCTGAATAACATGAAGTTCAGAATTATGGATGTATTAAAAAATCCCTAATAGAAAGGGAATTGGTCTAGGGTCAATTCAGTAACAAAAAAAAATGAAATTCTAAATATCAATTTATAACTCTATCCACCTCGTGAAAAAAAATCAATCTTTTTTCTTGTAGAATTAGCTATTCTATCTTTTTTTATAGAAAGAACTGAGATCGAATAATAGTTTTAAGCTTATAAGTGAGGTTTGTACGTCACTTCGGGTGGAAACATAAATACTCACTTAGCCTCTAACCATGACTCTAATACCATGTTAGAAGTGAGTTTTAGTGCCTAACTCAACCTCAAAAAACCAGCTTGTAAGGTGAGGTTTGCACCTCACTTATATTATAATTTGTACTTATATCTAGTCGATGTGGGACTTCCAACACATGACTTCATAACAAATAAGTTGTATCATGATAAAACAATTCTATTGCAATTGAAGTTGTATGAACTTTAGAAGAATTTAAAAAAAAATTAAAAGACTTCACATTTTAAAACAATTTTGATTAAGGTTAATTATCTTTTTAACACAATTTCATTTGTGTTATGAATTGTACTAATATTTTATAAAAACATAAATTGTTACCACATTGAGGTTAATATATTTCACAACATAATTAAAGTACCAATGTGACACAATTTTGTTTTCATCATAATTAACTTTAATCAAAAGTTGTCTCAAATGGTAACAGTTAGGTTATGCATTTATAAATATCAATAACAAACAAGCAATTAAACCCTTTAATTAATTGAGTAATCTTCAATACCCTATAAAACAATAAGCAATAAGCAAAAACATTGTAGATCAATGGTGTTTAATTTTTCAATTATAAAACACCTTAAGTTTTCTCTTGTTTTTTATTTTTGATGAAAATGAAAAGAAAAAAAAATAGAATTATATATTTATGCTTATTAATAAAGACCCTAACCCATTTATATAATATTTGTCTGTTATATTTTTCTAAAAATTAATATTTCTAATCTGACCTCTCATTAAATTAAAATATAATGTAACTTTTATTGATTATTTTTTTAAAAATTGATATTTCTAATTTGGTTCGTCATTAAATTA
This sequence comes from Vigna reflexopilosa, assembly GCA_027742785.1. NCBI lineage: Eukaryota > Viridiplantae > Streptophyta > Magnoliopsida > Fabales > Fabaceae > Vigna > Vigna reflexopilosa. The sequence continues at coordinate 61,148,129 of CM050911.1, read as the reverse complement.
GAAATTTAATATAGTATTTATACAATCAAAATTTCATAAAATATATGTTCTTAACCATAAATAATTAATTACATCACTTAATACATCGACTAATAATATAATCACCCTAACACACAAATATAAATATATATAACCTAAATGGTTAATCATAATAATTTTAACTTTTTCATAAAAATAATCTAAAATTGGTATAACTTCATTTTAATTTTAAAAAAGTTACCCCATTTTTGGTAATATTACAATGAAATTATTCATTGTAATAAAAAGAAGCCTAACATTACATATATAAAAAAAATTGGTTAAAGATTACTATTCTGTATCTGACCATTCTCTTAATACTTATACATAAAATTTGTTAAATAAAATTTAATGCAAGGAATATATTTACAGCATAAAAGGTAATTACGTAGGGTTGTACTTCTTTTAATAATTAAGTAGTTTGTTGGTTTAGATTGAAAAACTCGTTTCGACTATGAGCACCTAGGTTCCGAACCTGCATACCAGAGGCGGAATTAACCAGTATTATATAGATGCAGATATTATATAATATATATAACACTACTCGTTTAATTATTTAAAGTAAATAATACTTGTATTGTATGAAAAGTATGAGAGAGAAAAAAAAAACATAAATATTAGCAGGAAAATGTAAATAAATGGTTAAATATATACTATATAGAGCCAAAATTCGAACATGGAATGAAATATTAAGTTGTTTTGGTACAAAAGAGAATTGTTAAATTATATTAATAATTTACATTGGTTCATGTAATTTAAAGTATAACTTTAATGTAAGGATTCTAATGTGATGATTATTAGAATATTAAAGTATTAAAGTTATTGGGATTATTTTAGAGTTATTAAAATTAATCCCTCTCTTCTCACTCCAAAAGGGCATTTTGGTATTTTATTAAAGTTAATTAAAATATCATAAAAGAGGAAAACGTTTTTTTTTCTGTGGACACATTAAGTTTCTGAAGAGATATAGAGAACGGAACGTTCTCAGGAAAGAATAGAAACTCACAGAGAAAACCATCCTACAACTTCTATATCATCCAGAAGGCATTAAGGAGGAGTAAGAGGAGAGAGAACATTTGACAGGAAGAAACAGGAAGAAGTGCACAATGGATCCAGGTTAGTTCTCTTTTACTCTGTATTGTGGGAATTGTGAGTATCATGAAAATTCAAGATCCTGTGTGTGTTGTTTTCATTTAATTGAAAATTAAAGATTTGCTTACAAGTGGTATCAGAGCACGGTTCTGAATTTTATGATTCTCCATGAATGGTAATTTTCTCAATTTTGAAACCCCTAATTTGAAACCCTAATTTTGAATTATGAAATTTAGGGATTTTAAATTTTCAGATGTTTAATTATTTTATTGGCATGAAAGAAAATCGATTCTCTGGAACGTGAATTTCGTTTATTATGGAAGCCGCAAATTTTTTATCCTTGATTGTTGTTTTTTACTGTTACACGTCTAGTGCAATGTGAATATGGCAAATTAAATTCTGCATGGTTGTTTCAATTCACTGTAACACGTGAATTTCATCCAGGAAGCTTTTCATTATTATTTGATTATTGCATTAAATTTTTTTTATATGTGCACAATTAAAGTTTCAAAATTGAAAGCCGTGCATATAAATGTTTTAATTTGGTTGTTAAAGCATAAAAGCAACTTTATTGTTGCATGACTGTAACGTGCACATGTTTCACAATAATGCAATTTACTTTTTGCAATTTATGTTATTATTATATTGTAAACAAATAATTGTTACTGCATTGAATGGAAATTCTAATATGGAAATTCAAATATGGAATTCTATTTTCCATTTTGGAAGCAACTTTATTGTTGCGGCAGTGTTCTTGTGCTCATGTATAATTTTAATATTGTTATGCATTTAATGCAAATTAATTGTGAATTAAAAGTTTAAAGTTTCAAATACTTTTAATTTGAAAAGTAAATTTATTGACATATATGATATAATTTTGTTTTATGAATTATATGTATTTGGAAGAAGAAAATTCAATTAAGTTGAATTTCGGAGAGTAATTAGTCATTGATGTAAGGATGTTATGGATTACCCAAAGGTGAACCATGGTTTATAATTGATGACATTAAAGTGAAACATTTCATGTATTTAGTATATGTTTGTATATCCAAAGATAGCATACATATAGTCTCAAGTATGATTGATTGTTTATTAAAGTATATATATGGAATTTGTCAGTTTAAGAATCACCCAAAGGTGAACTTAAATGAATGACTTTATTGACTACCTATCAGTTTAAGTGTCACCCAAAGGTGAACTTGAATGTATGACTAGTGTAGTAATTTGTTTGAATCCATTAATTTTATCAAAGCATTAATGTATGAGCTTCTGTATTATTTCCAGCTTACATGAATTTAGCAGGTTTGAGCAACAATGTCGTCAAGTTTAATGGACTCAATTATGCCGATTGGTCAGAACAAATCCAGTTCCAACTGGGTGTTCTAGACTTGGATATGGCTATTGTGATGGATGAAATGCCCGCAGCCATTACAGAAACCAGTACAAGTGATGAAAAGTCTCTTTATGAGACTTGGCATAGGTCTAACAGGTTGTCATTAAACTTGATGCGCATGTCTATGGCAGAGAACGTAAAGTCTTCCATGCCCAAAACGGAAAACGCAAAGGAATTCATGAAAATGATCAAGGAGTATTCACAATCAGACATAACTGACAAGTCTATTGTGGGAACTCTTATGAGTGAGCTGACTACCAAAAAGTTTGACTGGTCACAGCCCATACATGAACATGTAACTGGAATGGCTAATATAGCAGCAAGATTGAAGTCAATGGGAATGGAGGTGAATGAGTCTTTTCTAGTACAGTTCATCATGAACTCTCTTCCTCCTGAATTTGGCCAGTTCCAAGTGAATTATAACACTATTAAGGATAAGTGGAACTTCCAAGAAATCAAAGCCATGTTGGTTCAAGAGGAAGGGAGATTAAAGAAAATGAGAGATCATTCTATCCATCTCACAACTCATGAAGGTGCTAGCTTCAGTAAAGGTAAATCAGGAAAGAAGAACAAGAAGGACAAAGCCCCAATGAAAGTGAATAAGGGCGGTATCCAGAAGGACCAGAAATGTTTCTTTTGCAAGAAAGTAGGTCACTTCAAGAAAGATTGTCCGAAAAGAAAATCTTGGTTCGAAAAGAAAGGTACTTTTTATGTTTCTGTAAGTTTTGAAGTAAATATAGTTGAAGTGCCTAATAATACCTGGTGGTTGGATACTGGAGCTACTACTCATGTTTCTAATATTATGCAGGGATTCCTTTCAATCCAGCCCATAAAAGGAACTGAAAATATTTATATATGGGGAACAGAATGAAGGCACGAATAGAAGGAATTGGGACTTACAGATTGATTCTAGACACTGGCTATTGTCTGAATCTTGAAAAGTGTCTCTATGTTCCTGGTTGTGCTAGAAATTTGATTTCTGTTGCAAAGTTGGATTGTTTAGGTTTTAACTTTAGGATTGAAAATGGTATTTTTCATTTGTATAAACTTTCGTACTATTATGGTTCTGGTACATTATTGGATGGTTTATACCGTTTAAATCTTGATGTTAATTTTTCTGAATCCCTGTTTAATGTTGAACATGTTGTTGATAGAAATTCTAGTGCAGGAAAAGAATGTTCTGCTTTCTTATGGCATAAAAGATTGGGTCACATATCCAAAGAAAGGATGTTGAGGTTAGTAAAAAATGAAATTTTACCTCAATTGGATTTTGATGACTGGGATGTATGTATTGATTGTATTAAGGGTAAACAAACAAAACACATATCAAAGAATCCCGCCACAAGAAGCAGTCAACTTCTTGAGTTAATACACACTGATATTTGTGGTCCTTTTGACACTAAATCTTGGAATGGTGAAAAATATTTTATCTCCTTTATTGATGATTTCTCACGTTATTGTTATATATATCTATTGCATGAAAAATCTCAATCAGTGAATGCCCTTGAGGTGTTCATAAATGAGGTGGAAAGGCAATTAGATAGAAAAGTAAAAGTGGTGAGATCTGATAGAGGTGGTGAATATTATGGTAAAACTGATGAGAGTGGACAATGTTCAGGTCCATTTGCAAAGTATCTTGAAAGTCGGGGTATATGTGCACAGTATACAATGCCTGGTACACCACAACAAAATGGTGTAGCAGAAAGGCGGAATCGTACTCTTATGGATATGGTTAGGAGTATGTTAAGTCATAGTAATATCCCTTTATCTTTGTGGATGTATTCATTAAAGACTGCTGTATATCTGGTTAACAGGGTTCCTAGCAAAGCAGTTTCTAAAACTCCTTATGAACTATGGACCGGAAGGAAACCCAGTTTAAGACATCTTCATGTTTGGGGTTGTCCAGCAGAAGTAAGGTTATACAATCCACATGAAAAGAAACTTGATGCAAGAACCATTAGTGGTTACTTTATCGGTTATCCTGAAAAGTCAAAGGGATATAGATTTTATTGCCCTAACCATAGTACAAGAATAGTTGAGTCTGGAAATGCTTGGTTCATTGAAAATGGTCAATTTAGTGGGAGTGAGGAATCACGAATAGTGGACATTCAAGAGCGTACTGGTAGTGTTTCTTCTGAAGTTGTTATCCCTCTTATTGTATCACAGTCACACAACAAGCAGAGACAACAAATTAATGTTCCAATCCCACAAAATGAACATATAAATGTTGAGCCAGTTGACAATGAGCAAGTCATAAATGAGCAATTGATAGAGGAACCACAAGAAGCAGCATTAAGAAGGTCTATAAGGGAGAAAAGACCTGCTATTTCGAATGATTATGTGGTTTACTCTGTTGAACATGAATGTGACTTAAGCATTGATGAGGATCCAGTCTCTTTCAAACAAGCCATGGAAAATAATAATTCAGAGAATTGGTTGAATGCTATGAAAGAAGAGTTGAAATCAATGGATGACAATAAAGTATGGGATCTAGTTGAATTGCCTAAGGGTTCAAAAAGAGTCGGTTGTAAATGGGTCTTTAAGACTAAACATGACTCAAAAGGCAATATTGAAAGGTATAAAGCTAGATTAGTCGCCAAAGGTTTCACTCAAAAGGAAGGCATTGACTACAAAGAGACCTTCTCTCCTGTTTCTAAGAAGGACTCTTTGAGAATTGTTTTGGCTTTGGTGGCTCATTATGATTTAGAGCTTCACCAAATGGATGTAAAGACCGCCTTTCTGAATGGTGACTTAGAAGAGGAAGTATATATGGATCAACCAGAAGGTTTCACCATAACAGGAAAAGAAAATCTAGTGTGTAAATTAAAGAAATCAATATATGGACTAAAACAAGCTTCCCGTCAATGGTATCTAAAATTTAATGATATCATAACTTCGTATGGTTTTGTAGAGAACACCGTTGATCGGTGTATATACATAAAGGTCAGTGGGAGTAAGTTTGTCATTTTGGTTCTATATGTTGACGATATTCTTCTTGCTACTAATGATATTGGTATGTTACATGATGTAAAGAAGTTTCTCTCTAACAACTTTGAAATGAAAGATATGAATGAGGCATCTTATGTGATAGGAATAGAAATATTCCGTGATAGATCACAAGGATTGTTAAGTTTGTCTCAAAAAGGCTATATTAATAAAGTGTTAGAGAGATTCAGAATGGAAAAATGTTCTCTTGGAATAGTTCCAATTCAGAAAGGAGACAAGTTTAGTCAAATGCAATGTCCCAAGAATGATTTGGAACGAAAGGCCATGGAGTCTATTCCTTATGCGTCAATGGTTGGGAGTTTGATGTATGCTCAAACTTGTACTCGGCCAGATATCAGTTTTGCTGTTGGAATGTTAGGCCGATATCAAAGTAATCCCGGAATGGATCACTGGAAAGCTGCAAAGAAAGTTCTTAGGTACTTACAAGGTACCAAAGAATACATGCTCACTTATAGAAAGTCAGATAATCTCGAAGTGATTGGCTATTCGGATTCAGACTATGCTGGGTGTGTGGATTCAAGAAAATCCACATTTGGGTATGTCTATCTTTTGGCTGGAGGAGCAATTTCTTGGAAAAGTGCAAAACAATCAGTTATTGCTACTTCCACCATGGAGGCTGAATTCGTGGCATGCTTTGAGGCCACAGTTCATGCTTTGTGGTTGCGGAACTTTGTATCGAGGCTTGGTATTATTGACAGTATAGCTAGGCCGATAAGGATTTATTGTGATAATTCCGCAGCCGTCTTCTTCTCTAAAAATGATAAGTACTCAAAGGGTGCTAAACACATGAATTTGAAGTACTTGTCGGTCAAAGAAGAAGTGCAGAAACATAGAGTGTTGATTGAGCATATTGGTACGGATTTGATGATAGCAGATCCGTTAACTAAAGGACTACCGCCCAAAACTTTTATTGGCCATGTTGAAAGTATGGGCATTATGGATAAGTCAATATTAACATTATGATGTTATCTATCTTTATGGATATGTATAGTTATATGCTTGTACTGTCATGACACTTGTGAATTCAATTAAAGTTATGTTTCTCTTTATTCTATTGTTATCCACATTAAATTATATACATGTATTATTGATTGTGGTGACATGATAGGTCTCCTTTAGAGACATAAAAGTTATAAGATTGATTAAAGTTATGTTGAGTTGTTTTGATTATGTGATACATGGAAGGAATCTTGTCGATCATGACTTTTGCCCGCCATGATCCGATTATTTCAATTCATATAAGGATGATGACTTGATAATTCTAATGAATGGTGCGCACTTAAAGTTTATTTTAGATCTTCAAGTCATCACATGAACCAAGTGGGAGAATGTTAAATTATATTAATAATTTACATTGGTTCATGTAATTTAAAGTATAACTTTAATGTAAGGATTCTAATGTGATGATTATTAGAATATTAAAGTATTAAAGTTATTGGGATTATTTTAGAGTTATTAAAATTAATCCCTCTCTTCTCACTCCAAAAGGGCATTTTGGTATTTTATTAAAGTTAATTAAAATATCATAAAAGAGGAAAACGTTTTTTTTTCTGTGGACACATTAAGTTTCTGAAGAGATATAGAGAACGGAACGTTCTCAGGAAAGAATAGAAACTCACAGAGAAAACCATCCTACAACTTCTATATCATCCAGAAGGCATTAAGGAGGAGTAAGAGGAGAGAGAACATTTGACAGGAAGAAACAGGAAGAAGTGCACAATGGATCCAGGTTAGTTCTCTTTTACTCTGTATTGTGGGAATTGTGAGTATCATGAAAATTCAAGATCCTGTGTGTGTTGTTTTCATTTAATTGAAAATTAAAGATTTGCTTACAAGAATCACAAACAGATGATATAACTATGGAGAGCAAGAGCATTTTCTCGAAAGTAAAGTTAGGCATAAAAGTTGGTGCACCGAGTCTTCTCTTACCCTCCATTGAAAAGTTGAAATTTGAGAGCTATATACAACTTTTGACCTCTGTTTGATTTGTAGATGGCGAATCGATGGCTTAGGCCCGAGGTGTGTTCCCTGTTCATAATTCATGACTTTGCATCTGTCTATTGTTTGTGTCATTTTTACCTTATTCTTTTGAGTTATGAGAATGTTGTTTGCAGCTGTTGGAGTTGTAGTTGGGATATGTGGTATGCAGTTGGTTCGCAATATCTGCATCAACCCTGATGTCAGGTCTCTCTATTCATTATTTCTGATTTCTTGTTACGCTAACTTTTCATCTTTCTCTTTTGCTAATTCAAAAACCAGTAAGATTTTGGTTTTTCTTACCACTGCAACTTAATTGCTTTTTCGGAAGATCGGACGGAACTTTTTTTTTAATGTCTGGCCACAGTGAAAGTTTAGTTTTGTGAATTCCAAGTTCTCCACTGATACAATAATAAGTAAATGACCAATTAAACCCCGTAATCAATAAAACAATCCTCAATATTCTATAAAACATTATCCAGAAACAGTCGTTAAAAACAACAAATTAAATCCCACCTTAACTAAAAATAATTTAGATTATATAAATAAACGTAAATCTTATTTTATATATTGATTTTCTGATATTAAATTATATTTAAAATCGACCTCTTAACATTATATCAAGAGTTATGATTATAATTTATTTTAAAAATATTTATTGTTTGTTAAATACTTTATTAAGATGATAACTCCTCTGTTATTACATATAGCTTCTTAACTATAGATTTAATTATATATATACTTAAAATAATTATAAATGTATTAAATTTTATGAGTTAAAAATTAACATTAATAACGGTTTTTTGTTGTAGTATATATATATAACCAAAACTACATCACTACAACGTTATAATTGTTTTTTCCGTAGGTTGGACCAAATTTTTTTTTTTTTTTTTTTGCGATCACATATACAAGTGAAAATTTGATTGAGAATTTCAAATTATCCACTGATACAATAAAGAGTTATTTTAGAATATAGAGATTAGTGAAATAGAGTATTAGTATTTTTTTTATTATTCTTTCTGTTATTTAGTATAATATTTAAAAATTATTTTTGTATAAATATTTTTGATTTATTGTTTAGATTCATTATATTTATTAAGAAAAATAATTTTTTAATATTATTAAGAATAATTTAAATGTTTTAATTTCAATAATAAAATACAAACGAAGACATATAGGATTGAACTTGAATCTTAAATCCATACAAGTGTATTCTAGGAATCCATTTGAGTAAATATTATTAAAATGATACTATAGGAAAAAAAATCCGAACTAAACCTATTTATGATAAAATTTTGAACATGAAATCGTCTTCCACATCAAATAACTTGTAAGAGTTTGGTCTTTGTAGAGCCAAATGTCAACATGGTTTCTTTTAAGATGTTTTTATAAATGAGACAAAAATTTAGGGAAGGGAAATCTGATCGTCCTATTTGTTGAAATTTTAAAGTACTGTGATTAAATAAAAGGCAAAATAGAAAAAGTTATTATTCATTTGTTGAATTATCATGTATAACGATGATAACCAAGAAAATGGATGGTAGAACATATAATGTAACATTATATATCATACTCGAAACTGAAAATTTGTTGAATAAAAAAAAACTTTCATAATTGATGGATTTGTTTGATGAAATTCAATGATAAAAACTGAGAGAGATATTTGTTTCCATATGTAACAGGGTGAGCAAGGAAAAGAGAAGCAGTGCAGTTCTTGAGAACTCTGGTGAGGGAGAAAGGTACGCGGAGCATGTTCTGAGGAAGTTTGTTCGCAACAAAAAGCCACAGATCATGCCTTCCATCAACACTTTCTTCGCTGACAGCAATCGCGATTAACTTCAAATAACCTCAAGACAATTTCTATGCACTCTTCTCTTACAAATACATTTTTTTTTTCTGCTTTTAAATAAGAGGTGATTATTATCACTGGGACTAAACATTCACCATGTATCAATTATTGCTTAAGAACTAATAAATATATGATGTTTCATATATTGAAAAATAAATATGTTTTTTTCTTATGAAAAGGTAAAAAAAAAACAGTTACAAATGGTAATACAAAAACAAATGATGCCTCCCAAACCCAGCGGCATACAGTTTTGTACTAATGGTTTCGGTAATTATCCACCTCCATTCACATTATAATATAATCGTATTCTTAGCAGATTAAAAAACTTACCCCAAATAAAAATATATATTTATGAGATATATAATATTATGTAATATATGATAAAAACAAAAATTTATTGATGATGTTTATATGTAATAGTAACCAATATAAAATCAGAATACGTGTCAATTGATCCAGAAAAGACACAAGAGAAGCATGACACACATAAGAAAAAAGTTAACAATAAATGGAAGAATTTTGTATTGGGAAAGACATGAAAATATATCTGGTACAGTGGTGGAAACGATGCAGAGACGCTATTGCAATTTTGGGTTTATTCTAACCTTGTAATTTTTCAAGTTTTAGTTGCTTGATTCAATAATAAAACTTACATTTATTCCATTGGTGCTTTCTTGACTTCCATGACTGAGAATACCATATTGCGTGACTTGCAAACAGCGATGAACGCTCACGCCGAGGAAATTCGTCGTATTGGTGAAACAATGGAACGCCGCTATCAGGAGCAAAATCTTTGCATGGAACAAATTCAAGCTTCCTTAACTTTGTTTCTACAAAACGATTCTCACCTTCATGGAAGTAAATCAACCAAAACTTCCTCCCCTGTTCATTCGATGAACGTGGCACTTCCCATTAGGGATATCTCGTTGGGATTTCCCCATTTTGATGGTACCACTCCTGTGCTAGAGTGGATTTTTAAGGCGGAAATTTTTTTTAATTACCACAACACTCCTGAAGATTCGAAGGTGGATATTGTCGCAATGCATTTTGGTAAAGAGGTTGTCCCCTGGTTTCAGATGTTGCATAAAATGGCCGTAGTGAATACGTGGTTGGCTCTTACGCGAGCGTTAAAATCTCAATTTGGGCCTTGCAACAAGGTGGTTCGTTGTCTGATTATTACATGAAGTTTATGTCATTAGCCAATCGTTCTGTTGGTCTCACTGATGAAGCCTTGCTCAATTGCTTTCTTAGCGGGTTACATGTAGAAATTAAATATGATGTGCTTGCCTTGTCTCCCCCTACATTGTTGCGAGCTGTAGCTCTTGCTAAATTGTTCGAAGAAAGATATATTCTAGCACCTAAAACTAGTAACACCATGTATACTACAAGGTACTCTCGTATCTCTCCAGTTGGGTCGAACTCCACATGGCAAACCAAGTCTTTGTCCCATGCATCCTTACCTCCTCTGTTACCTACACCCCCTGGACCTCCACTTAGACAATCAGGGGTTAAGAAAATCAGTCCTGCTGAAATGCAATTAAGGAGAGACAAAGGATTATGCTATTTTTGTGATGATAAATTTACTTTTAATCATAGGATTATTGCTTATTTTTCAAAGAAGCTCTCTCCTAGGATGCAACAACAGTCTGCTTATACTAGAGAATTCTATGATATTACTACAACGCTTGCTAAATTCAGACATTACTTTCTCGGCCATAAGTTCATTATCAAGACAAATCAGAAAAGTTTAAAGGAGTTGTTAGAGCAGTCTTTACTCACACTTGAACAACAATAATGGCTCCCTAAATTTTTGGGATATGACTTTACCATCCAGTACATTCCAGGTAAGGGGAATGTTCCCGCAGATGCTCTTTCAAGAAGCTTATTGATGGCTTTTTTCTGAACCTGTTGCCAATTGGTCCCAAAGGTTAATTGAATTCACCCAACAGGACGCTAATTGGCTTCAACTTTATCAGGATTGTTTGTTGGGAAAGTTGTCGTCCACCACTTATACCATTCATAAGCGCTTACTTTTTTAAAATCGCATCGTGCTACCTAATATTGCTTCATTATTACACCAGATAATGATAGAATATCACAGCTCTAAAATTAGGGGGCATGCAGGTTTTAGAAGAACATTAGCCAGGATTACTGCACATTTTTATTGGCCTAAAATGCGAAATGACATTCAAAAATTTGTGAATGAGTGTCTTGTGTGTCAACAAGCTAAGACTACTAACATGGTTCCTGCTGGATTGCCGTAACCATTACCTATTCCTCATCAAATTTGGGGAGAGATTGCAATGGATTTTATTACACAATTGCCTATGTCCCAAGGCTTTACCACAATTTTTGTGGTCATTGATCGACTCTCCAAGTTCAGCCATTTCATTCCTATGAAATCAGACTTTAATAGTCAATATGTTGTTGAAGCATTTATTTCTCACATTGTCAGGATCCATGGCTTTCCAAAATCTATTGTTTCAGACCGTGATAGAGTATTCATGGGTGCCTTTTGGAAGGAGTTGTTCAAAGCTCAAGGTACTACTTTATCTATGAGTTCTTCCTATCACCCACAATTTGATGGCCAAACCACGAACCTTAACAGAACTATTGAGATGTATTTGTGCTGCTTTATTCATGATAATCCAAAAAAATGGGTTTCATTTCTACCATGGGCTCAACTATGGTACAATACTTCCTTCCACCACAGTTTGGGCATGACACCTTTTCAAGCAGTTTTTGGCCGCCTTCCACCATTTATTATTCGTTATGAGTTGCAACCATCAGATCCTCTTTCACCGCAGGAAATTCTTAAAGCTCGAAATCAATTGCTCACTCAGTTACGACAACATTTGTTAAATCCCAAAATTATATGAAGCAGCAAGCGGAAAAAAATAGGCGTGATGTCCAATTGCAAGTTGGTGATTTTGCATTGGTTAAATTGCAGCCATATAGGCAACATTCGGTAGCATTGCGTAAACATTCTAAGCTTGTGTTACGTTATTTTGGTCCCTTTGAAGTTGTCCAAAAAATAGGTTCAATGCCATCCAACTTAAACTTCCAGACTCAGCACATATACATCCGGTCTTTCATGTTTCTTTGTTAAAGAAATATTGTGGTCAGTTCCTCAATACTTGCCATTTCATTTAACCTCTACTGAATTGGGGTCATTTTACAACCTATTGCAGTTTTGGCATCTCGCATGATCCAACAGGATCATGGCTTAAGTCCTCAAATATTGGTTCAATGGGAAGGCACCGATCCTGCAAATACTACCTGGGAGTCCATTGTTGATATAACAAGCTCGTATCATTTTTTTAACCTTGAGGACAAGATTCTTGTTAATGGAAAGAGTAATGTAACGAATATAAAATTAGGACACGTGTCAATTGATCCAGAAAAGGCACAAGAGAGACATCGCACACGTAAGAAGAAAGTTAACAATAAATAGAAGGATTTCGTATTGGAAAAGGCATAAAGATATATCTGGCACAATGATAAAAACATTGTTGAGACGTTATTGTGATTTTTTATTCATTGTAACCTTGTTATTTTTCAAGTTTTAATTGCTTGATTCAATAATAAAACTTACATTTATTCCAATAATATATACTAGATATCTATAAACCTAGAAAAAAAGGACTCCTACCAGTATATAGCTATAATCATATATATGACTGAAAAATATCCATCGTAACCGAATCTCAGCATTCTAATGTTGTATAAAACGTCTATCATCGTAGAGTAAACATTGAAGTATAAGCATATCCTCAACTAAACATTAATTTATTAATTTATTAAGAGACGTCTACTTTTAGAAAAATAAATAACAAATTATACTATTATACAAAGAGATTTTTTTTTTCTTTTTACGTTTTGTTTTCAATCTTATTCTTTAAGTTTTTTTTTTTTTAATTTAACAGTTTTTTTATTTGATCGTTATTTTTCTAAAATTTAACATTATTTTAAACTAAAAGAACTATTTAAATACAAAAAATTATCTAAAAAAATGAAAATTACGTACGATAAAATTGTAAAAATTATTTAAATTACTTTTATAATTATAATAATAATAATACTTTTATTGTTTTGTTATTATAAAAAAATGAACAATAATAATAATAGAAAAATGTACTTTAACTAAAAGTAATAATAATAATAATAAAAATATAAAAATAAAGATAAAAAAAAATATTGATAAAGAAAACAACTATTATAAAACACTATAACAATTTATGAAAAAAATTTAATAAAAAAATATAATAAAGAAGCCTAGATTCACATACACATGTATTTACGTACAAAACGTCTTTATTGTATAAAGGTAAGATAAAATAATAACATACCATAACCCGTTAGATTAAACTGTAGCGAAAAATATTTAAATTTTATGAATACAAATATTTTAAAAACCTATTCTATACGAGTTGTTATATATATATTTTTTCATCTAAATAGATAGTATTTATATGTAAGACTAGGTATGAGTATGAGTAAATTGTAATAAATTTAATTAAAATGAAATAGTAAATTGTAATAAAATTGATTAAAATAAAATAAATGTAATAAATTTTTTAAAAATTATTAACTGATAAACAATATTTACCTATAAAATTAATAATTCATAAAAGTATGAGTAGGATATTTTATTAAATTATACTTTAAATATTTTACATATTTCCAAAGTAAACATTAAGAAATGTGATTAAGTCTTATTTATTATCGTAAAATTTAGTTTGTAAGATGAGTTTTTTTTTTAATTTATTTTATTTATAATTAATGCATAACTTTTAATACAAATATATATATATATATATATATATATATATATATTTATTTATTTATTTATTAAGCACGAATGTTTAATATTTGTGGAATAGTTTGATGTAAGTAACATCCACCTACCTTATTAGAATAATCTTTTCATATTATATTAGGAGGTGACGTAACTTTTTTTCATAAGTAAAAAAATTATAGTAATTAAATATAAAGTTAAATATATTTTTAATATAATTTTTAACGAAAATTGAATCTTATCACTACTGTTTTAAATTTTGATATAATTTGATTCACATATTTTAGAAATGAATTATTATAGTACTTTTGATCAAATTATGCTTTTTTTTTATTTAGTTTTAAACTCGGTGAGACTTTTGAATTGTTTATATAATTTAATATATTTTAATTTAAATATCAGTTTAAAAAACTATTTAGTAAAAAAACAAATAAAAAATATTGGAGTAAAATGATTATGTTTATTAATTTTTTAAGTTCAAAAGATTATAATGTATAAAACTTTCATATATCATGAATTTGAATTTCGGGTGTTAAAGTTTAAAGAATAAAAATATATTTAACAGTTAAATGTATATCTATTTGTTTATTTTTTAATTGAGGAAATAATTTAAATAAGTGATTCCCAATAGTTATATATCTAATAGATAATTTATTTAAAATTATTGATTAATTTAAAATATAATTTATTTACATAACAGATATAATTTAGTATAATTGAATGTATTTGGAATTATTTAATAATTCTGGTATAAATAGTTTAAAAAGGTGATAATTTTCAAATGTTTGTATTTAAAATGTGAAAAATCATAAATGGATGAAAGATTAAGTAAAGCATGATGTTTCTTTCTTTATTTATGCAAACATAACAAATGACTGATTAGAATTACTCTAAAATTTATCGGACTATTAACTTAAAGTGGTGAATTAAATTGCATGGTTATTTACCAAAAACTGTTTAATTTGAATTTTGTACATACAAAAATTCATTTTTGAAAATGACTAAACTTAGAGTGAATATAAGCTTAATCTAGTTAATTTGGAAGAAAATATAGAACATTCATCTATGAAAGTAACTTAAATAATTTATGGTAAATTTAACATTAAGTGACCACTAATTTAGAGTGCACAACTAACAAAAAAAAATCTTACACATAAATAGTTTATAGTATTGACTTTGTTGGAAAACAAAACATTGACCGGGAAAACTAAGTGAAATTAGTCTAGGATTATGTTAAGTGATGTTTAGTGGTTAACCATAATTAATAAATAGTTTGAATTTTGACCTCGATAATTGTTAATGAAATTTTATTTTATTGAGAAGATAAAAGTGTTCATAAATCTTATAGCCGTAACTAATAACTTATTTGATTTAAAATAACAAGTTAAAAATAATCAAATAATAAAATAATTTTAACGATGTTGTATCGTTTTTTTTTTTTTACGTTTGTCTTTTGTTTTAATGTTGTTAAATATAAAAAAAGAATTACTTTTGTTTGTTGCTTTTTCTGTTAACTTTTTTTATGTTTAATTATATTTTAATTTTTAACAACATTAAAATAAAAGATACACGTTTAAACTAAATTGAATAATAACTTCTTGAACTAATAGATATAATTAAAAATAAGATCTTCATAATTTTATTATTTAAATAATTACTTTTTGAAACTAAAATAATCATATTAGTAATTTCATATTGTATTTATAAAATTTAACATTTTTTTTTAAAATTAAAATAATTATCTATACACATTTTATAAATTTTGTTCTTTGATTAATTTTTTTAGACTAAAATGGCTATCTTATCAATTTTACCTTTTAAATAACTAATATTTTGAATTAAAACAATTATTTATAATAAAAAATACATAAAATCTAGTATAGAAATTATTTATATTTAATTTCATAAATATAGAGTAATAATAATTTTTTTATTTTTCATTGTATAAAAATTAAATGTAGAACAAATTGCAATAAAAATAATCTATAATAAATTATAAATACGATTTTTGTAATAATAATAATAATAGATATTTGATTATTATTTTTTATCATTCATATATTTATAATAATAAAATAAAAGTAAAAAAGATATAGTTAAGTAAGATTGCTGGGATGCGGTTGGGGGCAATCAATTGCAGTTGTTGATAAAGAAATTCCCGCTTAATTGTTTGTTTTTGTTTAAAAAACAAAACAACATCCCTCCCACTCCCTCTTCAGATCCAATTTTTCAAAAATTTTGCCCCGCCAACAAACACCTTTCCTTTCCTCTCTCTCCCTCTTATTTAACCCTCCCATCTCCTTCTTCCCTCTTTTCTTCAACACTTCAATGGCTTCTTCAGATCCCATCTCTTCCAAACACTACACTTACAACAGAAAACAGAAGTCTTTAGGACTTTTGTGCACCAAGTACTTCTCCTTCTTTTCTTCTTTTCCCATTCCTTCCATTCAATTCAATGGCTAATTTTTTTTTCCTCTTTTTATTTTTTTCTGTCAGTTTCTTGAGTCTCTATAACCGAGACACAGTGCACTTAATTGGCCTTGATGACGCTGCCACTCGATTAGGTATTTAATTATCTATTATCTTCTTATCTTTCTTCTCTTTTTCAATCTAATTCTTGTTTCCCTCCAGGAGTCGAGAGAAGACGGATCTATGACATTGTTAATGTTCTCGAAAGTATCGGGGTCTGTATATTTTTCTCTATTTTCTCATGTTGCACTTTTTTTCACTGTTTCATCTCATATTATTCATTCCGATCCTTCCATGTTTTAGGTTCTCTCGAGGAAAGCAAAAAATCAGTATACCTGGAAAGGTTTTGCTGCAATCCCCCTTACCCTTCGGGAGCTAAAAGTAATTATAATCTGTTTCAGCTTATGATTTTCAAGTTTAATATTTAGGTGTTAATTGTTAGCTCACCATGATTTCATAGGAAGATGGGCTGCGGGAGAATTCCAGTTCCTTGCGCGGGTCCACTAACGACGACATGTATAAAGTGAGTTTTTTTTTTTCAAATACCTCATCTTGTTGCTCTTTTTTTCTTTTTTGTTAAATATATCTTTTTTATTTATTTTTACTAAGGAATGGATGAATTAATGGCACCAGATAATTTATTTTTGACTGTGTCTCGTAGGTTTCCGATGACGAAGATGATGAAGAAACACAGTCCAATGCCGCAACTGGAAGTCAAAACGACAAGTTGAACCCTAAATCTACTCAACCCAAATCACTAAAAAATGGTAATTAGACTCAAAACAAACAGAATTAAGCTTTTGTCTTTGGACGTGTATACCCTCAAACTAATGATAGCATATATCCTCAAACTCTGATCAAGGTTATGTGTGTTTGCTTCTTCTTATTTTCTAGGTTTGATTATTATTATTTTATTAATTTTATATATTTTCTAAAATACTACATTATTTTTAACTTTTTATTTTTATTTTTTTTTGCATTGTGGATGAGTTTAGAGATTTAATAGGTTGTTGCCTCTCTTATTGTTGTGAATTTTTATAAGCACGGGAAAGCTAAACTTTTCAAAATTTATCTTGCACAAGGTTTGATGCTTCCATATTGATTTTGCAGAAAATCGAAGGGAAAAATCTTTGGCTCTGCTGACCCAGAATTTTGTCAAACTCTTCGTGTGCTCTAATGTGAGGGTTACCATGAGTTTTTGGACGTCCGATTTTATGTATTTTTCTTAGCTGTGTAGTGTGGTAGGTCAAGATTGACAATTTTGACTCTACTTTACAGGTTGAATTGATTTCCCTTGATGAGGCTGCAAAATTGTTGCTTGGAGACGCTCACAATACATCAATAATGAGAAGTAAGAGTATGTTTTATTCTTTGAAAAATGTAATATCACGAGGCAACTCATGGTAAATAAGGATTACCTAAGTGCTCACTTTTTTGTTATTGCATAAACCACAAGCACTTTTTAGGTTCTCCTCTTATACTATATTTTAATGTCTATTAAGCCATGATTACTGTTGGTTGATCTTTATTCCTTGGCTAAGATCAAAACTTCCCAGCATTTTTTCACTTACACTCTGATTTGGCCTTGCAGCAAAAGTTAGACGCCTATATGATATTGCAAATGTGCTATCCTCTATGAACCTCATTGAGAAGGTGATACTCTCCATTCTTTCATTTCTAATTAATTTGTTGCTGAGTGTCTTAAAATAGGTTAGAGGGTGAGGTTCACATATCCTCGTCTGTGTTAATTTGTTTTACGTAATTGCATAACTAATCATATTCTGGTCCTCAGCTTACGATGATTTTACAAATTGACAGACCCATACGTCAGATACAAGAAAACCAGCGTTCAGGTGGCTGGGTCCTGAAGGGAAGACATGGAATGACTCACTTCAAAAATCAAATCAGAACGAGTCTAGGAAAAGGGCGTTTGGGAGTGACATTACAAACATAAGCTTTGAGAGGAATAAGGTGGAACTATTCACAAATGGAGACTTAAATTCTAATCCCAAGAAGCTAAAAATTGAAAATGATAGAGGGCTGGATCAGGCAGATGAAAACAATTTAAAACAAGGTACAAAACAAACTTCGAAGAGCTATCAGTTTGGTCCTTTCGCTCCAGCGTGCGTGCCCGGAGTTGGAGCCTCTGGGAATAATAATGTAAAGCAGGTGCATGACTGGGACGGTCTAGTAACTACACATAGTCCTCAGTATCAAAACGAAGGTAATCAATATTTCATATTTCCCCCGACATAAAACGTTGTTTAAATATTATTGTTTGGATTTACGTTGAATTATTGAAAATTACGTTGAAATACTATTTAACGTGATTTTAAGTAAATGTTTGCTTTTTTTCAATGTTTTGTTTTATATTGGGTTGGACTTAAAAAGTCGTATTTTAAATGAATTTGATTAATTTGATTTGGTTCGTATGAAGTCGAGCTTAAAAAAAATCGGTTCAAAAGTATCGAGTTTATTTGATTTGATATTGTTACTTGTTATTATTTGTTTTAGAAGTTTTATAAATATAAATTAAAAAAGGAGGCAATTTTGGTTTGAGTTCATAGAACAATGGATTAGAGAGTCAAAATATAGTCTGGAAAAAAATTGGTATAGATTGGACAAGTACACTTTCTATCCTCAATCTATTAGGTGACATATTTATTGTTTCGCCATTCATTCTTAGCTCATTTTTCACCTGCACACTGTTCACTTACTCCCGTACGAGTAGAATCCTTTTACTCGTATATGCAACTCAAAATTCTTATCTGCACATCAGTTATAAACTCAATTTCATGTCCCATCAAGACAAACACTTGTTCTCCATCATCAGAAATGTCTCTAAAATTCACCATCCAGCCAATAGTGCGGCCAAAATCATTACAATTGCTAGCATATCCCTTTCCATCTGTTGATGGAACGCAAGATCCTCATTCAAAACATCCACGCGCCTCCTTCCTGTGGTTTTCAAAGCTCTATAAAATTGTGATTCGCATGCTGCGAGGAAGGCAGGGTTGTGTGCATTTTTTACAGCCATTCTTTAATGATAGAAATCACCATTTCCTCCAATCTGTTGTCTTTTGTGTAAAATATGGCTGTAAACTTACAAACCTGTAACCATTCGTGTTGCAGATGTTCCAAGTCTCATTTAACTCACTTCTATAGTCCAGTAGCTTGATTATTGACATGTTGATTGAAAGCCAACTAATTTGATGTCCGTTTTACTTTTGATTCAGCTTTGAGAGATCTCTTTTCCCATTACATGGAGGCATGGAAATCGTGGTACTCTGAGATTGCTGCAAAAAGACCATTAAAAATTTTGTAACTTTCCTCTCAAGAGCAAATCAATTACAAATTTTCGCATTACATTTCCTTCCTTGATGCGCCCGCAAAGCTTCCCTTTACGGCTTTTTCAACGGGGTGTGTGACCAACATCAGCTTAGGCAGTTCTTGCACATTTGTTTCTTGTATAGTTTCTACCTTTTATGTATTTGAGCGGGAGATCTTGTGCGATCTTCTATTTCTTGTACCGAGTCTGCTAATTTAATCAAAATAAATTTTACGAGTTGTTCAATATAGTTAAGAGTTACGGACGATGTTACAAAGGAAAAATTACTTTCAATTTCTTTAATATCTATGGTGGTGGGTCAAATGCTAATCACATTTTTAGAATCAACATCCATTGATGAAGTGGTTTTTTTCACATTTTACATTATTTTAAAATTAAAGTATAAGGATTTTGTGGTGGTGTATCCAATTTTCATTGATAAGTTTAAAGGCTCACCTTCTCTTGTTGGTTATTAGAATAATTTTTGGTCTAAGGTTTTGATAAAAGATGTGAGGAGTCAAAAGAATAAGATAGTGTATTTAAGGTTGATAGCAAGTTTAATGAAGGAGTAAAAGAGGGACAAGTAGTTTTAAAAGTTCTTAGAGGTTGACAGGTTAGAAGCATTTTGTCAAATTGAAAATGATTCTTGGTTGGTCTTTGTATTTTAAAAAATATTAGTTTTTGTCTTTATTTTTCAATAGTATTAAAGTTTATTTTACATGATGAATGCATTTTAATTTAACATTTTCGCATCTCTGAAAACCCCACCATCGACATCAATGAGAACCATCACGCTTAGCTGTTGCCCATTCTGCCTTTTGTCACTGATCCTACCCAAGCTCAGGGGGCACGCATTGCCCTTACCCCTCTTTCTTTCTTTTCCTATTTTGATTCTTGTTTTGTGATTTGGATTCACCACTGTTGGTAATTGTTGTTTGTTGGTTTTGGATTAGCGTTATGTAGAAGACGAGGGAGATGAAGCAATTGGAGGTGAGGGAAGAAGTTGGCCTCCCATTTTAGAAAAATGGAGTGGTGTTGGTTTAATGATCTTTGTTTTTGGTGATTATGTGCAAGTGAATAGTGTTCTATGTTGAAGGGATGAAGAATAGAAACCTGGATTTCACTATTGAATCCTTATAGTAACAATGGTTTCAAACAATAGTTTTCATTTTGTTTAATTAATGATGAAAAGTGTGACTAGGCCAACACACAAATTTTATTTATTTATAAATAAACTTAGAAATTAATTCTGAAAATTTTATTTCAATTAAAAAATAAATAAATAACACGTGTCATACACGTGTGACCCCACACATGTCATACATATGTCATCACTAAAGAGGGAGAGTGGGGGTAGACGTAGATGAAAGAAAAAATCTTAATAAAGTCGACGGAGAAGATGGAAAGTAAGAAGAAATGTGATCCCTTACTTGTAAAAGGAATGTGAATCACTTACTTGTAAAATGCAAGCAAGTAAAAGGAATTTTGATCACTTACTTGTAAAATGCAATTAAGCAATTTTATTGATCTTTTACTTGTAAAACGAAAGTAAAAGGAAAATTTTGATCCCTTGCTTGTAAAATGCAAGAAAGCAATTTTACTAATCTCCTACTTGTAAAACACTAGTAAGGAAAATTTTTTGATCACTTACTAGTAAAATGCAAGTAAGCAATTATACCGATCTGTTACTTGTGAAACACGAGTAATGGAAAAATTTCTATCACTTGTTGGTTAAAAAGACAATAACAGGGTTAATATTATAATTTTATTATAAAGCATTGATGTGTGCTTGGTTCATCATGGGATTGAAATTTGTATGAAATGATAAATGAATGAGATGGAGTTTTAGTTAGGATACCTTGTAAAAATATACACAAGAACTTGGAAGGAAATAAAGGTGGTATATTTGTTTTGATAATGTATATATCTACTTTTATATGTTTACCTTTTTTTTTTGAGATACTTTCAGTATTATAAACCATCTATTAAGTATGTGTACAAGATAATTCTTCTGGTTGAACCGTTATACATTTTTACACTCAACCTAATATAAAAATTAATATTTTTTGTTATGGTATAATATTTTATTGAATAAAAAAAGTATAAAGTAGATGAATAAGAGTGTCAAAGTATTTTTTTTTCCTTAGTTAGATGGAGTATTACTATCCCTTATGTATCTTACACACCATTTTTTATTTTATTTAAAATAGAATATTTAATTTAACAAAAATTTAAATTAATAAACAAACTTAGAAATGGTAAATATTTGTAACCACAACCAAGAAAGTTAACATATATGTATAAAAAAATGTATAATTTCTTAAAGTGCTTTCTTTATTTTAAAAAATCGAATGGATTGGACTTCAGAGCGGATTGAATCACACAGATGAATAAATTTTATCATCTATAAATAACTGTTGAAAGAAACTTGAGGAGATGATCTGAATGGATTGGATTTCAGAGTGGGGACATAGATGAATACATTTTATCAGCTTTAAATAACATACTCGAGATGATCTGCGCCAATGTCCCAAAAGTAATGGAAAATATGCCCAAAATCAACAATGCAGTTTGGTACAATGACGTATTATCCTAAGTCATAGTTTCAACATGATGAAAAAAGTGGGATGGATAGTAGAAATGATATTTCAGTCCGGGTGAACTAGAGTTCAGAGAAATCTGCCACGATATTAGAAATTAGATGCATGATGATGAGCCAACATAACCAAATCAAATTAGAAACACTACCATCATAAATCTAGAAACCAGTTGTGTTGTTATACATTGACATAATGTCTTCTCAACATTGAGATCCTACCGTAATTTGGTGTTTACCCACACCTTATTCCATCTCAGCTCTTAGATAAGTGTCACATCTTTGAAGGAGAGTGGTACCAGCCCCACGGTTCATCAGAGATGTACTGAGTCACTTGCTTCACACTTAAGTAATTATCAAGTCCCCTGAAAATGTTAATAAAAAATGTTACGCACAAGCTTAAATAAAACTAAAAAGTTTTATCTTCCACTCCGTATCTGAAAATGATTGAAGTGAAGTCTTGTTTTGCTCTTTTGCAATCATACAAGAGTCTAGTATATTGCTTCCGCAACCCTACTCATCTTTAAGCTAGCTTCAGACCAAGGGAAGAAGCCAAATTAGGCAAGCCACTAAAAAGGAAACTAGTATTGCATTTTCATTCATGTTCATTATATACAAGGAGACTTTTTATTAAGATTATTGATTTCAATGTGTTAACACATCACAATCTCCTATGGTTTAAAATTTCTCCAATTAGACCGTGCAAAGGATGGACCAGTGCCACAACTGTTATACAGCTGTACTGAGTTTTGGATTGAATTTGGCTGTACAGAGTTGATGGTCAACATGCTGTCAACAGATGAGTAGCTATGAAGCTTGGACACTCCTCTTCAAGGGTGTGTTCCAGTGTCCGACAAGTACAGGACACTAAAACACGTACAACATACATACAACATGTATCAGATATTTTGTTGAGGTGTCTGATTTAAAAAACCCTTTTTGTGGTCTCCAATACTGCTCCGACATCATTAATGAAGACAGACAGTGATTATTTTTATAAGAAACTCAGGAATTACTGTGTACGTTTCGAACATAATTATAGAAACAAAGATCAAATTCTATATAATCAGGAATAGCTAAATTATATATGTATTACTAAGAACGTTTTTATTTATTCTTGTATCTTCTCTTCACATAATGTCTAATTCATTGAAATTGTTAATTTGTCATTAGATGATTCTCGGCTAGAATGTCTTTTCCATGAGGATGATAGAAGGGAGTAAAATGTCTCAATTAAATAGATCTCTTTCACTTTTTGGATTTTAGATAGATGAATTAAATTCAATTTTGTATTAGGTGACAATATGTTTAGATTGTTATATTTAACTAACTTTTATAAAAACGATTTTGATTATATAGATCTTGATAGTCAATTTAGATAAGTCGAAATGATGTTCAATACACACACATATATACATACACTGTCGCTATGTCTACATTTTGTAGATTATTAATGACGTTTTGGAGATTGTGTTGTAATGTTTGTGCTACAAAGATGAGTGGTGCTAGAGCATTCAACAGCCTATTGACTTCAACTTATAAGTGTGGGTTTTCCATTTGTTTTGCATGTTAGACAATGTGTTCATAAAAATAGAAGGCATTTGCGGTTACTTGCATTTGTTAATTGTTAATTTAGTAAATAAAGACCATACCATTCTCCTAATTCACGACCAAAGCCGCTGCGTTTAATGCCTCCCCATGGGGCTTGAGTGAAGCATGGTTGAGAGCAATTAATCCACACAATTCCAGCCTTAAAAGCCTGCAATGAAGAAAGATGATCTATTAAGCAGCAGAAATGGTCCAATTAATATGTTGTTTTCCATGATAACCTAGGACCAGTCTCACCTTAGTAATGCGCTCACATCTTTCTAGATCATTTGATATTACAGCAGAACCTAAGCCATATCTGTGGAAAGTCAAAGTATCTCAGATATAAAAACCCAAATGAAGAGAGCTATAAGTTTGAAGACGAAGTTAAAGTCGGTGCACAGAAAACCAACTCACACAGTGTCATTTGCTAGATCAATTGCTTCTTCCTCGGTGCTAAATGTTTTTACACAGAGAACAGGTCCAAATACTTCTTCTCTCCAAATTTGCATAGAGGTAGTCACATCGGTTATGACAGTCGGTTCAACGAAGAATCCTTTGTTTAGATGCTGTCATTGAATTTGAGAAAAAATATCCAGTCCTCAAGAATTGCAGAAGCACGTAGCCGAAACATACCTTCAAAGAAAGTATAATCATACCTCAGGGCGAGATCCACCAGTCAAAATGGTTGCACCTTCACTCTTAGCATTTGAGATAAACTTCAATATTTTTTCATACTGAACCATATATAATACAAGTATTAGATATCACATAGCCTTCTTGAAGAAAAGTGTGCTTATATCAATAAGACATTTTAAGTAGCAAAACCAGAAAGAAACCTAAAGCATGGAAACATATACATCGACCAGGAGAAGGTTCCTTCTTCCCTGACTCCCTCTCATGATATATACAGCCAGATAACCAATAATTCTTCTATGGAAGCTTTTGTATACGCTTAGCTTGACCATAACTCCATCTATGATCTCACAGTCAGTCCCAAACCAAGATAAAGAAGGAAATTGTGCTGGGTCTTTGACTACCAAAGTAAAACTTATTGATATTAAAACATTCAATCTGATAAAAATTCCATAATTAATGATTAATCATATTACCATTACATTTTCCTTTTGACTACTAAATAAGGCATTTGCATTTGAACATACCAAAGCATATCCATCCTTTACTCGAAAGAGAGTAAGGTGTAAGTGTAAATATTATAACATATAAAGAAGTAAGAATCAGCAAGTTACCTGTCCCTCACTAACAACAGGGCCTAGTCTGCAACCTTCTTCCAAGGGATCAGAAATTTTGATGTTTTTTATCCATTTCACAATCCTATTCAAAAACTCTGTTGCTATACTTTCCTGATACAACGATAGTATCTTTGCTTATCAGTTTTAACAGATAAATGTCAACATAATTTCTACCAAGTGGTTTAGAAAAACTTCAAGCCAGTTGAAGTTAATATGATCACTCCCATATACATTCACAAAGAAGAAGAAAACAAGAAGTTGCATATACTTGTTTTTTAAGATATCCGTATGTTGAGGAAGGAACAGGATCTATCCAGTAAACTTACATGTACAATAAGGCGGGAAGTTGCACTGCATATCTGACCATTTGTCCAGAAGCAGCCAAAGATGGTCCATTCAGCAGCTTTTTGAATTACGGAAAAAGGATCCAAATCATGTAATAGGTAATTGATAAAAAAAAAATTACTCATTCTCACTCGGTATTTATTAAGGGAATGTGATTCCATGACGCAAGTAAACACGTGCTGTCCATAACTAAATTGCTATCCTCAAGAAAATCACTTACCCTTGTCAAGGTCAACATCCTCAAACACAACGATTGGACTTTTTCCACCAAGCTCTAGTGAAACAGGCTGCCAAGAAACCACAAATTTGATATTACAGTGATTCATAAAGAAACCCCAAATTTGACGCGACAAAGATTCATGTACTAAGAAAACACAATTAAAACATGAGGGGAGAAAAGGGTTCAGGTGTATTATTACACAATCAATTATAGTTGTATTTCACAGTCAAAATAAACCGTTACAACAGATATATAATCAATTATACATATTTATTAGTTCTAAAATAAATCATTATTAATTTCTACTCTTATGCAATTTTTTTTCTTTTTATATTTCAACTCTATTCTTCTTTAACCAAACACATTTATTTGTACTTTATTTCTCTTGAAAAAAAATACAATTATTTCCATTTTATTTGTAACTTATTACTCTTCTTTTCTTTTGAGATCCACTAACTTCCTCTATTTTTTCTCCTTCTTCCAAACAAGCTGTTAAAAACACAACTGCTTAAAAATACCTTGACCAGCTGGGCTGCGGCCGTCATAATCTTGCTCCCCGTCGCAGAGCTTCCAGTAAAGGCAATCTGTCCAAGTTATGGTCACGATGTAACACTAGCTTTGCAAACTCAATACATTGCATTAACAATACATGCAACTATGCGAGACAGAAAACTAGATACAACCCCGTAGAATAGAACTTCAATTGTTTTAAAAGGTGAAGGGAGTTGAACCTTGTCGACATCAGGATGGACTGCTAATGGAGCACCGGCTTCAGGTCCTAATCCAGTGAGAATGTTCAAAACACCAGGAGGAAGCCCCACTTCTTTGCAAATCTCACCTAGCTCCAAGCAGGTCCTAAAAATTGAACATAACACAGCATGAGAATGAACCAACAAAACAAAGAAGCAAGCTGCAACAGTCAACAAGAACAATACACACACAGATGCCAACTCAGAGGGCTTCAGTATTGCAGCACAACCCGCTGCCAGAGCAGGAGCAACCTTCCACGTAGCCATCAACATTGGATAATTCCTAAAACAACAACACTCAATAATGATCAATTATATATAGGACTAGCATTGATCAAAGCGGGTAAAAAAAGATGGAAAAAGGTAGTACCAGGGAGTTATTAATCCTACAACCCCAATTGGCTCCTTAAGAACGTAACTCTTGAATGTGTCCATGGGAAGAGACACCGGAGCCTTTTGCTTGGAGTCCAATTTTTCAGCCAGATCAGCGTAGAACTCAAAGCAACCAGCAACATCGTCCTACACAAAAACAAACAACCATGCTCGATGATTCAAGTTTAATTAGCTTTTTATTAATTTTATTTTTCAATTTAGGGATGTGAGGTTACGATGTCCCAGGCAGCTTCATCCAGCGGTTTTCCACAATCGATGGCTTCTAGTTTTGCGAGCTCGGGTTTTTTCTCGGTGACCTGCAAGAGATAATGGAAATAAGAAAATGGATAAATAGAAGAGAGAAAACAGAAGCGAGTGAAGTAAGAACCTTGGCAGCGATGGCACGGAGATAGCGAGCCCGAACAGCGCCGGAAGCGGAGGCCCAATCGGCGCCTCTGTTGCGGGAAAGGGCGGCTTTGGCGGCGGCGACGGCGACGGCGACATCTTCCTTAGTAGCGGCTGGGATATCCCCTGCATCGAGAAGGAAAGTGTGGGTGAATGAGATTGAAAATGAGATCTGATGAGACGGCGGAGAGAGAAAAATAACCGATGATCTGTTGTGTGGAAGGGTTGATGATGGGAATCCGTTTGCCGAGGGCAGGGACTTTCCAGTCACCGTCTATGAACAATTGACGATTGGGAATTGCGATGGACATGTTGTTGCGTGTCTCTGTCTGCACAAGTTTCAGCGTAATTGTAAGTGTGACTGACTGAGCTCAATGGAGTTGAGTTAGTAAACTGATGAACTTTCCACGGCCTTTTCTGTTTTTATCTTTACTTCTCTTACTCTTTTATTTTCACCATTTCTCCATCAGATTTTGTGTTGAAGTTTAGAGTTAGGCCATTCTCTCATTTTTTTTTTTCTTTCAAAGGAAATGAACATAGTTTTTTTATTAGAGAATCAATTTTGAATTTCAATTATTTTAACTTTGTTTAAAATAAGAAAATGGTTAAACATCAAGAACTTTTTTGTTACAATAATCCTTTTCAATTCAAAAAAGAATTATTTGTTGTATTCTCCCGACTCTTTGCAAAGCATCTCTCATATAATATTAGATTATTTTTACTCTGATTAAGATATGTTAAGGTTTAAGGTTTAGGATATGTTATATACTTAACCATTATTTTAACATTTTTGTATATATTTGGATTCATAATAAAAATCGATACATTAAATGTTAACTTTGTTCTAATCAGATTTGAACTTTTATTTGTTTGTAGTAGATAAATGTAAGTTCTTATGTAAAAATTGGAATCCAGATATATTTTCTGTATTAGATTTAGAACATCATTTTTCTAAGCTTTGTTACATTAATTAACTATATATATTTATCCATGCACTAAAGGGAACATATTCAAAGGCCTCTTGCCTTACAATTATAGCACATTCAACAAAATGTATCGCTCCAACCACAGTTGATTTATTATTAAATCATGGTTAGGGTAGACAACTCAGAACGAATCCATTCAGTTTTCATTTTTTTAGCTCATATACAAATATTTTAATCAATAAAAAAATATATCTTTTATATAATTCACATAATTTTTTTACCATTTTTTTTCTTAATAACATAAAAGATAATTATAATAAATAAACTATTGTTTTCCATAAACTGATCAGCTATAAAGTTTAGACACGAACCATAATTAACATATAATTATTTAACAAACATGGAAACTGATACAGAAACATATGTACATGGATCATACTTAACTAAAAACTATAGGAAGAATAAAGGAATAGATGAAGGATGAAATTGAAGAGACAGAAAGCATTAAAGAGAAAGAAAAAATGAATGTAGAAATGGTGAAATTAATGTTTGTTGGTGGCTTTGGAATACTTGGTCTTGATCCAGTGAAGGCCAACGGAAGTACCATCCTTCAACTTCTTCACACCGGTGGAGGCGACTGCTTTGGTCTTTCCAAAACCCTCTCCGAGCTTTTGCTTGTACTTGGTTGTCTTGTCGTTGCTGTTCTTATTGCCGGAACCGACCGTGACAGGATCAGGTCCGTCATCCCATTGATCAGCCCAGGAATTGTAGTTGCTCCCATCCATTTCTCAACTTTTATGAATCGCTTCACCGTGATTGAACTGATTCAAGGGTTTTTATAAGCAGCTTTTGCTGGTAGTTTATCAGAAATCAACTACACCCAAAGGTCAAAGGTTAGAAATTTTATTTATTTATTTTGTCACGTGTAACAGCTTTTGATTATTCCATTAATTACATTATTATTCAGAAGCTATTTGTTCATGATTCATCAGAAGTATATAATGGAGAGATTTGAAGCGGTCAGGTTCAAGATTGACGTCTGCATCGAACCTTCTCTTTGAGAATTTTATCTGCAAGTTTTGGATCAATCCATCCACGGTTGTGCTTACGTTTTGAATTCTTTGTTTTTTATTCATGTGCAGAAGCTTCCACGACAAAGGGTGGTGGCGAAAGATCTTATGATATAAGAAATTTTTTACATAACTAAGAAAATAATCCCTGATCTAGAAATGACATCCAACTAAAATCATTGACAAAAAGGAGAATGCTTGAATTCGTAATATCCAAACTAAAAATAACAGAAAGTCATAAAATCACTCCCGTCACAATTAAAAACTATTAAATATACATAAACATCTTCTAGATTAAAATCCTAATAAATTTATATAATCACAAATATAATGGATAAATTTATTTAAATTTTGAGATGTTAAAATAATTGAGATGTTGATGTTTCAAATAAGTCTCATTCGAAAAATCTTCGTAACAATTCTTAGATGATGTTAAATCAAATGACTATAATGATATTTAATAAAAAAATTAATTTATAATATTTGAATAATATACATAACTAGTATTCCGTATCATAAAAAATTTTAAAAATAATTCTCTCTCTATATTAATAATACTTATTTTGGCTTTATTTTTAATTACTTATTTTATTATTGTAATATTATTATTAATTTTAAGCTTTATTTTTAAATTATACATTTCAAAATATTGTCATAAAAATATTAGTTAAAAAATGTAAAATAAAAGAGACTTGAAAGTCTTATAGATACCTGATTGAAATTCTACTTCATAATAGCAGTTATATCGAATTAAATGGTCTGAATTTTATTAATAAAAATAAATTAATTGTAATTATTGTTCTTTATATAACACTAGTGAATCACGTGTATTTTTTTTTATGATAGTAAAAAATAATAAAATAATTATTATTGTTATTATTTTAATTATGAAATTAAATATAAATATATTTTATAATTTTATTATAAATATTTTTTATTTATTTTGTAAGTAATTTTATATTAAAATTTGGTTAAGTTAAAAAAAAATGGTCAACTCGGAAAAAGAGGCATTTTAAGTATAGAGTTAAAAAATATGGTCAACTCGGAAAACTTTCATATAAGGTTTTTTTTATGCTGATCATAAGTTTTTTAAAATTAATATATATAGTAAGATTCACTTTATTTAGATTAAGAGATATAAAATAAAGAGATACAATGTAAAATAAATAAAGAATGAATTTTTTTTTGAAATATTTTATAAATAAATATAAGAAAATTATTTCTTCACTTGTTCTGAAATTTATTTTTCCTAACTTCTAGATATTTTAGATTCTTTTTAAAATTCTTGATTGCTAATCCATTTTTTTTATAATAAGATTAAATTAATTAGAAAA
The DNA here is from genome assembly GCA_027742785.1 of Vigna reflexopilosa. Lineage (NCBI taxonomy): Eukaryota > Viridiplantae > Streptophyta > Magnoliopsida > Fabales > Fabaceae > Vigna > Vigna reflexopilosa. The sequence goes on along the minus strand of CM050911.1, from coordinate 61,117,339 downwards.
TGTTACCAAGTAGCTCAAGATAAATAATGTTTAAATCTCCCAGTTTAACACAGCTATTTTTCAGTCCTTAAAAAGAATATGCAAAATTTAGTCATGCAACAAAAAACTACAACTATTTTTAGTCCTTTAGAAAAAAAAAATCAATGCTTAGTCCTCCAAAATAAAATGGTATTTGTCTATTTTTTATATACTTGGTTATTGTAATTAAGTGAAAAATTGAAAACAAGTCAAAAAATTATACATTTGATTGATAAATTTATTGTAAAATAAGACATGCATATTTGATTGTGATTTTTGTTTTTATAAATTCTTATTAAAGGTCTAATGTTAATGAAAAAAAAAACTACAAGATTGCTTTCTCCAATAAATGAAATTGGTTGTACAAGTGGAGGAGTGGGAAAATACTATTTTTTATTGACTAAAGTTTTATATAACGATCCATAAAAATGTGCTCACAGAGTAAAATAAAAACAAAAGAAAGGATGTGCCAATAGCAAAAGTGTGTCTGTGAATAATAAAGCCCATAATTTAAAAACTTAAAGGAAGAAGAACATGGGCTACCTTTTTTTCTGGGCCTATAAGTTTGATTCTACACCGAATAACTAATCTTATAATATAGTATTCTATCTCCACTTAAAAAAAAAACTCTATTATATTTGACAACTGTTACAGAGGTTTCACTCAAAAAAAAGTTACTAAGAGGCAATTAAAATAAAGCTTAATTATTATTTTTGATTAATTTTATTAAGATTTAATAAAGGAAAATGAAGAGAAGGATAATTAGGTAGTGTTTTTTTATTTAATTTAATTAAAGGTATTTATGAAATTTCTATTTGATCCAACACTTACTAACTTCATTACCTCTTTTATAATTTTTCGTTTCTACTACAACCAATACTAACCAAAAGTCCAAACTAAGTATACTTTATTAAGTAGACTTTCATTACCATTTTCACTCGTTAAATTAAGACCCACATACAGTACAAACATGTATTAGATTGATTAAACTTTGGACATTCAGTAAATTTAATTATGGCTTGTTAACTATTCCACGCATTTATATTATGACTTAAAGTACAAGTCCTTACAATTTATATTTAAAATAAATATTTTAACTCTTATACGGTAGAAAAAAAATATTGATTCATAAAATAATAAATTTTAAAAAACAAATAGAATATAATCAAAGTTTAAAGTATCAATTTATCATAATTGAAAATTTAAAGATCAACTTAACAGAAGGTAAAGCTTAGTGTCTATTGGTGAAGAGTTAAAATTTAATAATTAAATAAGGTAAAAATAAAATTTACGGATTAATTAAATAAAATAAAATAAAATAAAAGTTCAATATATATAATTATTAAAGAAGTAAAATTTAAAGAATAAGTAATATTTTATATATATTATAATTAAATAGTTTTCATATATTTCTAAAATACTTATTCAAATTCATCATTATAATAATATTTAAAACAGATAAGCAGAATATAAAGTATATTAATAAAGTCCTCCAAAATAAAATTATAAAGACGTACATTTATATGCTAGATTAAACCAATCAAAGTCTTATACCAAAATCAATGATACATATTTCTAAAGCATTTCACAACTTTAAGAGTTGGTTACTTATCCTTTAGATATGTCTTTATACTTGCATCTTCATTTACTCATTTACATAAGGTGATCATTGTAAAAGAAATAAACATATTGTATCTGGAAGCTAATTTGTAAAACAAACATCATATATCAAAAAACATGTTGTATCACTATACTCTTTTACACTCAATTATCTGGATACATACATTTAATGTTGAAATCACTAGAGACATGCACTCACTAGTGCATATTTGGTGTATTAACTCACGTAATATGCTTCGCTTTTAAAGAAACCGAAGCATATAACAACGCACTAGCATTTTTGAAAATTTCATGAACTTATAGGCCTTGGTTTTAAAATAATTGAAGCATATGCCATTTTTGGCATCGGTTAATCAAGAACCAAATCTGAAAGGTGTGCCAAAATTTTTAAAAATCTCGCTATTTTTTAATTTTTTTTTCCTGAATATAACACATGACTTTGATTATTTGAATAATTGTTTTCGTATCTACTTATTATAGTGGTTCCCTAAACAATCGAGGCTAAAAGATTGATCAAAATTTCAAAATTGTCACTTTTTTTTTTTGGAAAAGGCATATGGTCTCGGTTATTTAAACAGTCGTTGTCGTATCTACTTTCTACAACGGTTCCCTAAACAACCGAGACCAAAAGGTTAATCAAACTTTGTACTTGTTTTTTTTTTCTGGAAAGGACATATGACTTCGGTTATTTGAACAATTACCATCGTATTTATTTTCTACAGCGGTTCCCTAAACAACCGAGGCCAAAAGGTTAATCAAAATTTCCATTTGTCTTTTTCTTTTCACAGGAAGGACATATACGACCTCGATTATTACGAACAACCGTTGTGATATGTCTCATCTAGGGTTATATTCACTAGTTACCATTTTACACTTCTCTTCTTCTTTCCTCCGCAAACGAGTGTCATTGTCCATTACTCAACTTACTTTGTTTTTGAACTCGAAGGCCACTCTCACTGCTCGACCGCCATCACTGCTTCGCACCTAGCTGTCACTGTCGCACTGCGTTTGTTTCTCGTTGTCATCAGCACTTTGTTTGACTTTGTCGTTGTGGTAAGCGTGATTGTCATTATTTTATTTTTTTTTGCGTTTTTGTGTTTACACAATAGTGCATATTTGACATATTAACTCGCGTTTTATGATCAGTGATAGGTAGATACTTATATTGATGACTTAAACGACACATGTAACCAAAAGAAGGACTGCATGCAAAGACAAAACAAATTGGATTGAGAGAAAAGAGACAAAAAACTAACTTACATAAACAGAGAAATTGATCGTCAAGCTTGAAGAGCTCGTCGCGAGGATCACTCTCCAGTGGCCTCAAATATTCAAATAGATAACGAGAGAGAGATCTCCTAAAGAGAAATTACATAGTTTTAGAAAAATGGATTTGAAAGAAATTGTGAGTTTTAAAACAACAAAACTCGTTTATGGAAAAAATATTTGTTTTTAATCATTTTAATATTAAAATAATCAAATTTTACTATTTTTTAAATCATTGTTGATTCTAAAGTACTATTGATGATAGTTTCTCTTTTTTCCTTTTCTTTAAAAAGATTATATATAAAATATGTAAAATAAAGAAGTATTACAACTTATTTTCATTAACTAAATGAGAGTTTTTTTTTCCTTAAATACTATTTAAAATATTTTAAATTTAAAGCAATAAAACAATAATATATGCATAGGTGACAAATTAAGAAAAAGATAAAATAAAATAAAATCATAGATTTTCTTAAATAACGTGTTTAATTTTTATTATAAGAAATATTCTTGAATATTTATTCATTTACTCTAACAAATTATATAAAAAATATTTTTTTAATGTTTAATTAGTGATCTGTTTTAGTTTTTTACCATTCAATATTTTTATTAGCGCACATATAACTAGAAAAATTTCTAAGCTTTTAATTTTTACTTGAATAAGTTTTGTTAATAAATAATAAATATGTTAATTTTTCGATTAAAACGTGATAAAAAATATGAAATTTAATTAGTTCTCAATGCTTTAAAGTAATTATTTACTTAGAAGAAAAAAAAATTAGTGCATGGCGAAATAAATCATCACATTCAAATTGAAAGCTATCTTTGAGCTTACATAATACATTAGCTGATATTACAAAAAAAAAATGACCACGCATATATTATTTTTATTCGATAATTATATAGGTGGTGAAGAAAACACGCTAGTTATTGAATAAAAGCTAATCAATCTAATTCAATACATGTGAATTAACATAAGATATGGGGCATGAAAGACATACTTAAATTATTATTAAATATTTTTAAAATAGAATAAAATTTATTTTCAATAAAATTTTTTTGTTACCTTTAACCTTAACAACTATATGCATTTATAAGCATATATTTTTTTACTACGAATATACTTTATCTTATATTTACTAAATAAAAAATTAAACTATTTAATTAATTTTCGTGTGCACACACATGTGATCGATGTCTACCACATGAAGAATAAAATCAAATATAACACACCGACACATCTCTCTTGCCATCTCCTCTCAAATTCCCATATGCAGTGCTCTAATTGGGACAAATCAATGAAGTTCATATATATATATCCTAATTTGAATTTCCCATGTGTTTAAAAATGGAAGAAGAGAGACATTTTATATATATATATTATATATATATTTTTCTTAAGGATAAATGAGTGATGAAATTCAAGAGTTTTGTAGAAGTTTGAAGAAATATTAAAGGTGTGAGAAGAAAAATGGAGGTTCAGTTATAAATGGTGGGACAGAGAAAATGAATGAAGGCGTTGCATCTATTAAATGAATGTAAGATCTGTTCCAATGGGAGCAAAGGGCGTGGAAAACGGAAACTCCAAGTAAATGAGTGTTCCACTGCTTATGACTTATGAAGAAACTCACCGTAAACAAAAACCCTATGGGGCAACAAAATTCAATCATGGGTTCACAAAAACAATTTCCACTGCTCAATAGGGTCCATCATTCCCATCAAAGGACCCTCTTTTATTAGACAAAATGATAAAAGCTTGAGTATCACTTAAGAAAAAAAAAATGTGTTTTGGAAGGTAAGGTCGAGATCAATTATTCAAAGTCAGATGAATCGTTTAGGGTTCTAAAACTGTTCTCTAAGTCCAAGTTCTTTTACCTTGTTCAAATTGTTATTGTTTGTATGGTATTTGTAGAAGACATTCGATATTAAAATCAGGTCAACGTTTACAATTTAAATATTAATGATAGAGTAAATACAAATTATCTACATTCTTACATCAAACACGTGTTATAAGTCTCACTGTATCTCTAAATTCATTAACATTAAGGTTAATTGTTCTTATTAATAACTGATTCCCTTTCTTAACTGTCCAATCTTGAGAATAGCTCACTATCCGTGACTGATCAATAGATGGTCATTCAGTATAAAACGAAATAACTTTTATAAAAGAAAGAAAAAAGTTTTGAGTATATTTTCATTTTTGTTGATATGCATAACTACCGTAAAGAAAGATGCTTACTGTTATTACAGTATGGTAAGAACCGAGAAACGTGCGTATGTCTATATATATATATATATGTTTTTTTTTTTTTCAGAAGCAAATTGACATGTGAAGGATTGAGTGAGACATAAATGAAGACAAGTAGACAAGAAGGGCATGCATGGATACATATGGGACCAAGGGCTAGTTAGTTAAAGCCAAATGGGTTGAGTTGATCTGCCCAGCTAGGTTTCTAATCTCAGAAGAAAAATCTTATCTGAATAAAATAGAATCTTTAAGGACACTAATTTTATCTTATCAATATTTAACACAACTCTACGTTTATATACTTTAAACTTAAAATCTCTAAATGAGGCTAAAATAGATAGTTTTACACTAACAATATGCCAATGTTTGTTTCTGTGGAAGATATGACTGAAATTTTAAGTATGAGTTTGTGATTGGATATTGTAAAAGTTATTTGAAGACAATTAATTCCCTTAATTGTCATCAAATATATTTATGAAAAATTATATTGGTGGGCATTTAAAGATCACCGTGAGTAAAATAAGCTCTGTAATACTGGAAGAGACACAAGGACAAGCACAGTATTGGTCCAGCCATCACACACCTGATGTCTATGCTGTTCTTTCCCCCATCTTTTCCGCGATGACTCTGCTTTATCTGTTTCTTCGTTGGCATCGTCTTCTTTCCAAACCAGTAAATGCCTACTTTCATAGCTTTTTCTATTGTTTATATGTTTATCTGAGCTATAATTCTAAGACATATTCAACAGTCTCTGTCTATATGACCGACAATTTTATTTAATGTCCCTGTTATACGTATCTTTCCTTCGTATAGACTAATTGATGCTGTTGAAACTACATCATTTGCAGAGCCGCCAGAAAAGATGATAGTAACAGCCACCATGATGCATGCTGGTGCAATTGTTATCAACCCACATAGCCATTGACACATCCATCTTCACCGATTATTTTATGCTGTTTGTTGCCAACTACCACTGGATCTGATTTAGAAATCACATACATGGAAAACAACACAACCTCATGCAGCACGACCTAGTGTTGGAGAACTTTTACAAAGCTTAGCAACAAGGTTAAGATAATTGAAATTTTTTTTATTAACTTAAAAGGTTGTTCTAAAATTGTAGCAAATATTTTTTATTTTTTTATTATCAAAGTTCTTGTAATATCTTGTACGAATTTTCGATTCAGACGGGTGAGTCCTTTATTATGGATGAACAAAAAGTCTATCGAGGTTGACCCCAACTTTTAATGACGAAAGCTATGCCTTAACAATATGAAGTCCGTTAATAACTTCATATCTCACCCAGTGTTTATTTCTATATTTAAAAAAGAAAAAGAAATCTCAACTTGAATTTAAAATTACGGCTTAAACCAACTGATTAAACTGGAACAATTTCGTCAAGTGTGGGTAGGGTATCTTTATACGCATTTATACAGAAAATCCAATTAGATATTCTGGTTTTGGTTATCTACAGTCCTCAAACACGTGCACATAATCCAATCTAAAGAATAAATGATGACCATCGGATGCAATTTCTCTTCATGATCACGTTATCTTATCTGTGTAAATCATTGTCTTCGTTTCCATTTCTTCAACTGAACAGAAAGTCTTACTCTTACAGTTCTTGAAAAGGAGGAAATTTGTTTGGTAAATTATGATTACAGAAAGCAAAACATAAGAAGTAGGTAATTATAGATAGATATTTGAACAGAAATCTAAGGAGTAACTGGGCTATGTAAGCATGTATATATCTGTATATGTAGATCCATGCATGTCCCACTTATCAAGGTATGATGTTGGAAGCTGTGTAAGTACCAAATAATTTCTGTTCAGCATATTTATATAAAGTCAAAAACCCTCTTTCCTTTAAACCATATCGCTTTTTCTCACCATGGAACGCACGGCATCCTTCAACGACACCAATAATAGTCTCTCTTCGCAACCAAGTCTCGCTTCAGTTCCTTCCCTCAACTCACACTCACACCTCTTCAACGCTTCCACCACCTCTCACACGTGCCTTGCCACTCTCAAACCCCACACCTCCTCCTACACCTCCTCCCTCACCCTCGCCGGCAAGTTCCTCTACGCAGGCTCCTCCGACAGAGAAATCAGATCCTGGAACCACACCATTTTCCTCTCTGAACACCTACAAAACACCAACCTCGTAACCGCGGGAACGGGTGCCGTGAAATCCATAGTGGTCCACTCCAACAAGCTCTTCAGCGCGCACCAAGACCACAAAATCCGCGTCTGGAGAATCACCAGCCACGACCACGACCAACAGAAGTTCACACATGTGGCCACTCTCCCCACGCTCCGCGACCGCGTGACCAAAATCTTGATCCCGAAGAATCACGTTCAGATTCGGCGGCACAAGAAGTGCACCTGGGTTCACCACGTGGACACCGTGTCCTCCCTGGCCCTGTCCCACGACGGAAAGTTGTTGTACTCCGTTTCTTGGGACCGGACGTTGAAGGTCTGGCGGACGAAAGACTTCGCGTGCTTGGAGTCGGTGCGCAACGCGCACGAGGACGCCATAAACGCTGTGGCAGTTTCTGAGGAGGGACAGGTGTACACTGGATCCGCCGACAAGAGAATAAGGGTTTGGAGAAAAAAGGAAGGGGAGAAGAAACACTGTGTGGTGGAGACGTTGGAGAAACACAGGTCAGGGATTAACGCTTTGGCTCTTAGCAGTGACGGTTGCGTTTTGTACTCTGGTGCATGTGATAGGTCCATACTGGTTTGGGAGAAAGGAGATAATGGAAAGTCGGTGGTGGTTGGTGCTCTGAGGGGGCACACTAAGTCCATTCTCTGCTTGTCTGTGGTTTGGGATTTGGTGTGTAGTGGTTCTGAGGATAAAACGGTGCGTATTTGGAGAGCGATTCAGAAGGAGTATTCCTGCTTAGCTGTTTTGGAAGGGCATATCAGTCCTATTAAGACCCTAACTGCAACCCTTCATCACACTGATCAGCTTTCCCAACTATCTCTTCTTCTCTATAGTGGCAGTTTGAACTCTGATATCAAAGTTTGGCAGCTTTTTCTTCCTCTTCTTTCCACCTAATTTCCCCTCTTTTTACCATCTTATTTGCTAATTTTTTACTTTTAACTATTAGACAGAAAGTGTAAGATGACATAATAGTAATGTAATTAATGTCATAGAGATATAAACAAAACAAAGAAACTGTGTTATATGTGCAAGTTGCTGTACACATTGTAATAATGTCATTAATCTTTAGTTTTGTTCATGGAGATATTTAGTGAAAGAAAGATAATACATTTCCGCAACCTGTGAATGGATTCAAATTGAATGAATCGAATGTCGAGTAACATTGTTAATTTATATATTTAAATTATCTTAAAGATCAAAACTCTCTCCATATGTATGAGAATATAACACTAAAATTAGTTATATACCGCCATCTAGCATTATTTTCGAATTTATAAAACATATTCATAGTACAAATGTACTTAACTAGTACAAGAAATGTCCGTTACAAATGAGTAATGATACAAAATATATCAAACCATTCAGTTACATTCTAAAATATTTATTAAGCATGTTTCACTACAAAAAATTAATATTAGAATCAATAAAATTAATAAAATTGACTTTATAAATAATAATAAGAAAAAAATATACAAAACAAAAAAAAATTGCACAATTTATTTTATACTGATTCAAATAAAAAAATCTTATATTTAGTTATTAATTTCTTTAAATAACTATTAACTTATCATTATTCACAACTTACAATCACATAATTAAGTCTAAAAAACAACTTTTTTGAAGAAATCAAGAATGAACAACAATTTTCTAAAATTACACAAGTAATTAAAATTTACCATTTAAAAAACACAAAGGATAATCAGTTTTTCCTAATAACAACAACGAACATTTAGTGAAAATTTTGTTCTACCACACTAGGTCTTACAAAATTCTTTTTCACAAAACACAAAGAGTTTCTTTGACAACACAACTCTAAGGGTGTGTTTACTTGGGGGTAACTGGGGAGAGTGATTGGAGGAGAGTGATTAAGTGGATTTAAGAGGATTTGAGGGTGATTTTTTTGTGTGTTTAGTTGAGTGGATTTGAAGGTAATTGATGGTGGATTTGAAGGTGAATTTTGTGAAAATTAGTGTGGGATATAATTGATATGACAATTTTAAAAAATTTGTTTAATTGATAAAAAATTAAGATTACCAAAATGCCCCTATTTATTAAAGTAATATAAAATGATATTTGTTAATGTTATATTTAATTATAAATTTTTTTTATTAAGAGTCAAAAATTAAAAATAATTATTAAAAATAATTTTTAAAAAGTAATTAAATTATAATTTAGTAAAATAATTTTTTTTTTAAATTTTGTTTGTAATATTAATTTAGTACCACTAGGCATGTCTATAGGAATAACATTTTTTAGCATAACATCCCAACTAGTATGGTTAGAGAATACAAAATGGGCATTGTTATTACATTAGGATTTACACTTTTTCACCAATTTATTAGTAAACAAAAGAGAAGGAGGAACTTGCAATTTCATCCAAGAAAAGAAGTCTCTGACTTGCCTCCACCCCTTTTGCTCCTTGAGCACGACGCGCAATCCTTGAAGCTGAGTTTTCCAACAAAGGAAGCCATTTCCATCCTCACGTCGTATTCGTCGTCAACATTCTAGGAGAGAGATGGCACTTTCTTTATTGCCGCCTTCTTCTTTATGATACGCCGTTGTCATTGGATAGAGGCGTCTTCAGGTTCTTCGTTCGCAGCTTCGACCGCATGGGTTGCCGAAACTCGAGGACCACAGGTCACGGTATATGGAACAGCGAATGAGAAGGGGAGGGGGGTACATCGGACTTTTGCAATGCTATCCCTCCAAATCCCTTCATCTGAGCGGGTGACCAGAAAAGAGTGAATCCCGCAATTCACTTCGATTCCTTCCGCGCGGTCACCTCGAAACGAACACGACTTTATGTTTAATTCCTCGCTCGCTGTTATGCGTGAATAGTAAATCATCTGGAAGTGAACATAGCCTAAATCTCTGAATGAAAAAATTATTTATGAAACTAGGTTTAGGTAAAATATATAAACTTTTATTTTTGAGAACTAGGTCAAAAAAAAATTAAAAAGTCTATTTGCAAATACAGTCGATAATCAATTATTACCATAACTTCTTGAAAAAACTTTTTTTCAATCTCATAATAGATTACCACAAGGTGATAATTAATTAATATAGAAATTTTTCTAAGAATTATTTTCTTTATACAAAGTGTTTTTAAGATCGTGTTTATATTTCTCTAAACTAAATTTTATATATAAATATAAAAACTTATTATAAAAGCTTAAAATTAATTAATACAAAAAAAATGTTATTTAGTGGAGGTTTTTTTTCGATTTGTGGGAGTTTTCACCCTCCGCAAAGTAATTTGCGGGAGTTTTTCAAACCGCCGCAGTTTGAGTCGCCACAACTTATTTGCGGAGGTTTTTCGCAATCCCTGGTATCATATTCAATTTGTGGAGATTTTTCTGCGGAGGGTAAAAACCTCCCCTATTACTATGAGAGTTTTTAACCTCCTTTATTTTCAATTATTTAATTACAAAGAATACCTGTATATATTTTTTTGGATTAATATATGTTATTCAATTCAGCAGCTTGCAAAAATAATAATAATAAATTAATAAATGTATAAAATAGTAAAACACAAATAATTCAAAATTAATTTTATTGATGATTTAAAATAACATACATTCATTGACAATTACAATGTAAATATAAAAAAAAATACATAATGTTTAAATAACATTGCACGATTGACTAAAAAAATCTAGTATGGTCGAAAACTATTAGACCAATTAAAAACATATAGACTCATTTTAATGACCTAAACAAAATCCCTAGCACAAATAAAAGTTTAACATGAAACCAATAACTCTGCATTTGCTTCCTATGCTGCGAAGTAAAAGAGCTTCACTTCATCAACTACTTCCCTTAAACTCATTCCTCCACCACAACTTTTTTAAAATTCAATATATGCCCAACAAGTCATTGTTCATAGACTCCATGTGCTTCCATTGCTTCTTATCTTTGGTTGATGATATACTTATGAAGTTTTGTGAGATTGTAAGCATGATAAACAAGATGAACAGTGGATTCAACATTCATTTCCGAACCTGCAAAACTGAGATTCTTCATACAAAAATTTATGACAATATGCAAACTGGAAAAAACAAGAAGATAAATATATAGAAAGGAATTTACCTATCTTTGATGCTGGCACTAGGTTGCATCATCTCTTGCTTGACAACAACATATGCTCCACATCTTTCACTGAATTTGTTAAGATAAATGGCCACAAGAAGTACCTGTTGGGTATTGACGATTACTCAGGCAAAGTGTGCACTTGCTAACCCCACTAATTGCATGATGCTGCAAACAGAAAAAGGATTTATCAAATCACTACTTTTTTTCTTTTTTTAACATTTTCTGGGTGTAAAATCTATATCCATAAGTTATATTAACTCTATCAAATTTAATTCTATCATGTTTAAAAGCTAATACAATTATCTATAAATACAAGAAAAAGTTGGAAAATCCTAGAGCAATCCCATTGTAGATGTGGAAATTTGGATATAAAATGCAATGACCCTTAATATCAAATTCCAGGAAAGAAAAAAAAATTTGAATAAAAGTGGAAACATCATCACGTCAAACAATACTTGTGGAAATTTTATACTGGGATGATACCTTATACCACTTTTTCTCCTCACAAAGAACAAACACTTTGAAATTTTGGTCATCTCATCATTACAGTAAACGACCAAAATTCATGTTTCATGCATTTTTTATTCATAATTTGCAGCACCCATTATCGACTTCATTCTTAATAATAATTAATTATCGTATAAAAATTTTCATAGTGTTCAGTATGTATTATCATATAAAAATTTCTCATGAAGAGATATTTGCATATTATATCATTCATTGCTAGAACCAAAAGAGAAAAAAAAAAAAAAAGAGATAGAAAACACCTACAAGTACCCAACAACTATCATTATACCACAGCAATAGTTTTTGGATTCTTAATTTGGAGATGCTTACAGGAAGGAGACCCATAGATGAAATCTTTGAAGATGGTCAAAATTTGCATACCTTTGTGGAAAAAGGTTTCAAGACAATAAATATGCAAATAGTAGTAGTACTAAAAAAATCAACAAGTATGAAAGAGCATACCTAATAAGTTCCCTAAGAAACACTTCTTTGTTACTGTATAAACTGTTAATGAGGTCCATGAGCTGACTAACCTGCCAATGATGCATATTTTCCAAAGTTAAGCTCAAGGCAAACCATACAACTGAATTAGAAACCATACAACATGAAAAACAGTTGTACCTTAGCTTGGTATTCATATCTCTCGGCTGGTGGGGAACTAGAAGTAGAAGATTCTGCAGCAGTTAATTCACATTGTCTACCAAAGAACAAATCTCTTCTTAAGTTTGGATGATTTTCATATTCAATTGTGCTGGACTTGTTCGTGCCCAGAATAGAAAACCATCTAGCTTGGGTGTCCTTCTCACTCACCTGCTCCTCACAAGCAAAACAAAAGGGACACACAAAAGTCGACAATATTTCAAAATGATTGCAACACGTGTTTGTTATCTCACGAACATCAGATAAACTAATACTACATAATCCATTAAAAATTCTATAAATATAGTACGTCTGTCCAAAATATTATAAAAACAAACCGAATCACTGACCGAAAAATATCGACCTGGTTACTGAAGCAAATGACGAATGAATAGCAAGCTAGGGATTATGACATAAAAAATCAAACTGAAGAGCAATTCATAAAGATTTTGCACAATACACTTCTTCACTGCACAATCAAACACTACCTCTTGGGTTTCTTCCAGAGATCCACGCACCCATGGCCACGCCGGACGCCGTCGCAGCCTTCCAACGCATTACCGGAGCAGCAGAGTTTGTCGCCATTCAGAAATTAGAGGAATATGGGACAATCTAAATGAAGCTATTAATGCTCATTTTCTTGAAGGGATCTGAGAAAAGAGAAAGATAATCTCACTTGCGATTTAGGGATCTAAGTAAAGAGAAAGAGAATCTCACTTACTGAAGAGAACATCATAGTGGTAACTCTCAACGTCGAAGCAGCAACAACTCCACGCAGTGCTCACGGAACGGCGCCTTTGGTGGACAAGGCATGCGACTCTCACTAAAGGATTGGTTCGAGGGTTTAGTAGTGGAGGACCATCGAGGCCGACAACAATGGGATTTTCAGAAATGGTAGATTAGGGTTTATGCGGTGCGTTGAGCACGATTGAGAAAGGGGCGAAAGAGAAAACTAATAAAGGAGGAAGGGTTTATGTGTTGTGTTTTTTGTGTTTACAAGTTACCAACCTCTTTTAAAAGAACTATAAACCCCCGCAATTATCATCCTTCTAATAATTCATCACAATCATTCTAAATCATATCTATTTGCGGAGGGTTTTGTTAACCTCTGCAAAATAACCCCCGCTAAATAAACTTTTTTTTGTAAACTACAAATTTTCTAGTATTTTGATATTTAGATTCTTGAATTTACTTTTATCATTATCGTTATCAGAATATCTTAATCTTGCTATCTTTCTTTTGCCAACATATTTTTTAAATGTTTTTCTATGATGAATTTGAAATATAGTAGTCACCGATTTTTAAAATTTTGGTCACATCATATTTGTCCAAGGGGTTGCCTCGAACTTATCAAATATTAACGCAGTCCAAAATTTATCCCTCAAACCATTGGAGGATGTTTAGAGTTTTCTTTGACTATCATTTTTAAACGTAAGACGTTGAGTCCTCCATGGAAAGAAGGTTGAAACTCAACCCAGTGAAAGATTGGTGTGTTAAAGGACAAGTGACACTGTTGGAGGATATCCACATCAGTAAAATGTTCTCTTTTGGGATTTGTTGCTAGATAGAGAAGTTGATTTTGTATAATAAGTACTCATGTTGAAAGAAAAATTATAGTTATAATCGATATTGAAAGTATCTGTTAGCATTTGTTGTTGAATCTATAGTGAAAGTTCATGCTTCAACTACATCCTATTTAACATTGATTATAGAATTTATGTTGAAAGACTCAAATAAGTTATGTTAAATATGTTTTCTATTGGACCAAAACAACATATTCAATATGGATAATTAAACAAATTTCTGCTGTGGTTCACATTTTCTTAGTCTTATTTATTTATCATCTTATTCAATATTCCAATAATGCAAAGGCAAAACAGAAAGTCCCCATGATGAAAAAGTTTTTGGCTGGAATGTTTATCATTTGTAGAGGGAAAAGGGCAAGTAATAAACTACATAAAAGTTGGAAATAATGTGCCATGTGTCTATACTGTCAAATCATTATCCTTTAATTAAATTTAATATAACAAAATGAATCATATTGAATTTTTTAAGAAATATAAAAACCACATTAAATAAAATAAATTGAAAAAAAAAACATTGAATAATTGTTACAAAAATAAAAGTGATATTAAATCAACAAACAAAATTAAAACAACATAATATATTTTATTATTGTACATTATTTAATCAGATACAAAATAATTTCAATTTTAAAATTTTACATAAAATTTATTTATATTTCTAAATATTCTTGCACTTTTGTAAATATTAGTTTTGTAATCACAAAATTTCTATCAATAATATTTTACATAATCTTTTCTTAAACAAAATTAAGTTAATATATCAAAATATAAACTCAACAATTTTAATATCAATAACATGTCATTACCATTTCAAAATTAAAATTTTTAAATTAATTTATAATTTAAAATAATTTTATTAATGCAAATAACACTTGATTTCATGTTATTAGCTATATATAAGTTATTTTCAATGTTTATACACTAATTTAGATGTTTTTAGATTTTTTTTTGAATATATAAAAATTATGTGCTTACACGATCAAAACTATATCCTTTACATTTTTCATAGTTTTATTCTCAAAGAATTAAAAATTTCTTCTCTAGTAAGATGTTTTCTTCTCTTGTTTCCCGTGTCCCACAGTCTAGCAATAATCATTTCTTTATTATTAGAAGTGTCCATTCTAAAGAAGAATATAAGCATTACTATAATTTTTCATTGATGACATATAAGTACACAAAATTAGATTTCCAAATTGACAAAATAAAAACAATATTAATCTACCTCATCCGAATAAAACATCAAATCAACCGTTCAACTATTAAACCATCATTATTATAGAAAACTTAATACTTTGAAATCTTTAAAACTAAACACCTCTTTTTGCAATTAATTTAATAATATAACGATACATATTGTTACTTTAAATTAAAAAAGGAACAGAATTGAAATATTAATATTTTCTTCATATTTCGTAGTTTCATTCTATTAGAAATTTATTCCACAGAACTTTTAATTTTGTGACTTCTCTATACATTTAAAATAACTTATTCCTTATTTTCATTCGTAAATAACGAATTACTTTACGATTAAAATAATATCTCTTTATTTATTAAATTCCACCATCAATTCAACAAGGAAAAGGGACTAAAGTACACCATTAATCAAATTTGAAAAATAAAAGAAATGTGAAAGGCTTTAAAAATGATTACTTTTTAGTGCAACTAAATATCATCGTGACAAGAACAAGGTCTCAATCTAGAATCTTATTAATTATTTGTTTATTAGATTCTTTTAAGGTTTTTTTTTTCTATTTAAACCAGAAGGGGCTAAGATATTAGGTAACACCGTAGCAGTCATTTTTCCGATGGCTGGATTTCCAGAGTATCGTTTTCTGAATCTCTTGCGTCATGTTTAAACATCATACAAAATTTTGGAAGTAGGAATGCTACAAACTAAAACACTCACATTTGTAAAATGAATGGGTTCGTTGCAGACGTAGACATCTATACGTGTCAGATACAAATCATCTTCATAATTATGGTGTTTAGTAGTATAAATGTTTGGAAAATGAATGTGCACAAACCATTTGCTTCCAGATTCCAATCATGGAGCAAATGTGTAATGAATACATGACACGCCAGGTGAAGAAGATAAAGACAGCTTGCAATTTCAGTGTCGTTATCTATATACATAAGCAAAAGAGATGTAAATGCAGGTATTGTAGCATATTTCAAACGACGTCGTAGCACCAGAAACTAAGCTTTTTCTTTATGAACTGAAAATCTAACCATTGTTGTACACTACAAGCCCCTCTTGGTAGCAAATTTAAATGATTCTCGTTGGTTCAAAGAGTGATGGGATTGGCTAATAAAAATAACAAAACACTGCCAACAGAATTAGCATTAACTTAGCTACAATGGCTCTTTAGCTGGTGTACCTGGATCACGGGGATATTTCAATGGAGTAGGACGATCCTTTGAACATATGACAGCTGTTCGCTGACCATATGGGCTTTGCGATTCCACTGGAAATGACAACATCAATGCAATGTTACTTCTACAAGCTACCTCATAATCCAGGTACGAAACAATTACATAGAAAGGGATTGTAAAAGAAAAATTGTGTTACTTTTTAATTTATTAAAATTCTTTTTATTTATAATATTCGTTAAATCATTTATAAATTTTAATAAATTTTTTCTTTAAATTTCTTTACTTTCATCTTTTTATTTCTTAAAATAAACACCACTATAATCTCTTCTCTATTGTTTTAAATACATTTATTTCCTCTCTTCCTCAAATGGATATCAATATGCATTACTATATAATTAAACACTGATTTTTTTTCTTTTTGGCTTTTCAATGTTTTACATGTATAATTGATTATTCTTTAAAATATATTAAAAAATCGATCTAATTTAAATTATAAAACTTATAATACGAAAAAGTTTCAAGTTGATAAATTATAGTGAAAATATTTACACTTAAATATAATAAACTTTATATTACCAATTATTATCGCCATCATTATTTTTTTACCGCTAACGCAATATGCCATGAATGTCAAAGCTTTTTTACAAATCAAGGTTAATTACAATTCAAAATTACACAATTGAATTTCGTTTTAAAAAAATATATATATGTCCAGGTTCAAGTCATGTTTTCTCAACATGACTTTGTTTTAAAAAAATTGTCATCAGAATGACTTCTCACGTCTAGAGCTTAAGTCGTGTAAAAATATGACGATTTCAATAAGAATATTAGAATCGTGAGACTGAATGACGACTTAAACTTAATTAATTATGCTTAATTGTGAGACTGAATGACGACTTTAACTTAATTAAAATAGTGTTTAGGAAAAATATGGTAAAGCTAAAGTAATGAAGGATTGAGGCCACTTTTTCTAAATTCAGAAACACCAAAGTCTTGTAACCGAATGACAACTTCATTGTAATTATTGTTGATAAAAAATTGTACACCTCTGTGACAACTTTGGTTCGATGATCTTTGATCTAAAATCGTGATCCTTCTTTGGATCTGGTGCGTGTTTGAGAACAACTATCTTCTATCATTCTATAGTACAATGAAAACGAGGAGGAATCTCCAAGTAAACTTCATGCTTGAAATAGTCTAACTCGAGGCCCATGTGAAGTAGGCCCACGTCAAGCTACTCCTTCTCCATGTTAGGCTAGTCCCTATACTACTCCATGTCAGGCTACTACTTCTCGTGATGACGTAATGAAACTCAGCTCGACCTTGACCTCAATGAAACTTAGCTTAACCTTAATGAAACTCAGTTTAGGGACCTAAACTTGGGTCAGACATTGATGGCTACACAGACTTTTTTTACCTGTGCAACTCTTCAAGCCAAAACCGAAAATGACGCTATAGTTCTTCTAAAGACAAAACTAAGTGTACTAGGAGGAACTATCCCGTCTAAAGAGGAATTGGCCAATGTAAAAGATGATAGAGACCACAGTCGTCGATACTTGAGTCAATTTAGAGAATGTATGAAAACTATAGTTTCATTGTATACAACTATATGTCCAAATGACCTTGCCAATTAATATAATAACTTTCTCCTCATTCTTGGTTTGAAAAAAAAAGTTTTGGAAATCTTACATCAACCAGGCCAATTCACAATATATAAATGAGTGCAAATCACACATTACAAGTTGATTTTGTGGATTAAATTAAGCTTAAAATTCACTTCCTCACATGATATTAGAGTCATGGATTATAAAGTCTATCCTAACAAAGTTTGACATTTGTTGGATCTATTGTTCACCCACTGTCAGACTCCTATCGGATCTTTGAAAAAAAAAGTTTTGGAAATCTTACATCAACCAGGCCAATTCACAATATATAAATGAGTGCAAATCACACATTACAAGTTGATTTTGTGGATTGAATTAAGTTTAAAATTTTCTTCTTTACATGATATTAGAGTCATGGATTATAGAGTTTATCCTAACAAAGTTTGACATTTGTTGGATCTATTGTTCACCCACTATCAGACTCCTATCAGATCACCATTAATGTTTAGTCTCATGCTCGATATGTACATGTTAGCATCAGAGTCCTACATTGACTAGATATAAAACCAATTTACAATATATAAGTGAATGCAAATCTCATTTTATAAAACAATTTGTAATGCTGAGTTAAGCTTAAAATTCACTTCTTAATTCTAATAAATTGATGACCATTGGTTAAGCTTAGGAAAGTTGGCTACATCTCCATTGTCTTTGTAGTGGGAAGAGCAACAATGTTGGAGAAGTGTTTGGGCCCTTGTTGCATGGCATGATCACCCAGAGTTCTTCTAGGCGGGTTGTATTGTTTTTGAGTTTGAAGTTGATGTATTTGTCTGCTACAGTGTTACATTAAAAAGATACAAATTAATTAAAATAGGCATTATAATCTCCCAGCAACGATGTTAGAAAACTTGTCAAGTCTTCACTTTGGGCCAACTCTTATCAATGGAGGTATCTTATGTGTATATAAACCCATGTTCATTTCTTATTTTTTCTGATGTGAGACTTTGTTTGTACCCAACATCCTCCCCTCAAACAAAGGATCACCTCACCTACAGCGGTCAAACACTGAGCATTTCTTGCTCTTCCACCTACCAGACCTGAACCATGGGCTCTGATACCATTTGTTGGGAACAAGGGTAATAAAGGAGAGAAGAGAGAAATAAACAACACCAAAAAGTATTTGTTTTGGTGTATATGTAAACCTTACATAAGCTTTCTTATATAACAAAGTGAAGAACACCATCTCACAATACTAAGCAATGTGGGACTAAAAACACACTACAAAAACTTAATCAAACTACACAAAAAACTAACAATTCTCCCACTTGGAGTTTGATTACCACATAGTGTAATTGCCTTCATCATCAGTTATTCTTGAAGGCCAATTGTTTTCTTCATTTGATTCCTCTGGCTGAGGACTCCTCAATATAGGACTTTCTAGGATATCTTCCACCAGAAACTCAGAAACGAGTGGACCAGTTTATGCAGAGGTGGAAGGCAATTACAAGAATAACTGATGATGAAGGCAATTACACTATGTGGTAATCAAATTCCAAGTGGGAGAATTGTTAGTTTTTTGTGTAGTTTGATTAAGTTTTTGTAGTGTGTTTTTAGTCTCACATTGCTTAGTATTGTGAGATGGTGTTCTTTACTTTGTTATATAAGAAAACTTATGTAAGGTTTACATATACACCAAAACAAATACTTCTTGGTGTTGTTTATTTCTCTCTTCTCTCCTTTATTACCCTTGTTCCCAACAGTCTTAAGTACGCTTGCCAAGAAAATTGGCAATTTACCCCAAGTCCTCGTGAAGTTTTCTCCTCTACAAGTCAGTGGAGCATCGGCAACCATGGCCACTCCACATTGACTAAAACTAATATATTTACGTGCTGGTTAGCAGCTTAGCACTGTTGGACTAGGAAACTATCAATCTCAGGCTTCATTTCAGAACATAAATTCTTCAAAACCTATATTCCAACAATATAAACATGTTCGAAATTTTTTAACTCATACAAGAGTTTATATCGCAAGAGCGGAGTTTAAAGCCGTGTACCTGAACAAACTTGCAATAGAGATGCACCCACCTTCTGGATGGCGCTTTCAGCTTTCTTAATTTCATCCTATCCAAATTCATTATGTAGGAAATAGATGATTCACAACTTCAGAAGTCCATAGGACATTAATAGAAAAGCCACAGAATAACTCAGCTTGATTTGAAATGTACTCATTTGAAAAAATAAAAAATAACATAGATTCAATTAGATATTTACACTATCAGCCAATCATGCATTGACGAATTACTAAAAGAACTTGATCAGCACAATCACTATGCAGGAAGTCTAACTTGTTAAATGATGTGCCAACTGCCGAGACATTATTAAATGACAGTAAAAATCTTTGTGCTGGCAGAAACATATTTGAACTCAAATAATATAAGCACAATTGAGATATAATTCATTTACATAGTCAGTAACAAAGTTTTCATATTAACTTCGAAGTGTACACGACACATAAGTCACTTGTCAGTCATTGCAATGAATGATTGAGTTGAATGTTGATCTAGGAAAGAGGAATAAAAACAAACTAAATAGTCAATAGTCAAATCAAATTATTTAAGACGGTGAAAATAACCTCCACTTTCTATTTCTTTCAATAGTCTATTCCAGTTCCAGGCAAACTGGCTAGAAGAATTTGATAAAATTTTCCGAAATATTAATAATAAAAAACTTTTCCGTAACTCCTACACTATTAGCACGTGTGTGTGTCTATATATATATATATATATATATATATATATATATATATATATATATATATATATATATATGTATTCTAAGGGCATTGTCAAATCAGCATTACACCCTAAAAATGAATTCAAACTAGAGAATGCATGGATATAATACTTCTTTGACATGTGAACTCCTATATTTCAGCACAAGGTCCGTAAATTCTCCTTCAATATTAGTATTCAATTGTAATCCCCTGAGCAGGAGTAAGCTTCAAGGTTATGGACATTAATCATTATCAATACCAGTGAAAGTAATATTGAATAAAGCAATCGACGAGGGCATATTAAACGCATTATATATGAATTGGAAAAATAACTGTTTAATAGCTGTTATATATACCTCAGGATCATGACCCTTGGCAGCTATAAACAATCCACCAACACGAACCAACGGAAGACAGTATTCAGCTGGAAATGCAAAATAGAAAGCAAACACTAAAGTAGTTACAGATCGCTAAGTGTCAATGCAACGAACTAAATTAGGAAGTGCTCAATGTACCTAATACTCTCATTTCTGCAACTGCCCTGGCCACTGCTATATCAAATTGCTCTCTGAAGCAAGGATTCTGCCCTAAATTCTGCCCTATGCACAGAACAAGTAATATTTTCAGGCAGTAGAAGGTATACTGAGATTATCACAAGTTAGATGCCAAAAAGTAAAACAAAACATAATAGCAATGTAAAGATCTTTGGGAATTGGAAGTGTTTCATTTTAAGAAACGTGATCCATGTCAATTCAGGTTAATAATATTAGTGATTGCTTTAATAATATAACCATGGAAAATCGTGTTTGGTTATTCTCTCATTTTGTCCTTTCTAACACCACCAGTATGCAGAAGTGAACTTTATGATTAACAAACAAATATTATTATAAGTTCTAACACGACGTTGATACCATGTTAAAATATACACTTTAAGTTTAACTAAACCTCTCAAAACTAACTTGTAAGACGTGGGACTTCCAACAATTATGTCCCTGTGTGATTGTGCCGTAGCCCCATCTGATGCAATAATTGTGCTTCTGTTCAAGCATTTTCTCCTGGGCTTTCTCTTTGTTCAGTTCTCGAGCCTAATTTCATGGTTTGTTAATAGCCCGTAATAAGGGTCTGCAGAACCTAATTGTGAAGTCTGACTGTCTTGAAATAATTAGATTGGTGAATTCTGGTTGAGACTTGGAGTGTCGATTCTTTGAGCTATTGAATGAGATTGGAAAATTGAGGGATACTTTTCAGAATTGTTTATTTGTGCATATTCAAAGGTAAGCTAACCATTTCGCTGACTTCTTTGAGAAACATGTTTTATTGCGTACTAGAGAAATTTGTCTTTTTATGTTATTCCTCATTGCGCACATTACTCCTTTATGGAAGATGATGATGTACTTAATCATACGATTAATAAATAGGTGTGGTTCTGGGGCTTTTGCCCAGACCCTCAGCAAAAAAGAAATGCAATACTATAAGGAAAACAATTAAAAATAGCATAAAAAGAAGCATTTAGACAAACAAAAAATAAGAAATATTCAGATGGAATTAGTTATAAGAAGAACGGGAGTATATTTTACCTCTGCTCTTCCTCTTACAATTTTAACGTTTGAGGAACCGATAACACCGACAACGTGCTCCAAGAAGACGCATCTCTTGTTCATAGACTCCATCAGCGTTACATCCCACTCTATTCCATTGAATCACATATCACGACGAACTCCACTGAGCAAAGACACAATCCAGATATTGAATACATCACATAAGAACAAACCTGGGCGAGCTATGGCCAAAACTACTCCTGGAAGGCCAGCGCCAGTTCCAACGTCGACAAGACTCAACTTATCGCATGAAGAGCCGCAGTGCGAGCGGTAACAATCGCTCAGCGGAGGCAAAATCGCGAGGGAGTCCTCCACGTGCCTTTCCATCACATCATTCACCTCTCTAACAGCAGTGAGATTCATGCGCTGAAATTACAATTGCGATGTGCAAGTGTTCATGGAGAGTGAGTTGTGTTGTATACGAGTGAGAGATATCGAATACCTTGTTCCATTGAAGAAGAGTGTCGACGTAGAGATGAATCTGATGTTTCTGGTGAGAGGTTAGCGCTCCGAAGTGGGGGAGAGTGGCTACAAATTTGTGCTGACACAGTGTTGTTAATTTGAATTTTCGTGTCGGAAGGTGTTTGAAGAAAGTCCACCGAGAAAACTGTAAGTTACTTCCCAGCAACATTTCCTCCCTCGCGCTTTTACGTTCCCGCACTTTACAATTTATGTTGCTGAGCTGTATTGGGTTTACATTGAAGTTAAAAGCCCAAACCCAAAAAAATTCTACAAATTCTATTTGCAGACTCTGTTTTCCTCACTGCATCCCTTGTTTATTTTGGTAAAGTGTTACTGTGAAATTATTCTGACTCATTCAATACAATAGACCTATATTTAAGGATGGCAAAAAAATCTATGCAGACATGATTATTCGTCAGTAAAACTTGCGGCGAATAGTTAGTATTTGCAAATATTTACTATCTGCGGATAATGGATAGTGGGTATTTTAATATCTGCTTCTAAATGAGTCGGGTACGGGTAGTACCCGACCTGCGGGTACCCGTTACCCGTAAAAAAAACTAATTTATATATTTTTAATTAAATTTAATTAAAAATAAAATAAAATAATATTTTATTAGATTAAATTTAATTAAAATTAAATTTTAATTTATATTTAATTTAATTTAATTTATATTATATATATATATATATATATATATATATATATTTTGTAATTTTATTTAAATTTTATTTTAAAAAGTAAAAAATATTTTTTTTTGCGGGTACTCGCGGATTTTAAAATATCCGTAAATATTTTTTAAGCAGGTACCCGGCGGGTAGCGGATCGGGTGACAGATACATTTTTATCCGACGAGTTGGGTTGCGAGTAGACACTATTCATATCCGACTCGACCCATTGTCATCCCTACCTATAACGTTTTCATGTAACAATGTTGGGTGTAACAATTGCTATGACTTGGAGCATTATGCAATGGTGCAATGTCACTAGCCTCTTCCTATCAAAACTATATATGTTTATTTATAAATAAAAAATATATTTTAAAATGTTATACACTAATAAATATGAGCCACTTAAGAACTTAGAATAAAAATTGATTTATATTAAATCTCATATTGTTATAGTAAGTGAAATATAAAAAATCGACGTGGTTTAGAATGTGTACTCAAATATGTTTATACCGCATTAAAAAGTATAGTTAATTTTTGGTGTATTTTTAAATTTTACCTAGATTGTTTATATAACTAAATAAAGAACAACATTATAGTACTAAGTGATGCAGAACTAAATTAAACTCCACAATACTAAGAATTCTTTCACTTTGAGTTTGATTTACATTATCACCTAGTGTCGTTGTCTTTATCATTAATTATTCTTAAAGGCTAATTGAGGCAATATAAAGATTCATATTATTTGTTGTGATAGTCTTGGTCAACATAATAGTTGAATTCTTTGTATCTAAAATCTTCGACAAAGACAAGTATCCATCATTTATCAAGTTTATCATAAAATAATATTTCAATTCAACGTACTTACATCTAGAATGAAGAATTGGATTTTTTCCAAGATATATAGCACTTTGTCTATCATTAAACAATAGAGGGTCATCTTGCTCTTTCCTTAATTCTTTTAGAAGATTCTTCAATCATATCATTCCATTTGTTGCTTTTGAGATAACTACATACTCAACTTTAGTGGTTGAGAGGGAGACTTTTCCTTTAAGTTTATACTTCTAATTGATAGTTCTATCACCTAATGTAAAAGTGTAACCTGTTGTGCTCTTTCTACCATCCAGATCTCTTCCCAGGTCTACATCAGAAAACCCTTGTAAAGTGAGATTACTTCTTCTAAAAGACAAATAAATTTTTGAAGTGTCCTTTAAATATCTCACTATCCACTTCACACCTTCCCAATGCTCCTTTCTGGGATTTGATATGAACTTACACATAACTCCCACTGAATGTGTTATGTCAGGTATGGTGCAAATAATAACACACATCAAACTCCCTAGTGCAGATGCTTACGAAACTTTAGACATGTAATTTTCTTCTTCATCTGTCTAAAGATTGCCCCTTTGAACACCTTAAGTGAGTTTCTAAAGGTGTGTTCCTGGTTTTAGCATTTCTAACATTGAATCTGCTAAGCAATTTCTCCTTAGATAAGTCTGAAACACCTTCAGATCTATCTTTGGAGATTCACATACCAATAATTTGTGTGGTTAGGCTAAGATCTTTCATTTCAAAATTTCATGACAATTGTTTTTTCAACTTGTTAATTTATGCCATAATAACTCCTGCAATCAACATGTTATCAACATATAAACCAAGAATGATATAACTATCAACATATTTCTTCACGTAACAACAATGATCTTCACAAATATGAAATCTAGAGTTTCTCATGAACTAATTAAACTTTTTATACATTGTCTTGGTGCTTGTTTTAATCCATACAAGCTTTTATGAAGCTTGTATGCAAGGTTCTCTTTGCCTTGTGCTTCAAAACCCTTAAGATCCTTATATAGGAATGCAGTTTTAACATCTAACTACTCTAGATAAAAATTTTCTGCAGTTACTATACTCAATATAACTTTGATGGTAGTCATATTGACAACAGGAGAGAAAATTTATGTGAAGTCAATACCCTATTTTTGTTGGAACCATTTTACTACGAGTCTAGCCTTATATCTTCTATTGTTGTCGGGTTTCTCTTTTAACCTATAAACCCACTTGTTTTTCAAAACCTTATTTTTTTTTGTAGTTTGGTTAAAGACCGTGTTTTATTCTTCTGAAGAGAATTTATCTCATCTTTCATTGCTAGCTCCCACTTAACATATTCATGCTTCTATATGCCCTTAGCAAAATGCTCTGGCTCACCAACATCAGTCAACAACAAGTAATGTAATGAAGGAAAATACCTTTGTGGTGCTACAATTGTTCTACTAAATCTTCTAATCATGACTTCAAAAGTTTTTTACTCTACTATGTGTTCAGGTTCTAACTCAAGCTCCACCTCTATATTATGCCTTTTGATGTCTATATCACTTTCTGACATTTCTTCTAATGATATTTTTTCTAGTTGTGCATTTATCGATTTTGCAATCTTGTCTTTATAGAACATGTTTTCATTAAAAGTAACATTTATCTTCTGATAATTTTCTTGTTTTAGTGATCCCAAAACATATAACCATACATGACAAATTCATAACCAATGAAATAACATTATTTTGCCTTAGGGTCTAGTTTATCTCTACTATTAGAGTCCAATAAAATGTATGAAGCACAATCAAAGACTTTCAAGTGTGAAAGACTTACCTCATTTTCAAACAACACCTCTTCAGGTAACTTATAATTTAAAGGAATTGATGGTCCTCTATCTATAAGATAGACTGATGTGTTTATTGCATCTGCCCAAAATACCTTTGTTAGTCCTGATTGGATTCTCATACATATTGCTCTTTTATTTAAGGTTATGTTCATTCTCTTTGCCACATGTTTTGTTTTAGTGTTCATGGAACTGTCTTGATCATTTTGATCCTATTCTCTGAAAAAATTTCTTAAATTCGTTACTGTCATATTCTCCACCATTATCAGACTTCAAACATTTAACTTTTAAACTTGTCAAAGTCTCAACCTCCTTTGTCCACCTTGTAAACATAGAAAAAAATATCATATTTAATCTTAAGAAAGTATACTCATACCTTTCTTGTAGAATCACCAATGAAGGTTACAAAATATTATGAATCGCCAAGGGATTTCACTGGAGTTGGCCCCCAAACATCTGTATACACCAATTCTAGTCTATTAACTTTAGACATCTTACCTATTTTGGAGAAGCTAACTTTTTTATGCTTTCAAAAGATACAATGTTCACAAGGCTCAATGCCAACATGCTTCAAGTTAGGTATTTTACCTTTTGAGATCCCGAGTTTCATTCTTTTCTCACTTATATGCCCAAACCTTTGACGCCACAAAAAGGAACGTTTGTCAACTTCTGCAATTGATATCACATCCTCATCTACAATCATGTAAAGAGATCCTTACTTCTTTCCATGAGCAACAACAAGATTTCCTTTCATTACCTTCTATTGTCCATTTCCACACGTGGTGTAATGTCCCTCATCATTCAACTACCCTATAGATATTTAGTTTTTTTTAAGACAAAAATATGTCTGACATTATTCAAAGTCCACACATTTCCATTAGAGGTTTTGATGTTAATATCACATCTTTCCACAATATCAAAAGATGTTCCATCTTCAAGGTAAACCTTCCAAACTTTTCAGAAACATAGTTAGATAGGTGTAGTATGAAATGACACACTTGAGTTCACCTTTCCTTCTTCCATTGTCGCTACTCTCGCTGCTTTTAAAAAAAGCTCTCATGACTTCTCTAAATCGGGATTCTCAAGAAAAGGGAAAACATAATATTTTCTGATGTACAATCACAAAACATACTAAGAAATTAGCTATTGATACCTAATTACTAAGAAATTAGCTCTTGATATTTATTGTTAAAAACAAGACAATAAAAAAACATGGTTCAGCGTACAAATATTTACATACTTTAGACCTATGTTTACACTATACTAGAAAATATTTTTTTATTTTTTTTATATAATTTATATAGTTAAATAGATAATAACATCTCACGTTATTACGATAAGACTAAATTTTACCTATGATCCGAAATAATAACAATAAAGCAAAAAATTAAGAGAAAAATAAGAACGTAATCTCTAGTATTAATCTTAATAAAGAGTCTATGACAATAACATGAGATTAAATTACCTTTAAGTATAAAAAGGTGTCCTTGAATAAAAAAATTTAAGTGGAGGAACTTCGATAAAAATATTGAAACTTTTACTTGAAAAAGTTTCATATTTAAGAAAAATGAAAAAGGAAGCAACACCGCAAGCAACTTGGTCTAGCAAGTAGGAGAGTTCAAGTACCCAAAGTGCAAAGCTTGATGTTCAATTATTTTCTCTAACAAAAAAGAGACAGTGGATGGGTGGTTAACAAAGTCACAGATTTGATAAAGTGTAGGATTATTCATTCACTTAAATTAAGAACTTATCTCACCCACTTAAAGTAAAAAACTTACATCAGGTTTCAAGTGCTACAGTAAATATTAAAGTGGGTCATTAAGGTTAATTTTGATCAGTGCAAATAATTATTAGTTTTCATCCTAATTAAGATAAATTCAGCTATATTAAAAGAAAAAACAATGATAACTATGTACAGTCTATAACTTTGGACGATCTGTTTGTTTGTTTGTTTTTCCACCTAAATGAAAGGACAAGTGTTGAAAAAGGGAGAAGTAAGCATTGCTTAAGGAAAATAAGTAGACTGCACTGTCGGAAAAGGAGACGAGTAGATTACCTATATTAAATATCTCTTTTAAAGTTTCATGTAAAACAATTAAGTACTTTTGGGATGGCAATTAAGTATTTCTTGAAATGTTATCTGACACTCAAGCTGTAAACACAAGATATAACCAAGAACACTGCCTTGTCTAGCCAAAGAGCGCAGGCTGAGACTGAATTACAAAGCCTTCAATCAAAGGTATTAAGTATGCTTAATCGGGATTATTAAAATTCAATATACACATCATAATAATCTGATTTTAAATATTCTAATTTTTGTTATATCATATATGGGTTACTATTTATAATAAAATTCAAATAAATTAAACAAACACAAGATTATGATTCGTATCTAAATAAATACACACAAATACAAAAAAAAAATGTTATTCAAGCTACTAAAAAAACTATAGCAATTAATCAATGTCAAAAACAAAAAGAGAGAACAAGCTTTAAGAATTCAAGCATAGAGTAAAAAAATAATAAAATGTAATATATTTTTTTGGATAATGAATCAGTAAAATTTATCAATAAAAACAGTTGATAAATAAGAATTTATATTACCAATAGATATATTCGTTGATAATATATTTATTAGATTTTTTTCATTATTAATTCGTTGATAAAATGAGTTTTTCTCGCGAAATCTTGTAAAATTTATTTATAAGAAGAAGAAAAAAAAACCAGATAAGAAAGACAAAAAGAAAGATGAGAGGAGATGATAGTACTTAAATGTGACAAAGAGGAAAGGTAAAGAAGAAAGAAAAATAGGAGGAATAAGAATAACAAGAAGAAAAAACCTAATCGTAATATTTATTTATAAATTTTAGTGATAATTAAAATTTGTCAACTAATAGTTATCGATAAATATTTATTACATATTTATGACTATTAATAATTATCAACAAATTTATTGATAATTATTTTTCTCATAAATTTTTTACTAGTAATAAAATATCGACAAATTTTTTATTAATAATTATATTTTTTTATAGAGCCATCTCTTGCGTGACATAAAAATTTGAAGAAAATTTACAAAAAAATACTTATTCCATGTGATAAAAACTAATAAAAGTAATATTATTGTAAGTCAATAATGACCTTTGAACTTCTGATATGATACTGAAACTTGATTGATTAATTAAAAACCCGTATTAATATAAATCAATATAAAAGTATTTGTATTATTTTTTTTTTTTTAGGCTTAATACATAATCTGGTTTCTAGTTTGAGGTAATGTATTCAAAGTGGTTCTATCTTTTTTTTTTTTCGTACTCTGAAGTGAATTAAGGTGTCAATTTTAAAAATAAAACTTAATGACATAGATTACTTATAATAGAGTAAATGAAATTAGCTTTAGGTTAAAATCAATTCGCGATTTGGAGTGGTTTGGGATTGAAGATTTTGTTGAAATTGGTGTTAAAATTGGATTCTTGGTTCGAGAATGTTTCGCAAGAAGGAGATTTCAGATTGTAGCGTTTTGGAGTTTCCTTTTTCTTGTGTTTCAGATATTGCAAATTTTAGGGATTTCAGATTAGAGTTTTGAATCAGGGTTGATTTGTGCATTTTGGGGTTCTTTTCTTTGTTTGCGAATTGAGTTTCCTTTTCTTTGGTTGATTTTGCATTTTAGGTTTTGGTGTTCATTATTTTTCAATTTGGGATTTCTCCTTACCTTGTTCCCTGTTTTTAATTGCTTTGTGATTCCAGCGTTCAATGTGTTGGGTGGTGGTGGAATGGTGACTTCCCATTGTTTTTTGTATTCTCTATGCATGAATGGACAGAAGAGAAAGGGAAAGAGAATGATGGTACTGGAATAATGTGTTGACTGTGGGTTCGAGATGAAGAAAGGGGTAATGGGGTTGTTGTTTTTCTATTTGTACAGTGAGATGTAATAATGTTTGCGTTAAAAGAATGGAGGTTTATGGTGATGATGAAGGTGAAGAAAAGATAGATGATGGGCACGGTGAAGGAGAAGGGAACTTCTTCACTTCCTCCACCCTGCAATTAGTTAGTCATGGCACACAACAATACTTTCACGAGTAGTAACAAAATGGTACAACCACGATTTCATTTAACTCTCTGTTAAACATTTTCCACGTCATTGATTTATATTTTTAAAATTTACATCTCAATTGACTTAACTTGTCACGTATTACATGTATTTGATTTTGAAATTCTTAAATTGTGATGTTTTTATTTTAGAAAAGGTTTTTTTTAAATATCACCATTTATGGTTGTTTTCATATAATTTTTCAGTACTTACAATGTTTTTTAATAAAATTTCTTAAAAACACAATTTAACCATGTTAAGTTAATCATTATATTCAATTTATTTTTTTTAAACAAGTCTTATCTCCTTCCTCAACTGTGCAATCTATATATATATATATATATATATATATATATATATATATATCTTGGGCCTTCTTAATTTTTTTTTTCTTTAGAATTTTTTTTTCTTTAGTGGTCATTCTTGATATCAGTTATTTTTCTCTGCAAAGTCTTCATTGTTTTATGCTAATATATTTTAGTTAGTTTTGATCTTTATGTTTAAGTATCACACAAATATTGAAACCTAGATTTTAGAATGTTTTTGAAACTATATCTTCCAAATGGCATGGTGTATCCTTCCACAAGTTTTAGATTTTTATCAAGACATTTTGAAAAGATCTTTAGGACCAGATTGACTTAGATCATTAATAAAGTATGTTTTGGAGATTTGAAAAAAAATAATTAACCAAATAATTACATTTTGTATTTGTATTAGAATGTCTATTTATATTTAGGAAATTACTGAGTGATTGAATTCACACAAGGAAGAAGTTTAGATGTCTACATGTTTATGCAATGATATTTAAACATGTGAGAACGATCAATGATAGATCTACCTAAAAAGTTTTTGGGATAGTTGTCGTCACCAATCTTTTCATTTATTTTTAATATAATATACATCTATAGTTATAAATAGTCTTCATAATCAAAATAATTAAAAGTAAATCTATCCCGTTTGGATATTCATGTATGTGGTGGAACCTATTTACTTTACAATTTTGGTCCCAATTTAACATATATATTTCGGTATAAAATAAGCCTAATGTGTCAGAAAAGAATATATAGGCTACTCCTCTTATGCTCAGTTAAGTCATTCCTATCATGCTTTGATGCTTTTTTTCAAGTTCTTCCATGATTCCTTGTTTGAAATGTTTCAAAAAGTGTATCAGATAACAGAACGAGAAAATCAAAATATGCAGTATTGAATAGTCAAACATACAAGAATCAAATTCATATTGATGTATTAATATCCCCAGCCAAAATCTAAACATAAATAACTGGATTACTTTTTCTTTTCAATTAAAAGAATATTTTGATTTCTGCACTTTACATTTTGATGAGCCGTAGTAGAAATGTTATAACCAGACAAAGTCTTAGATCTTGAAAAATGAGAAGCATAGAAAGGAGTTTTCTGTTATCCAAATATCAATGAAATGAAATTATAGAGTATTCACTGAGGAGTTAAAAAACATTGGGTGGTTGCTTCTGCAGTGGCGGTCCAACTAATTAACCACTGCATAAGAAATTAAGGACAAAGGGAACATGGCACACTGTGCACTTTATATCTTTAGGCTTAGACTATGTTTTGTGACAAAAAGATTTGAATCTCTGAAAAGAATTCCACTTTTATTCTCGAGTTTTACTTTTCCACCAAACTAATTTGGTTTGCCACATTTTCCTCCATTCATGAGAGGGGAAAGTGGAAGAAAAGGCTGGCTAATGGGCGACTTTATCTGAGTCAAACATAAAGTCATAAGCCAAGGTTTAGATAGGTTATTTTCCAAAATTACTTTTCTCTTCTACATATGCTCAAAACAGCATACAAACAAACAAACACATTAGAGGTTATACAAGCACAAGGGTCTCTGAGATGATGATGATGATGATGGGTCAAGCCAATTCATAATTCAGAATGGGGTAGAAAAATAATTAAGAAATTAATCAATAAGATTCTAGAAGTGGAGCAAGGAGACATGAGAAAGGGGACCCAAAAAAGGAAATTAGATAGGATAGGTTTTGAAGTAAAAAAAAAAAAAAAAGGAAGAATTTGATAGAGAAACAAGGGACGTGCGGCAAAGAAAATTTGAAAAAGCAAGAAAGGAAAGGGCAATATAAAAACAAAAAGAATTATGTAAAAGATGTTTTACACACCTATATATCAGACTGTGGAATGGTGCGAGAATCAAGAAGTATCATGAGACCAGGTATATGGTACTGGACAAACATTCAAAATATGCTTATCTGGGAATCTTTTTCTCTGTCTCTGTAAACAATGAATTATTGCTTCCAAGCTTCAGAATGCCGGGAGCATTTTATGTGCACAGTAACTAACATTTTTGTCCCCATAACTTGGCTTTTGCAGCAGGACAACCATTACATTCACAACGCCTCATATTCTATTTCTATATTGTACTTAGTATCTGTCTTCCTCCTCTTAACATTTTTTTACACTTATATTCTCTCAAACTCTGTCACCCTCATTCTTTTCATGAGACTTTGTCATTCTTTATTCCCATGGCTCTCTCTGATCTGCCAAATTTCATCTTTAACTAAACCCTATAAAGCTCATCTCACAACCATTTCAATATATTCATCCACTTCATATACAGTCACAAACAGCCTTTTACTGCTTTTCAATTTAATAATTGCCCTCCATATAAACAATCTTAAACCTCATCTCACTAATTCAGCTACCGGTCAACACCCACATCCATCGGAATAATAATAATAATACTATTACAACCACTCAATCATTCTGTGCC
Source organism: Vigna reflexopilosa (assembly GCA_027742785.1). Taxonomy (NCBI): domain Eukaryota; kingdom Viridiplantae; phylum Streptophyta; class Magnoliopsida; order Fabales; family Fabaceae; genus Vigna; species Vigna reflexopilosa. The sequence goes on along the minus strand of CM050911.1, from coordinate 61,084,208 downwards.
CCAATACATTTTTCAATTAGGCTAGTAATGCAACAACAGTGGTACAAGATTACTCTTCTATGGAAAATATCCAAATAATTATAATTAATGTGATTTATATATATATATATATATATATATATATATATATATATATATATATATATATATAAAACAGTTTTGTATTCAATATTTCAAAGGAATTGGGGTTTATGTTTTTCAACCATAAATATATATATAGGAAATAAATAAATAAATAAAAAGATGAAATGGGGTCATCTTTCCTTTTCCTGGCGAACAAGAGCTGGAGGGCATAAAAAAGTTGGCACTACGGTTTTCCGTGATAATTGTTTTTCTTTCTTAGTTGCCACAATACAAAAAGGAGAGAGAATAGAGAGGTATCAAGTAGTCTCTTTCTCTTTCTCTTTCTCTTTCTCAGAGGGATGGCACGAACTACCTTGGATTTTTCTTCAACCTTTCAACGCCCTCACCCAACAGCAATCATCATGCCCTCACCCTCCTTCTCCCTCTCTCTGACCCTCCATAACCATCATCATTACTCCTCAAGTCTTCCACCCCTTCCTTTATCAGAAACATCATCATCATCATCATCCACCAACCTTTTCTTCCTGATCATCACCACCTTCACCATCACAAGCACCATACACAACACAATCAAGGAACATTCAAACATGCTGCTGCTTAGCTCACAAAACCCTACTTTTGCTCCTAGCTAGCTTCGGCAACTTATATATACATTGAGTCGTGAGAAGGGTCTAGCTTTTGCTGCCAGGATCCAACCACTCACACTCTTGGGGAATCAAGCGTCTCGGTCCGATCCATTTTCTGTTTTGCTTTCTCTCTTTTAAGTATATTAATTCCGTGTTACTTGTTAAGTAGTCTTTTTTTCTCTTCTTTTCTTTCCAATTTCATACCAATTTTTAGTTTGATTCGTATAAGGATTCTGTTAGTTTGCTTTATCACCATCTTCCTTCTCTCCTTCTACGTGTGCAAATGTTCTTACTTATTGTGATTGATATATAAACTTTGTCTAGATCGAAATTAAAGGCTTGGGTACCATATACATGTTTCAACTTTTTCCCTTCCTAAAAATGTTAGTGCAGAAACTCATAAGGAGACCAGAATATTGCTCTTCAGTAATATTTAATGATTCTTGCAAGTAATAATGACTATTTTTCTTTCGTTGGCAATCATAGTTCTGAGAAGAGTCAAGGAACTCTTTGCGACTTTGTCACTGTATCCATATTCTGGGTAAAATAATGATGCACCTATTTGCTGGGTCTAGCTAGGGTTTCCCAGCAATATCCCTTTTAATTTACACTAGTTTGTTTACTTCCTTTTGGTGTAGATTTTTAGTGATGATGTCTGACAAATAATATATATGGACACACAGATTCAAAAGCATGAATAAGAAATCAGAACTCATTCATGAATTATAAGATGAAACGTGTGTTACCGAATCAAGACTCAAGAACAAAAAGTCTAAATTCTTGACCAGAAATCCTTTTCCGTTGAATTTTTTACATCTTGTACTTCTTGCTTTCAATGTTCCTTGTCCGTAACTCTATACAGTTATCTCTAACTTTATCTAACCTTTAGTTTTTCCCGGTTTTTGATGTGTAGCACGTCTAGTTGTAACCAGCAATCACATCTTTTTTATGAACAACAACGAACTGCAAATATATATATATATATATATATATATATATATATACAGAGAGAGAGAGAGAGAGAGAGAGGTATATATATACACGTACGTATGCGAAGAATTAAGGAAAATGTCAATGGCGATACGAATGCTCAGAAGGAGGAGAAGTCCTAAGTCATCGTTAATTCAGAAAGAAAGCATCTAAACTAAAGACACGTTCCCTTATTAATTTTAGTTACGTTAGAAAATTCTTAATCGTAAATTAAAATGCTGTAATTCTTATTAAATAGAGATAAAATAAAAAATAAAACAAAATTCTTCTTAATTAGGTTAAAAAAAACAATTGGAAGCAAAGCAAAACACAACAATAATGGTGGTACCTAGTATGATTGAATGAATCCTTCACCCAAGGCACCTTCAAGGTTGCTCCATCTTCCACTTTTATTAGCTGGAGAGAAAGATATTCCGGCCGCCACACTCCGCCGTTTGTGAAAAAAGAAATAGAATTACCATTTGTTAAATACATATAAAAGAATAAAAACATAGATAACCCTAGGAACTTACGTCAATTTGTAACGTGGTAAATAAACTATTATACGCTTAGTGAGTCACAGGCAAAATGATGACATAAAGAGAAAGGGACAACGATTATAAAGCATTACGATGTAAAATTTAATTTTAAAGTATATAAATTTAATGCATATGGAATCAAATGCTATAATTTTCTTGGTAATAAATCGGATTAATATCGTATGATACTCCAAAATAAAATCAAGATTGAAAACGAGTTTAAAATTATGTTATATAAGGCTTAACTCAATGTAGTTTTCAAGTTTAGTGTATGATAGATATATGCAAGGTTCTTTACTTCTTTCCTTTTTAAAATTCTGAAATGTCTAAAAATCTACTTTGTAAAAGACCTTTAAACTAATTAATAAACCTACTTTTAAACATATTAAACAACAATTATTCAATCTCATAAAATTATTATAACAACTAAATTATATATATATACAACACACACACACACACACAACCTTTAAAAATTGTCTTTTAAAAAACTATTTACGTAATTATTCAATAAATAAGCTCTCTTAAACATACTATGTTCAGTTAATTTGTATAATCGCTTAATAAATTATATTGTAAAACTTTAAAAGAACAATTTGAATATTTTTCTTCAAAAATATTCAAATCTTACCCCTTCCAATTAAATAAACAGAACCTTTTTCTGTTCTAGATATGATTTTTTTATTATATTTTTCTTTTTTAATTAAATTAAAGGAGAGGAAAGAAAAACTTTTAGCGAAAATAAAAGTCAAGCCATGACATACACTAATTTTGAGAAATTCTTATATGTTCATAAAGTAAGAAAGAATTCCTATTTGCGTATCATTCAATTATATTACTTTAATTATAATATTAAAATACTCTATTAAATGGAGACATTATGGAAAATATATGAAGAACTTGGTTCTTTTTTTGTAACAAAAGTTTTATTTTGGGAGGCTGCAACATATGATGTGCAAGATGCCAATAAAATGGAAGACAATAATTTTTAGGATATGAGATTTCTGAGGTGAACATCATACAAAGGATCACATAAATATGTTTTATTTGTTTTATCATAGAGGATTAGAGGACTTTATAATGAAACTCATATTTAATATTTTAACGAAGTATGCTGTGATTAAAATTATTATGTCATTGGTTGCGATGTTTTGTGTAAATGCAAGGCAGTTGGTGTGAGGAATCAAAGGAAAAGAAAGGATAAAGGGCTTTTTCGAAAACATATTTAGGGCTTGTCTTAATAGTAGGATCATAGTAGATAATATTGAATTTTAATCTATAAATCCCTGTTTAGAACAACGTACTCATTAGTGATATTAATGACAAGGAATTAAGGATGCAATTAATGATGGTGGGAGTGAAAAGAGTCTTGGATCAAATGTGTTTAATTTTAATTTTATAAAAAATACCTGGGAAACAATAAAGTAATTAAGATCTTACCTAAGTAGTTTAATGGTTTCAACGGATTAGGAAAATACCAAGGGTTTTATTGTATGTTTCATAACCCTAATTAATACCCAAGAAAAACAATCCAATACACTTGAATGAGTTTAGGCCAATATCTTTGGTTGGGTGTGTTTATAAGGTAATCTCTAAAGTGTTGGCAAATAGGATGAAAAGAGTGCCTTCAAATGTCATAGATATTTCTCAATCAGCATTCATTTGGGGAAGAGGTATATTAGATAGCATCTTGTAGCCAATGAAGTAGTAGATGGGTATGATAGATTAAAAAAGAAAATAGCATAGTGAAAGTGGATTATGAAAAAACTTATGACTCAGATAGTTGGGAATTTATTTATCACATGTTGGGCATATTAGGTTTTTATAGGAATGTATAAGTTGGATAATAAAAGCATGGAAACTTCAATTGTTTCAGTATTAGTAAATGAAAGCCCAACTGAGGAATTTCTACCAAAAAAAGTTGAGACAAGGGGATCCAATGACATTATTCCTTTTCCTAATAGTAGTAGAGGAACTAGCAAGGTTGGTTAAATAGGCAATAATGAAAAAATTGTACAAAGGAGTAAGAGTGGGACTTAAAGGAACCTTGGCTAATTTATTATAGTTTGTAGATGACACATTAATTGTATGTGAAACCAACATGAAAAACATCACACTAATGGAAAAATGACATTTTATGACGTACAAAAATGACATATTATGACGTAGTTTCTGGGAACATAGTTTTGGGCGTCATAGTAGGTCTGCGCATTTTATAACGTAGCAGAAATTTATGTCATAATAGGTAAAACATATTATGACGTAGTTTCTGAAGTCCGTCATAATATGTTGAACATATTATAACGTAGATTTTGAAGTCCGTCATAATATGTTGATCATATTATAACGTAGTTTCTTAAGTCCGTCATAATATGCGCAGTTTTTTAAGTCGCCAATTCCTAAAACGAACTATTTAATGTACTTTATCCGTCCGCTGGGCTACGAGTGAGTATTTTATAAGAGGTTTTTATTGTATCAATCTACCCCTGTGTGATTCTTGTTGAAGCATATACTCCTCGGGGAGGGTAGGGTGCATGGCGAACGATTTCAAAACCGATTACCCATTCATTAGATAGAGAAGATCACCAAGATTTTGTGATTCGCTGTCGAACTTATTTCAATTCAATAAGAGATCTCAATATTATGCCTTGAAGAGGACTCGAACCTCCACGCTCTTTAGCACGAGATTTTGAGTCTTGCGTGTCTACCATTTCACCACCAAGGCATCTTGAAAGTGAATCGTATTCCATGAATATGATATCTATTTAGTGTGACATATGGAATATATGACAAAGGTAGAAGGGAAAAATCCTTTAGATGATGAACTATTGATTCTAAGCCATCTCTGGCAATGAATCAACAATTCAAAATGCTTTTCTTGCGTATTCTTGATAAACCAGTGTTTATATATAGATGTAGGAAGATTTGTTTGGGAAGTAAGAAGTTCCCTTGACATCTCTTCATCTGTAAAGAATTGTCGATGTGAAAACACAGAGACAAAAGGTTGATCTTTGAATAGGAAAAAGAGTGGATCCGCGGGGTCCCAAATGAATTGGCTTATTCGAAAAAAGCCCTGTTCTTTGGAAGATCTATCTCGTATCTGGTATTGCATGGTTCCATCCTGCAAGAACTCTGAATCATTCTCTTGAAGCTCATCCTCTTCATCATAAATGATCCGCTTGTCTCGAAATAACCTGGCCCAATAGGGAAATCCCAAATTATTGGGCCTTTCAATACAATCAAATAAAAAGCCCCAAGGGCGCCATATTCTAGGAGCCCAAACGATGTGATTGAAAAAATCCTCCTCTATCTGTTGCGGGTCGAGGACTCCTCCCCTTCTTCAAACTCTGATTCATACTTTTCATAGAGAAATCTCTGATCAACGATAGAATAAGATCCATTTTGAATCCTATTTAAGGGATTCCTTGGTTCGAACCGAAGAAGAATATGTGATCTATTATTACGTAGATATTTTTTTACGTTATAATATGTTGTGATCTATTATTACATAGATATTTTTGTACGTAATAATATATATTTTTTTAAAAAAAAATTAATTATTACATTTGACATCCAATAAAATTATAATAATATTCCTATATTAATATTCCTGTATCATCTCATCCAATCAATTTATAATCAATATAACTTCAAATGAACAAATTTAATGGAACTAACAAAATAGAATTCATTTCAAACATTAAAAAGTCTAATAATATTTAATACATCATTTAGATATGAAACTATATATTAAATCCAAGTATTACATTAACGTACATTAACTATTGAATTGTAGCTAAGTTTCTACTAACACTTAAAATAAAAGAAGCCCAGTTCCTTCTAATGTCTTCAATGTCTGCAGCTTCCATGGGAGATGAATCATTAAAGATCTACAAATAAAATAATAGAGTTAAAACAATATAGTAATGAATAGTTGGATAAGTATTTAGTTAGTATTTTAATACCTTATTCCATGATTCAGTAATGTTTGTGCAAATAATGGTATGCATGTGTTTCATTACATAATACCCACACTCATAGCTACCCAATTGACGTCGACACTGCAAATTAAATACAAATAATCAAGACTCATTCAAACCAAGGACACAAAATATCATATTATACTCTCTAACTAGCCTTTGCACCATGTAGCTTTGTATATTTTGCTAAACCAAATTTCACAAAACCAACAACATAGTCAATTCCTCATATGTATAGCAATCACTTTATCTAATGAAATTATTAGTTGACTCTGAAAACTAAGATCCACTACATATTTGAAACATCTAATTTCAAGCTTATATTAAATAAACACAGCCAATTTATTTGCTTCCTTCCAGTAGCCAGTTACAAACAGGTTTCCATCATATTTATAGACACACACCAAGCATCATCAATCAAACATTAATCAAAACAAACAAGAATCTCAAGGACTATGCTTAGCTTATACATACATCGTAGTGGCAAATACCAGAGCATTAAACCATCTTAGGCATTAACAATGGTATCCGAAAGCATTACAACTAATAAAATGTTCAAACAAGCCAAAATCTCACATTCAAAAGGTCACAACGTGAATACACAATAGTGGCATGTTCAAACAGCACAAAATTAATATCATTCACTCTTGTAAGCAATTATTTAGGCACTCAATCCAATTGCACGTAGCAAACACCATCCAAATTCAATAATGTATATATCTTGAATGTTATTAACACAATGATGTAGTTCCAATAACAACAACATGTAAAGTGGGACAAACATAGCATTAGGAACTAAATCTGCAGTCATAGATAGTTACATAGTTCATTAACATTCATCTAAATCTTTAAAGTAAAACAAGATAATATACCCATTAGGGCCTTTTAGTTTTCTGAAAACCAAATTTTTAAAATGGCAATCACAAAACACAAAACCTTTTATATAGTAGGTCAACTTCTCTTACATTAGGTGTGATTATTTGCATCTTCTTCCTAGAAACATATGGAACACCCCGCAACCTTGAATGAGCTTCCAAAGACCTATACAAAAGTTAAAAATCCATTAGATCATCATAATAATATAGGAAGGAATCAAAATAGAAAGGAAAACTTATGCCTCTAATATATTTTTGATGGACAATGTGTTAGCTTTCTTATGCAAGGAACATAAGAGAACTACAAGAGAACGATCAGGAACAATAACTAGCAATTGCCAATGACCCCTACAATTTAGAATAATATTAAGTTGATGGTTTACACTAAGAAATCTTCGATGTCCAATGTAAATTGTTTTCTTTCCATGCTTAAGTTGATGGTGACATGTTCATTCTTCACATATAGGGCATGCTTTGTGTCCCTTTGTGCTATACCCACTCAAATTACCATATGCTGAAGAGTCATTGATTGTACAAAATAACATGGCATGCAACTTAAAAGTGGAGCTTGTGTACCCGTCAACCACATCAACCCCTTCCTGCCACAACATTTTCAAATCTTCAACTAGCGGGCTTAAATAAACATCAATGTCGTTTCCTGGTTGTCGTGGACCAGAAACCTTGTGTAAGTCAAAGGAAGATGTAAGGTTTGGCATAAGAGATATAGAAAAGTTTAACTCCATTAGCAAAATGGAAATGGAGATTAGGGTTGGAAAAATAAGAATTGTGGAAGGAAGTATTAAAACCAAAGTGTGACGTGAGGGAATCTTAATTTCATTAAAATAGTAAAGGAAGAATCGTTATGTAAGGTATGTGGGAGAACAAAATAATTGGTTTGATAATAAAATTGATTAGACTGTGGGAACAGAAAGTACAATCAAGTTTTGGGAGGACAAATGGGTTGGAAACTTACCATTCAACCATAGATTCCATAGGTCGTTTGCTATATTAAATTGCAAGAAAAAAAATAGAGGAACTTGGGGAATTATGGAAAGAAAATAATTGGGAATTGCAACTAGTATGGAAGAGAATAATGGTATGGAAAACTGCACAAGAACAATATGTTATTATTTTAACATAATATTGTAAAAGTTGTGCCATCAAAAGTGAAGGTCTTCTCTCGAGCTTGGACTGCAAGCTTGCTTCAACGGTTACTTTTGAAGATATTTCAAGTGCATTGCCTCCAACGTTTACTTCCCGCAAGTATCGTGCGTCTTCCGCAAGCTAGGGACTGCCAACGTTTATATTTGCAATGTTTAATTAATTAAAATATTATTTTCTAAAAGATATTTTGGATTTTTGGATAATGGGCCTAGTCCATGAACTCTATAAATAGAGCACCTCCTCCACTCCAAAATCATCAGTTCTCTCATTCTCTCATTCTCTCATTCTCTATTCTCATTCTCTCATTCTCTATTCTTTTTCTCTCATTCTCTTTTTCCTTTTATTTGCTTAAAATTATCCTGGGTTTCATTCTTTCTCTTTTTAAGAGATCCTTGCTAGTTCTGAGATCCTCAGAAATTTCTGAGAAGTTCATGTTGTATCCTGGGGGGCTTGCGCAATACACCGCGGATAAGTCCTTAAGGACAGTGACTCTACACGCCTCAGGAAATTTTGTTCGTGATTTTGTCAGCTTTTCTACAGCACAATAATGCATACCATAAAAGGTAAACAATTCAAAAGAGGAAAAAAGGACATGTGGATATGGAAAAGTGATGAAGAAGGTGATTTTTTTTAGTTAGATAAGCATATTTCACACTATAATACAATCTGAGTGGGGAAAATAATAGTATGTTTAATACTTATTGAAGGGTGAAAGCTCTCCCAAATACAAAACACATTGGTTGAAGAGTATTGTTGGATAAGATCCCAACAAAAGAAAACTTGACAAAAAGAGGGATAGATGTAGATTGTAATTTGTGTGTATTATGTAGAGAAAAAGAAGAGAATGCATCACACTTGTTCTTTTGTTGTAAAATTGACAAAACTGTATAGGAGATGTGATAAGTGGGTGGGAATGACATCATTGAGTCATAACTAAGCACAAATATATTTCCAACACTTCTATCTATTCAAATTAAATGGGAAACAAAATGAGTGTGGATATCCATTGTTTGGACAATATGGAATCATAGAAATAAGATTATATTTAAGTAAGGATGAGTAAATTTGAAAGAAATTTTTTGTATGACATAGTTGAATGTATGGTTATGGATGAAACATAATTTGATAAATGTAATAATATCATACTCGAACTAGTATCTCTACCCAATTCAAAGCTTAAAAGTATTGTGACATGTATCACATAAAACATTTAACCAAAAAGAATATATATGCAAAATGAGAAAAGTATGTAGATTTGAGTATATAAATCTTTTAGAAATAGACCACTAAGTAATATTGGAAAGAGTATGTAATCACATTGGAAATCTACTGGACTATATGTTATCTTAAAAATAATGCATGGATACCAGTGGATAAAGTGACAAGGGCAAGAATAGGAGAATGGAGAAAAGTTAGGAAAAGATGAAGGAACTCCATCAATAAACAAAAAACAAAGAGATAAATTGAGATTGAGGACATCAAACAAACCATTACAAAAGTCCTGAACAAGTTGAGAGGAGAAGAGCAATGTATAAATGAAAAGAAATGATCGAACACTTGTATAAAGAAAACACAACTTATAAATTTATTACTAAAGTTTTACGTTATAAGTGTCACCATGTCTTATAAATTAAACTTGTGTCTTAGTAATCTATATTTTTCTAACAAATTTTTGTTAAAGGTTTATAAATGATATTAGAGTTTAAAAGTCTAGAAAAATCTGTCCACCTCTAGCCTAAAATCCTAAATATATAAATGTATATATTATTCATCGCTCATTTTGGAATGAATATTTTCAGTAAATATCATACTCTGAAATCCATAAGTAAATTCCTCAAAACCAGAAAATAGAGAAGTTAAATATAAGAAGGAAAAAAAACTAGTTTTTGCAAAACCGTATTCTATTTAGTCTTTAGTCTCTCTCCTGAATCCTGAATTTGATTGTCTTTCTAGCATGTTTTTTTGGTGGCAGAGTCTGAGGTACCTTATTGGTCCCTATGGCCCACCACAATTGCTGCGGGTCGGGTCTTAAAATTTCAAACCTCCAAGAACAGCTAGGGAGAGGACCCACACCGTTTTTCAACTCTTATGTACAAATTTACAACCTTTGGAGGACAAAATATAAGATGGAATTCGCCAATATTTATTATTTGCGCTTGATAGGAGTATTATATTATTTGACCTACAAATATTTGTTATTAATAAAAAAATATATATAAATTTAATTTATATTTTATTTAATTAAATTTAATTAAAATTAAATTTTAATTTATATTTTATTTTAGGATTATATATTTAGACAACATTTTTTTGACAACATTTGAACCTCGTCTACGTGTCATTATGTGATTGGTCTAAAATTATTCCATAATCAATAATAATAATCATAAACAATATCATGGACCAATGACAGAATGACATGTTTAAATATTGTTAAAAAAAGTATCATTATCTTTTATTTTATTTATATTAAATTATATACATATTTTTTTTAATTTTATTTAAATTTTATTTTTAAAATGTATAAAATATATATTTTTTAATATTTACAAGTATTTAAAAAAAATTATTATTTACCAATTATTTTTTAAACTATTACTCACACGAATTGTAGGTGAAGTTTTGATTTTGTAGATCGGAATAAACCTGGTCCAAATCCTTATTACTTTTTAACCATAATTAAAAAAATACATTATAAATCCGTAACAAAATCCTTCGCATGCCTCAGATTTTATAACCCGAAGCATATATGAGATACTAGAATTGTTCACCCTTTTCACTCTAGTCACCATCATCACTCACTAAATTCGACACATTCATTTTGTATTTAAACAAATACAAAATTTAAAATTCCTAAAAGTTTTAAAAACGAGGAATCTGCAACGAGTTTCTTTATGGTGTTGTATTTTCTTTTGCAAAGCCAATTGAGGAAACACGTTTTCATCATTTTAATAGACCCGTAATAGTAACCAATAGTTAAAGGAATGTATTATTCATATACCCTAGAAAATGACATTAGGGTTCATAATATAATGCATGCACAAATTGATCATTTTTAACAAAATCAATGACAACAATAATACCACAACGTGAAGATGATGATTTCTCTCTCTCTCTCTCTCTATATATATATATATATGGCACTTTAGGTGGAATTAGCTATATCAAATTTTTACATATGTCAAAAAGTGTAAAACATAGACGTGTAGGATCTCAACGAGACATCTCATTTGATGAGTAGAAAGAATTTCTTAATAAAACTTTTATATAATATTATAGTTGTTGGAGAACATCATGGTATGTAAATAGGTTTTAATGTTATTCTTGTTAGAGTAATAGGTTGTTAGAATTGTGGAGTGTTTCTTGAACTTTAAAAATTCTTTTATGAGTATCTCGTGTTTAGAAATTATTGAAACAAGAGATGGAAACCTCAAAAAAAAAAAATTTATTGATCATTTTGACAATAGAAAACTTAGTTATATAAAACTAATTAGAAGAAAACTATTTTTAGTAAAAGAAAAAAAAAACAACAGAATCAAAAGAAAAGTAATAAAAGAAGCAAAAGTGAGGTGGGTTTCGCTATATGAATTTATAGTTTTTTTTTTCACACATTTCACCTTTTTATAGCATTTTAAAACATAGAGAATTATGCACTAAAATTATTTATATTTAAAATATAAATATTTAATTAGTAATTTAATTTTATATTTAGGTCTTTCATTATTTGGCTTTCAGATTTTTTTTACTCAATTAAGTCTATTTTTTTTAAAAGAAGACTTAATTGAATCTAAGTTCTTTTTAAAAAAAAATTAATATAACTTATTTTATTAAATTGATATTAATTTCATTTGTGTTAAAATTGAAATTTGTCACGTATTAAAATATAAGTTATTTTTTACTTAGAAAGTCTCACATGTTAAAATTATATAGGTTTCAAAATAAAAGATAATTCAAAAATTTCAAATAATATTATATTAATGTACCTTAACATAATAAACCATATTAAATCTTTTTTGAAAAAAAAAATTAAATAAAAAATAAATATAAACCAAAAGGAATCAAAACATAAAATATAAATAGGGTTAAATATGTTTTTAGTCCCTATTTTTGGGCGATTTTGGTTTTAGTCCATTTTCAAACTAAGGTACAATTTAGTCCTTCAACTTTGTTTTAATCTTTTTTACCAATTTTTTTTTTAACTTTATTTGCTGTTTCAAACGCGTTTCTCAGTTAATATTGAAGCAAAAATGTATCCAACAACAGTATAAACAATCCAAATGCTATAATGAAACAAATAAAGTTAAAAAAAATTGGTAAAAATAACTAATAGCAGAGTTTTTTAAAATTGAAGGACTAAATTGTACCTTAGTTTGAAAATGGACTAAAATCAAAATCACCCAAAAGTACAGGGACTAAAAACATATTTAACCCAATATAAATATAAAGATGAAATTACTAATAAAAAATATAAATAATAAAAGCTAACCAATTCTAAGTGAATAATTTAATCGTAATTTATTTAACCAAAGGATTATCATTACTTTTTTGCAGAAGAAAAAAAGTTTATCATAGAAGAACTTATGTCATACATTCGACACGTATATTAAAACTCAATTGCTTACAAACAAAAGATAAAGGTTTTATTTTTTCAAATTTATTGTAAATGGCTAATCATGTACTTTTGCAGTAATCAGCCACTATAAACGGTTAAATTAGAAAAAGTAGGAAGGGAGCGGTGAAAAAGGTAAAAGCACAGATTGCAACGACGTCGAGGAGAGAGGGTAAGAAGAGAATGGAAAGGAAGCGGAAGAGGAAGCAGCTGGTGCAGGGCGCTGAAGAGCCAAAGCCGGTTCGTTCCGGCCCGACCCGAACCGGAGCTTTTAAAGATCCGTTCCCTTCCCACGCTCGACCCACCCCGCAAGAATGCGAAGCCGTACGAGACACTCTCTTAGCCCTACACGGCATTCCCCCGGAACTCGCAAAGTACCGCGACGCGGTCCAATCGGAGTCACCCGAACCTGTTCTCGACGGTTTGGTCCGAACTGTCCTCTCGCAGAACACCACTGAGACCAATTCCCAAAAGGCCTTCGCTTCTCTCAAAACCTCTTTCCCCACTTGGGAACTTGTATGTATCAAACGTATTCTTTTGTAATCGCTCGTTTCAATCTTGTTTTTTGCTGTTAGCTTTTAAACGGTGCCGTCTTCTGTGTTGAAGGTTTTCGGTGCGGAGTCCAAGGACTTGGAGAAGGCCATTCGATGCGGAGGTCTAGCCCCGACCAAGGCTTCATGCATTAAGAACGTGCTGCGTTGTTTGCGCGAGAGAAAAGGTCAATTTTGTTTGGAGTATCTGCGAGATTTGTCCGTCGATGAAGTTAAGGCTGAGCTGTCCCTTTTCAAAGGAATTGGTCCCAAAACAGTATTCTTCTTTTTCTTTAGCAATTCTACTTGCCTCTTCATTTTGCAGTTATTCAGCTAATATTCAAGCATTCAAAATCTCAACATTTTGCAGCTCTGTTCAAATTATTTGGCCTCATGGTACTTTTGTTTGCCGTTTTGGTCATTGTCATTTGTTAAGACTTGGGGAATTATAATTGCTTTTGATAACATCCCTAGAAAATATGTGTGAGTTTATGTTGAATTATACTTTTGTAGATCAAGCAACCTTGTGGTCGCGTACAATATTTCATGCCTGGCTATGCATAAATCTTTGTTGTGTTACTTCTTAAGTTGCAGTGTTTCCCTTTTCAATATACCACATATTTTGGAAACTGTGTATCAGAATGTTTTCCTTTAATTCTTTTCGAAGAACATTCCTCAAAGAGGGCTGCCTTGAATCCTTGTGAAAAGTGAGATACTTCTGTTTTAGTTTGATCAAAATGTGAATTCCGGCAAATGTTTGCTGTTTCCATCGCAGTCAGTGTTCTGATGTTAATATATTTTCAGTATTATGTTTATTTCTTTCAGTTCTTTGTTTTGTTCACAGACATCTGTTATCCAAAATTTTCAATTGATCTCAACATATTTATACAAAACCTTTTATCTGCAAAAGAAGTGGCAACCGTAAAAATAGTATAAACATCCTTGTACTGGCTTTGCTTTGCCAATGATGTTGATTTTCTATTTTTGGACGTAGTTAAGAGCCTCGGTCCAGTGGAGCTAAATTATGTCATTGTCACAGTAAATTTATTTTTCACGTGCATGCATGTGTTATGTGTGACCATGTTTTAGCAACAATAATTGGTATATGAAATCTAGAGCAGCGTTAACCCTGACAATATAGAGAGACAATACAGAGCAGTTTCAGTGTAGAGAACTAGAGAATGCAATTTGTCCTACAGGCCACTCAACGCACTGAAATGATAAGCTTTCTGTCACCATATTTCTTATTTGGTTGAAATATGAAGAAATTTCACCCTCACTGGGTCACTGTTTTCTTTAATCTGTTTTACGAGGAGGATAATCCTATGAGGAAAGACTTTCCTTGTTTCCCATTCTTTTTGAGATATCATGGTATACAGGCATTCAGATCTTTGTAAGAGTGCAAATTGGTTTCTACTTGCGGTAGATTAAGTATGGCCTGTGTTATTATTCGTTGGACAAATTTATGTTAATAACACATCAATGATGATTGTATATTGTATTGCATCCTCGCCCAGTAAGCAAACAACATCACGTGAAATTTATTTGCCCTTTCCCCTTTGGTTTCTCTAAATTGCGGGATTGATTGTAGGTGGCTTGTGTGTTGATGTTCAATCTTCAGCAAGATGATTTTCCAGTGGACACTCACGTAAGCATGATTTCATCTTTTACTGTATACTCATTTGTAGTAACACTTGATTCAGTTGAATATTTATGCAGATATTTGAGATTGCAAAAACCATGGGTTGGGTACCAGCTGTTGCAGACAGAAATAAGTCGTATCTTCATCTAAACCAACGGATACCAAATGAACTTAAGTTTGACCTAAATTGCCTCATGTATACGCATGGAAAGCTTTGCCACCAATGCTCCAGTAAAAAGGGTAACCAGCAAGGAGGAAAAGGTAATGATGAGTCCTGCCCTTTATTGAACTATTGTAAAGAGTAAGATGGAACTTTTAGTGGGGCAAACAAGTTATTTTCAATTTTTGATTCTCAAACTAAAAGAATTCAATATGGGCTTCGCACTCTAATCTTGTTACTATTATAATACTAGGTAGTTTTGACTTAGGCTGTTTGGCAAAGGAACAATTTTTATGACATGAAAAAATGGCCAACAATTGTGTGCTAGTGCATGATGTACTTGCAGGGATTAGATTATCTAAAGCTTTTCCATTTTTAATCTTGTGAAGAGGTCTTGCTGGAAAATGGAACATTGTTTGGATCTCTCTCTTAATAGACATACTCCATGAATTGCGTATAGTGCATCTTCAATGGTAGAAACCTATTTCAGTTTCTAAGCACACTAAAAATTATGTGTTTGTACTGTCACATCACTCATAAGAAACCTAGACATCGTTTTACTAATAAGAAACTTTAAGAAGCTCACATTTATATCCTTTACTCTAATAGTAAGAAATCCACACTTCAAGACATATATCTTACGATGAAGAAACAGTTCCTTGTAACAAGGAACCTCTTTATGAGAATAAATTCAAGTGACGCATAGTGTTTTTTGAAGAAATAAATTCGACATCCTAATGAACTGGTATAGGAGTTGCTCTAAGATGGTCCTTTTTCAACCAGTAAATTTATTCTATCAATATTGATACTATATAATATTAAAATAATCTACGTTCTACCCTTATCCCCAATGACGTCTACAATTCTTTTGTATTTTTCTTTTGTTAAACTTGATTTATGAAGTATATATTATTTTATTTTAAGAAATAAAAATTTATGCCGTAATTAGTTCTTGAGAAATAGTAGATGAATCTTAATTATATGGTTACATCACACTTAGGGATAAAAATTTATCTTCATTTTTATATCAAATGCATATGAAATTTATGTCCTATGTTCATCCCTCCCTTTTGGGAAACAAAAATACTTATATATTTTCCTTTACTATTTTAACTATCAACTAAACAATTTTTTACAAAAAATAAAAAACACAACATAAAATATAATATTATTAAACATTTAATGTAAACAGAAAAAAATATATATACATATATATGTGTGTGTGTATATATATATATATATATATATATATATATATATATATGTTTTAATATTAAATATTAAGAAAAAAATTATAATTATATAAATATCAAATAGATAAAGATTAATTAGTAATTGTATAAAAGTGTGAAAATACTAAATATGTGGATTAAAAATAAATTACGAAATTAAGGATAAAAAAAAGTTAGAATAAGGCTTTTAAGATTATTTATTAAATTAAAGGGTTAAATACATTTTTTTTCACAATTATTCTAAAACATTGTATTTCGTCCTTAAATTAAATTTATACATCTTTCATCTTTACAATTCATGTAAAATATTTTTCCTCACAAACAACTTGTAGAGAATTTCTTGTATGACAAGTTTTATAGCAAATTATAAAATATTTATTTTCAAAAATGTTGTAAATGACTTTTATAAGGTGCGATCATGAAATATGCATAAATTTAGTCTGAGGAAAAATATATTTAATATACAAATACCTATTATGGCATATAATTTAAAAAAGTAAGTATTATTGATACCTTCCCTATTTATATTTTTTTTTTGTCAAGATTAAGATGATTCGAACGATACCTTTAAATTCATGTGTCATCCTGGTTTGATTTGGTGTATATATTTTATTCTTTTTTATGTCAATACGTCAAGTTTTTACTTTTTATTTATATGTCTTTGCTATCCAGAGCCCATAGACTTTGTGTTTATGTACGATGAATTATCAATTCATGAATAGACTAACAATATTTGATGGTAAACTACATGGTCAGAATAAATAAAATAAAGTATAATAAAGGATGTTTTATGTCGAAGAATGATGGTTCAAAATTCTGATATGGAATATGATATGAAGAGCCAAGACAGATTATTTATTACTAAAATGACATTTATGTTCTTTCTAATTTTAAAATAATTATGTCATTTTTATATTTTTACAAATTCACATTTACTTCTTATACTTTTTAAATAAATATTTTCTTTCGTTCTACTTTTAATGAATGATATTTTCTTTATTTATTTTTTTAGTTATTTAATTTAGTGATATTTAAAAAACATAGAAATTTTTTTATGATTTCTTTTTATTTTAAAAAATTTAAAGTTCCATACGTATTATCTTATTAAGAGTGTAAAAAAATATATTTTTTATTTAAAAACTAAAATATAATTGAATACCAATTATTAAAATCATAAAAATATGTATTTCAAAACTAGAGATGATGTAAGCAATATTTAATATGACATTAAAAAATATGCATTTTATAACTACAGATTATACAAACAATATTTAAGATGTGAATAATTTTTTTCCTATTTTTAAATTGTATAAATTATCCAAAATTCGACTACATCAATAAAATAATATCAAATAAATCAATAACTAACAATTTATTAGTTATAAAAAAATGTATTAAATGTGTCATAAAAAGAAGTTATACAGTTGATATTAGGTGTTAAATTTTGTAAATATCACTTTTGATAACTTTCAACAAAATAATTATGAATCTGACCGTTAATTTGGAAGTTTTAATAAAATAGATCAGGTCCATAAGATTTATGTAGTTTAAAACATTAATTTGTATTTCATCATAATTCATTGCTTTAACCCATAATATTACATTTATCTAATTTGACGGACAGTTTTTTTTTTAATCTAATAAGGCGTACCATATATAAAATTTTCATTTAAATTTCAAAAGCAGTACAAATTTTCAAACTAATACAAAAAGAAAATCCACAAGTAAAAAGGAAAAAAATGTTCAGATGAATGAAGATTTAATAAAAATAAGATAAAAATACCATACATAATTTCTAGTGAGAGAATTTTAGCCAGAAATTTAAATGTATTGGACGAAAATTATTTTGAAATAATTGATTTCTTATGTATTGTCTAAAAATAATTCTTGTGAACACTTAGAAAATTATATTTTAGAGGTGATAAAAATTTAAAAGTAGTGAGATTCAATTATTTTAATATTAAATGGTTTTAATATAAATAATTATGTTACGAAGAATTTTATTATTTTAAAACACAACTACAAACCATTTTTCTAGAGTTCTCTCTAAGTTCTCATCTTCTGTTTCACTAATTGAAGAATCATATGAGTAATATTTACGACAAACTCTTCAACTTGGATCGATCAATTTCTTCTTTTGAGTAAATTGAGTTTCAACCTATTTTTTCTGGTATTTTCTTATATCTTTTGCATGTGGCCCCGTTCAGCTTGCATGTGTTGTTTGAGTCATCGATTTGAGTATTTGTTGATTAATGGTTCTGATTGTGTACTTTTATCACATTTATGTTGTTCGTAGGAACATATAGAACATCATGTGTTTGTGGAGATGTTTTAGGTTTTTTAGAACAATTTTGTCTTCTATCAAGTAAGGAAAGTTAACTGATATATTTTTTAATTTATTTTGATGTTTATAATATAAGTTAAATGTTTGAAATGTTGTGAAATTTAGTGGTTTAATGTGGTTAATTTTTGTTATGAATTGGTGATTGAATGTTACTAGTTTTGAATGATTTATGATAGTTAGGAATGATTGTTTAATTGATTTGAATTGTATTGAAATGTTGTTGTGATGTGGTATAAGTAATTGGATTGTTGGGTTTAGAATCCATTGTTTGGTATAAATAACTTATGAGGGAGTTGTTTCTGTAATTATAAAAGATCTTGTTGGGCTGAATTGATAAGATTGAGGAAATAATTAGTTTCTGTTGTTGGGTATATGAAAGAGTAAAGGGTTGATATTGGTTAAAAAGGGGTTTTGGTAACGAGGTTTTAATAAGTGAAATTCTAAAGGAGTTTATTCTTGAGTCAGTTTGGAGTTAGGAATTTAAGTTTGTGTCATTTAAGACTTAGTTAACTTCTTATCTTGTTGAAATTTGATGTGTAAATATGTTAAATTCATAGTTGGATTATGGTGAGTGTGGGCTTGATCTAATGGTTTGAGTCATTGACCATTTTAAGCAAATTATTATCCAAACCAAATTTTAAACATGTTTTCAAATAATTACAAGTATTAGGATATTAATTTGATCATTTGGAAATGACTTGATACACACAGATCAAGAACTGATGGTTTGTGCTAAGGGGCATGGACTGACGTTGAGCATCACGAAGCAATAGAGTTATTGGACTCTAGGGTGTGAGCACTGTGAAGACAATAAGCTCTATATGTTCTTGGCACTGAGGGGGCCACTCTAGGCCGTTGAGTGTTATGCTTTTTGTTTGGCGGGCACTGAGCGGTAAGAAGTGGCATTGA
Organism: Vigna reflexopilosa; assembly: GCA_027742785.1. NCBI lineage: Eukaryota > Viridiplantae > Streptophyta > Magnoliopsida > Fabales > Fabaceae > Vigna > Vigna reflexopilosa. Next base: position 61,064,545 of record CM050911.1, on the reverse strand, counting down.
GCACCACTTCTCTTTGCAGGTCTAGACTTTTATTTCTCTTAATTCGCTTGACAAGTGACTTGCTCGCTGGGCGCCAATCTAGTATATAACATCTATTTTGGGTTTGCCTTTAAATTTTCTGTACTTTCAAACGTTTTTTGTTTTAAATATTTTACACAGATTAATCATATTGGTGTGGATATTGTATATGTTAATAGCTAATGAATATGGTGGTGTGTATGATGTTATTTCAAAGTATGATATAAGACTGATGATGAATTCTGGTTGTTGGTATAACATCAATGTTTTGCGTAATTCCAAAGATTTCGTGGTCAGACTTTATGGTGTGGCATTTAGTAGTGTGTTGTATTAAAGTATGAACTTGGTTTTGGAAGTTATCCTGACACTTCAATAATCATCTCATCTCAAATAGAGAGTAGAGATTATGTGGTGAGGAATAACAGGTCATAGTATATGGTTTGATTATTTGATCATAAGTGGTAGATGAACCAACCTTGAGTGTTAGCTTAAGTGAGCAATATGTTCCATCACTACAAGTACAAAATTTGTTATAGTCTGATTTCAATACACATATTCAGATGATCAAGTCTAAATGTTTTAAATCTGTTTAAGTTTTGATTTGAATTGAGAATGTAATTATTATGTATGGTTGAACTAAATTGTGATTGTTTCTTTGTAAAAGTTAGCTTACTTCTATTTTCTTTATATGTTTGCTTGTGTTTCTCTTTTACAATGATTGATTGGTGTGAGCAAATGATGATTTTCAGTGGAGCAGGTGTTGGACGACGATGAAGTTGACATATAGACAATAGGATTAATTCTTATGTATATTCAGAGGTTTGAAAAAATTATTTTAAAATAGTTAATTTATGTATAGATACTCTTAGGTTTAGAAATTCATTATATATAAAGTTTGGTGTTATATTAGGTTTAAATAACTATAATAACATTTTATATGTTTTCTTTTAAGTTAACTATTATTATTTATTAAATATATTTCATACTAGTTGTTTGGGGTGTAGAGTTGAGTATCTCCACAGAACATACACTCTGATGTTAAGCCAATAATTAATCTGATCGGGTCAGAGCAAAATCTTAAATTTACAGTAAATACGATCATTTAGCTCTTACATTTGATATCTATTTATAACTTTTAAGACGAGCCTAAGATTAGTGAAACTCTAATGAGGACCCAATCCCTAATAACGATTCAATATTAATCCATTACCTATTAAGTAGTATTTACCCATAATCTTAGTTTACAACAGTATTTAAAAATGTTTATTGTTAAACACGTCTATTCGATCTCTAATCACATCCGACTACTCATCATTTATATTGTTCATTTTAGTTTCATGAGCTTAAACTTATTTTTATCCATTCTTAACCATCTTTTTCACTTTATCCTAATTATATGAGCGTTTGATCATAGTATAATAATGTTAAAATTATTAAAATAAAATCTCATAATAATAAATCTCGAAAAAAAATACATAAACTTATTTATTGTATATATTTATCGAAATACATAATTGTCAGGGAAAAAGTAATGAGGCAATTTAACTTACATCCTCTTATAATTTTAATTATAATTTTTGAAACATAAGTTGTAATGATAAGATAATTTATAAATATTACAAATATTTCGAAGCAGGTTTTGTCCTATATATAGAATTTACGCTAAAAAATAATTTTATCCTAAAATGTTATCTTTACTGATATTTACTGAATTTCAAATGGCTGATATGAACACACGTAGTAGATGTGAATGTCGGGGTCAGTCAGATCAAAGTGTACGTGTAGACTTCCCAAGATAAGATTTTGCTCACATCAATGTTGACGTCTAACATTGACCGATCAAAATATTATTGCAATTAAATATAAATATTAAGGTGATTTTTAATTTTTAAAGTAACATTTGGTAAAAATTAAAATTAAGAAAATGAATTAGCAGAATATACAGAAAAAAATACTTTTAAGTGAAAAAGATACATAGTTTCTTTCAAATAAAATAGAGAAATTATGAGATTATATATTAAATAAGAATGAAAAATGAAAATTTTAATTTAAAAAACATCATGGATACAGAAGAAAGACAAAAGATGAAACATTGATCAGATCTTACCCGATTCTCTCTCGTTCACTGCGACAGCATACCATAATCCGCTACTCTTCTTTCCCCTTGGTTTCAAACCAAAGTCCTCAAAACCCATGTTTCATCCTCGTCATTACACAACATGTCTGCTTCTTCTTCTCTTCCTCCTCGTACTTTCCGACTTTTCCATGTCCCAATCACAATCCCCTTGGGCGGCCAAGAAAAAACGCATGAAAGAGAAAGTTCGCAATATGTATGTAAATATCACCCTCCGATTCCGTAGTCTTTTTAACATTTCAATTTTACCTGTTCATCTCTTTCTCGGCAATGTTTAGCTCACGCGTCTGAGTTTCGAGTTAGGTATGGGGAAACCACACTAGGCTTACGTTTTCCTACCTAAATCGAAGGCGTATTGAACTTATTGATTGTTTTACGTGTCCTACTACTACTTCGATCCTTGAATTATACTGATAATGAGTTTTACAGAAGAGGCAATGAAGGTGGTAGGAATTGCCATACCTAATCTTTGAAGTAGGTTCAGTATTATTTTCTTCCCTGGAGAACAATTATTTATTAATGTTGTTGGTTTGTGGCACTTTTTGTTTGTAGGTTTTACCACGCGTATGACAACTATATGACATATGCATTTCCGGTCAGTCAATGTTGCTATATATCATTTTTCTTTTATTGACGTACAATAGTGTGTAATGTTTAGATTGTCATATTTTTGCAGCATGACGAGCTTAAACCTATCTCTAAAACTTTCACCAACTCCCTGAGTGAGCTGGGAAATTTGAAGGTAATGATATCTCTATTTAAGAACGGAAGAAGAAAATCAGTCAGAAAACTGTGGAAATAACTGTTTACTGCTGCAGCTTGAACACTTGCCTCAAGACTATAATGGCTCTGCGCTTACACTTATTGAATCGCTGTCTAGGTATGTGTATTCAGCTACCACATTGAGTTGTTAGTTTATGTAATTCTGTTTTTATTCAATTTGTCCTGTTTATGATGAGTTCATGTTGTCTATCTTGTTGATGTGGAAACTGATCCATATTGTTCTTTATTTTATTAGCCTTGTTATTATGGGAAATAACACTGAATTTGAGAGGGCAGTGCTTTGGCTTTCAGAAAATCTGACATTTGATGTTGATGCACGCATAAATCTTTTTGAGGTAAATATTTCGACTTGGTTTAAATTCTTGAGTCCAGAGTTTTGTGTGACACGATGTTAGTTTGCTCTAATTTTGAAAAGGGGATTGCTTAAATTTCTTCGGAATGATATTGAAAAATATTTTTTTCTAAACACTTGAATTCTTAAGCACTATATAATGTGGTTTCCTTATCACTTGATTGTAATCATTCAGTGCAACATAAGAGTTCTTGGAGGACTTGTCTCTGCTCATTTGCTTTTATCTGATTCTTCAAAGAAGTTGTTACAAGGGGCTTACAACAATCAGCTGCTAGTTCTGGCTGAAGATTTAGGGAAACGCTTCCTACCAGCATTTAATACGCCTACTGGATTGCCATATGCATGGATTAACTTAAAGGTATGCATAGAGCATTCAAAGTCTGTCATTCTGTAAATCTTTTATTTAGAGGGAAAGGCATCAGCTTATATGTTATTTTCATTTAATTTGGTTGGTAAGCTTTTGAACGTTTGAAGATAAGTATGTTAATATTAATCCTGTAGTCAACAGTCAAAAGTTCTTATTGCATCATTAATTTAAAGAAATACATTTCCATGTCCGTGTCACATTTCCAGCTCGTTTTCTGCTGTCCACCAGAGCTGCTGTGTCACTAGATGTTGTCCTTCCCATTTCCAACTCAACAAGATGAGCCCATCATTGAATTCAATATTAGTCACTTTGAGGTGGGGGGGTATGAATTTTTAGGTTAGTCAATCCATCCAGGCATGCCACCCCTCTCCATTGATCTCTACCAATGTTCTGGCATGAAACTGTGCACCAGTCAACCTTTTCAGTAATTCCTCCCTCCACAGATCAGCTTGTCTTCTGTATTAAGTTCTACCACAATCCATTGTGTTTCGGTTCCACCACTCGAACAGGCTGTTTAACCTTGTCTCTGTTGTGTGTGGTGGCCATCTTTGTCTCTGTTTCTGTCCATTTGGTCCTGGTGCGGTGTGTATTGTTCTGTCCCATCTGTGTTTGTTTGCCTTCCTGTCTGTTTGACTCTGTTTTGTCTTTCTGTTTATATCTCTGCATGCATTGACATATTGTTTTAGTGTATATACTTGCATGACATCTACTTACAATGTTCACGACACTGTTTGAATTTTAACTTTGGCTCTGGTAGGGCTGTTGGTTGACATTTTATGAGCCATTTTCAAGTCCATTAAGACAGATCAAGTTTTTCCCATGCTGTCACACTTTTCAAAGGTTTTTGCTTTTCTTCTACAGTTTGAAGTTATTCATGTGGTTTAAAGCTTCCAAAACCGTTTTGATAAATTTGAAAAGGTTTGGGATCCACTATAAATATATTTAATGATGTTTTTTCTCTTGTTGGGCATCTTTCTTTCAATGTCTCTTCACCTTGGTTGTGCAACAGCCTATCTTCCGATTGTGCATCATTCTTATGTTATGTTTCCATGGCAATGATTATTTTGGTGCTTCTTTTGTTATCTCTTCAGCAGTCAACAGTTTTTGGGATGGTTCATTTCGTTATGTAGTCTCTTCTCTTCAGCCATTTGGTTTATGAACTTTACTTTTAAATTATTTTCCTTGTTAAATGCAGTTATTTTTAACAAGCTGAGAGCTTAGTAAGTTTTAGCTTCAGAAAATGCTAAGTCCAATTATGTTAGTAATGTTATTAAGTTGTGTTTCAATACATCTAATAGTTCCACATCAAGAATCGAGTCCAATAACAATTTAAATTTACCTTTCTCCAAGACGTCTTTTAAAGACAAAATCGTGATGAATATGTGAACTCCAACTTGGATATATAGTTTGTATGTATATATGTGATAACAAATAAATATTTTTTAAGTATATTCAGTTATAAATATATCTCTAAATATCTTAAAGTTGGATAGGTACAGGCTGAGCATTATAGGTGTACTGCACAAGATCATGATCTTGCCAATAGGTTAGCATAACAACCAACATTAGGTTATATCTCTTTTGTTCTTTACTACATTGATTCTGATGGAATAAAAACGGTTAAACTTTTACAGTTCTGTGCCAGACCACCAGTTGTGGCCATGAGATGATGCCTCTAAATGCCATAATAGATAGATAGATATTCATTTCTATATGCAACATTTACTTTTATTTATAAAGTATATTATACTTTAAAATAAAGTTTACTGATAGAGAAATAATTAGTTTTTAAATTGCAAAGAATTCTGTAGACTTGATATGTGTAAAGAGAACTTTAGATCCAACTGTTGAATCATTTAATGCTCATAGAAAAGTTGTTGAATGGAATTAGTTTGGTCAGATTTTCGCTTGGAGTATGTGATTCTCCCATCTATGCATACATCAAAGACTTTAGACTATAAGGTGTTAATCTTGTACCTGAACCATTTAATTCAAATATTTAGACATAAAAAATTATAGATTGTGGTCTGTTGCATTTTCTTTAAACTTTTTGTACTCTTTTAAAATGATATATAACTCCCTACCAATGCAAAATATTCTGTACACAGTATGGAGTAATGGAGAATGAGACTACAGAAACAAGCACTTCAGGGTGTGGTGAGAGGTCTAGCTTAGTGTTTTAAGACTAGGGTATAGTAAAATGATTTAAGTTGCTTCTAATTTTCCTTCTTTCAGGTTCCCTGATTCTTGAAATGGGTGCTTTATCAAAAATGACTGGCGACCCCATATACGAATCAGTAGCTTTACGTGCTCTTCGCAAGCTGTGGAGTATGCAGAGCTCATTAAAACTATTTGGAACCACATTGGACGTGGCAACTGGGCAATGGATCGAATATTCATCAGGAATTGGAGCTGGTAGGTTAACTCTGATCCACCAGGGATATTCTCACTGGTTCGGCTCATTGGATAGTGCAGTATATAATCTACATGTTTATTGTCTGTTGAAAGTATTTGATAAATTTAGTTATTCTAAACTTTCAAATGCTAATGACTGGACTTCATGTTTCTTTTGTTGGATTTTATTTCCCTGGGTTATTTTAGGGGTTGATTCCTTCTACGAGTATCTTCTCAAAGCCCATATCCTTTTTGGGAAGGAGGACTTTTGGAAGATGTTTCACTCTGCTTATGTTGCTGCACAGAAATATTTCAGACACGGTGCTTGGTATCACACTTGTTAAGAAAGTCTTTGCTTTTTGTTTATGCTGTCTAAACTGTACTTTTATACAGTACTTGAAAGGTGCTAATGGGAGAATGTGATCAACAATTGTAACCTGGATTGGTTGGCCTAATGCAGGTACCATGAAGCTGATATGAGGACTGGAAGAGCAACTTATTGGCAGCTTACAAGCCTTCAAGCATTTTGGCCTGGCCTACAGGCTAGTAGCCGGACTTCAAATTTTACTTACTTAAAAATTAGGTTTGATATCTTTCTGAGTTTGTAATTGCATATGGCTTATGGAAAACAGGTTCTTATTGGGGATGTTATGGCTGCTAATTCCTCTCACCGTGAGTTCTTCCATGTGTGGAAGAGATACGGAGTGCTACCAGAGAGGTATTTTCTGATTTTGCCATCAATCTGTAATTCGGTTTTTGCTCTTACAGTACTATATGATATATGTATCACATTGAATCATAAATCCAAATCCGTGTAAAAGGTATTTGCTGGACCACCAGATGATTCATCCTACTGAAAAGTATTATCCCTTACGTCCTGAATTAGCTGAGTCAACGTTCTACTTATATCAAGCTACTAAAGGTCTGATAGTTCTTCCATCTTTTTATTTTAAGTTTGTCGATATTGAGGCATTAGGTTCAGCTGCTTCTAAAATAGTATGCTCTTGAAAAGAGTGGTGTACATGTAAATACTTTTTTCCATGATAGAAAGGGTTTCAAACTCTAAATTTAACAAGAAAGCTATTAGCATATAGCAACATTTCAGTCAAATAATCTGTCAGCTAGGCTTCTTCATCCTGTAATACATTAGTACTTGACCTAGAACTTTATTATAAAAATGAGTATTATCTTGGTATTTTCTATCAACACGGACATCATAACAATATCACAATTATTCGATTTTACTAAATATATTATCTTTTAAATTTAATCTCTATAACATCAATAAAGAGAATCCTACCTGACCAATAATGATATATTCAACCATTATTAATTTCAGATCCATGGTATATTGAAGTCGGTGAATCAATAGTGAATTCCCTTAATTTATACACCAAAGTTGAAGGTGGTTTTGCAAGCATTAAGGATGTGACAACTATGCAGTTGGAAGATCATCAGCATAGTTTTTTTCTTGCTGAAACGTGAGACCTTTTCTTCCTCTTTCATAATGCTAAGGTTAAAAATTATGAAACAAAAGAAGCAAATGGGGATTTTTCTCAAGTAATTATTGTATTTCAGATTTTCTGATTAGATCATGTGTTTTCTTCAGGTGCAAATATTTATATCTTCTGTTTGACGATTCGTTTGTACATGACAATAATTACGTATTTACAACTGAAGGTCATCCTCTTCCGGTACTCAGCAATTGGCATGAAGAGCTTCCAGAAGCTTATGTTCCAACTAATTGGACTTCTGTGAAGGTATTTTTACAATGTAGTGCTTGTTGATTTTTCTTGTATAGATAAGTGAAAAAAGTGTGATAAATCTCCTAAAGTTTTCCTCATTTGCAAAAACCTCTATAAACCATAATTACGTCATTAGATCCTTCCATCCACACCTGCTGTTGGGTACTCTAACTGAAGAGTGTTTTGGTAAAATCTTAGCCTCCATCCTGATCATTTATAAATATATCCTCTAAAATATAATTTTATCAATTTTTTTACTTCATAATATGAAAAAGGAGGGAAAATTAGGACAGAGGGACAAAACTTAGATGTAGTTATTTAAGTGTTTTTTGTGCTCTCCTATCAGAATTGAAGTTTCATATTGACAACTTTTCTTGAATTTATGCAAACCTTTTGTTACATCTCATGCCAGCTGTTTCATCTATTTACTTGTAGTTAGAGTTAGAGTATGTTTGGCTTCTCCATAAACATTTTATATGTAAGATGAGAGCCTCTACAAATTAGTTTTTACCCAAGTTAATTTTAGCTACTAGATTTCATTTCATTTTTTATTGATACTTTTTTATTTTAATAGTACTTTTAAAGAAATTTATCCAATCATAGCCTTGATCAGTTCTATTTGTTGATCGTATATATGGATAGCCTGTACAAGATAACGGCGCATAATGGCTGGCTTGAAAAATGCTGACACTATCTCTAAATGTATGCTTATAGTTTTTATTGAGAAATCTAGGGAAAAGGTTGACTCTAAACTTGAGTTTGGTGATAAACATTGAAATCAAAGAATTTTTGCTTTAGTAGGAGTAAGATGGAATCTATGAGGTACTATTTTAACTAGAAACAAGAGGACGTTTGGGACGATGTCATGCTACAGGTATACGTTTAAGCTCATAGGTTTTAATATCACTAAACAATTGGAAAATTAATGAAGACATCACATAGGATACATGTTGGGTCGTTGACACAGAAAAATACTGGGATTTATTTGCGACTAATTAGTACTTACCAAACCCAATGGTAGCTTTTATTGCAGTGCTAATGTGACTAGTTAATATTGAGCTTTAAAGGGATAAGAAAATAAGGGGGGAGTAGTAGGAAGAAGTATGTTAAGATAGATATTTGGTTACACAAGAAGTGACATGATACAAAATGATTGCATACAAGGAGATATTGGATAACACCTGATGAGAAATAGCAAAAAAAATGGTAAAGGAGGTTTGAACCTTCATAGCGTAGTAGAAGCATCAATGAGAGTAGATTGCTTGGATTGCAGTTTTATGAAAAAATGGGTAGAAGGAGATTAATGTGGACCACTCATTAGGATTACTGTATCTCTTTAAATCTTAAATTATTTTAGTGTATTTGCTACTTTATCTTTCCCTATATCGATAAGATCTGCACATTGTAATAGAATCCCTGATTTAAGATCCTTAGCATTATTATTTTTTATTGAGAAAATTTTCAATTATGATTCAATTATTAAAGATTCTTTTATGTTTATTTTATTAATTAGGATATTTGTTTGATAGGGTACTACTCTTTAAGGATGTCTTTATGTTTTATTTTATCAATTAGGATAATCGTTAGCTTTTATCTTATCAATTTGGGATATCTCTGTAGTCTGTTTAAAAAGAAAGTCTGATTGGAATATTATCATGATAAATTTTCAGAAAAACTCGTGAGTAGGAATTCTATGAAGGATGAGTCAGCATTGGTTGGAAGAATGATTCTTCCATTTTTAGACTTGTGACTGGATCCTTCGTAAAAGTTCGTAATAGAGATCAACAATATTGGAGAAAAATATTATAAGGATTTCAAAACAACTAATATTCCTGTGAATTAGTTTTCAACTGGATCAAATGACATCGTGTGATCCACATAACCTTGTCGCTCTCATCTAATGGATAAAAATATTGTAATTATTGAACTCTTCCAAAGTAACTTCATGGCAGGTGGGGTGAAAGGATCCATTAGTGTAATTGTTGTAGTTTAGGACTAATTCAAACAATTTTAGAGCTCTTGATGGCAATTTGCAAATAGGTCGAAGTTGATGACCTTTATATACAATTTTCCCAAACCAACACATTTTTTTTATTTCTGTTTCTTCCATTTCATTTGCACATGATGCTGAAAAAAAAACTTTATTCTTAGCTGGCACTACAAAATAGAGTCTATTGGAAAAGAAAACAAGACTTTCAAGAAGTTGTGTGGTCGTGAACTACACAAAACACTTAAAAATTGAATATTTATCTTACTGTGCAGAGGCAACCAAGAGTGAGTCGAATCAGCTCAATGTCTCTGCAAGTGTGTCCTGCTTTGAATTTAAAGTCAGGTCAACATATTGAGAGTGCTTGCCACATCCCCGATGCTCGTAGTGACTTCAGGTGTTTGACAGACGAAGATTGTGGAGTTGATGCCACTACATGCAGAAGAAGATCATGCAGTATGGCTGGTTTTTGTGGGTTATGGCTCTTCATATGATACCATATTTACAGGAATTTTTTTAGGATAAAAAACATAAGTGAAAATTTCATTATACAAATAATAAATGCAATGGTGTGGCATCTTTGTCAACCATTAATTAGCACCCGTCTAATGTTACAGGAGTAAATTGGTAGGTAAACACTTGACCAGTTTTGTTTAGAAAGAGTGTTAGCTTTTATTCTGAGGCATAACATGAGTTCATTGTATTTTCCCATTACAGATGCCTTAATTTGATGCAGTGAAAATTTTTATTTACTTCCTCATGCTGCTCTTATCCTTTCCATTTTAAACCTACCAAGTTTGTATTGGAGAAAGAAAACAGTAATCGAAGCTTGACTTAAATGATCAAACAAATTATGGTGATTTATAATTATTTGAAGGTATATTTTTTTTTTCATCAACAGTAGTGTTTCTAAATTAAACTTTATTAGGTAAGGGTACTCTGATTGCTCATTGTAATTTTTTCCTCTTAATATGAGGAAAAAAAAATTACAAGACGAAATCTAGAAAATCTTTCAATATAATCAATAGGAACTCTAATAAGTCTTCTTGTAGGTACTTGATATCATGAAGTGTCTGAAAACATCATCATAAAGTACAAATTGACACAATAAAAATAATTTCGTATTGCTTCATCAGAACATTTTTAAATACTCATAAAAGGGTCAATGATGAAGTGAAAAGAACCTGAAAAACTACTAGATGGTTAAAGAGTTACTTCTATTCCTCAATTACTGCAGTCTATGATTTTTATACAGATTAAGAACACTGATAAATATCTTTTATTATTATAAATTTACTAAATTAACTCTTAATAAGTATTATCTGCTCCATAAGTAATATATTACATTTTCCAATGCACATTCAGAGATGTTGAAGCATTGTATCCGTTCACAATCCTTCATTATGAATTTGAATCAATATTCATTCAATGAATAATTAAAAACTTCACAATGCTTCGGCTCATCATGAATTGACCACTCAATGACTTAATATAATCTGACTTATTTATTAATAAGACAAAAAAAAATCGAATTTAGTTTGGTTCCCTACATATTAATATGTTAAATAAATTAATTTACTGGTTCACTTAATAACAAATTTTTTTCTTTGATCTCAAAAGAAAAAAACAAATTTTTTTAATTGAGATTTAAATAAAATGTAATCCAAATACAATTCAAAATGATGTTAAGTTTCATATACAATTCAAAATAAAAAACAATACAATAAAATCTAAAATCATGTTAAACTTCAAATACAATCCAAAAGCACAAAAATACAAAACAAATTACTATCTAAGATTAAATCATTGTTGTCATTTATTCATCTATAATATAAGAGCCTTGAATGGATAAATTCATAATATAGAAGAGTTTAAATTTAGGACTTTCATTTTTTTAAATATAATTTAAAATTTATGGGTAGATTGGTGAACTAATGGGACTCGAACTTGTAGTGGAGTGGATTGGTGTACGGGTTTTAACCCTTTTTGACAACACTACAATAAGACACATTTTTTTCACCTGATAGGAAGACTCATATTGGAAATTAAATAAAATGTACTACATAGTTAAAGTATTTAAAGTCATTATTTTCCTATTATGTGAGATTAACTAATTAATGGACACAACATGTAAAATACATTAATCCTTATACAAATGTAATCTAATTAGGGTGGTGAATTGGGAAGAACAAATAAAATTAAACATGTTTTTAATCTCTAAGTTTTGACGCAAAATTGAAATTTGTTTTTGTATAAAAATTTGATACATTTTAATCTCTAAACTTTAAAAATAAAATAGATACAATTCTTTTAATTTAGTTATGTTAAATTTTTTTCATTTGTCAAACAAATTTTCCAACTAACATTGAAACGAGAATATATTTAATTGTATAAATAATTCAAACATCAATATAAAATGTATTTGATACTTTAAAAAAGTTTAGTAGTAATTCAGTTAAAATATCTATATTCATTCGTTTTTAAAATTTAAGAATAAAATCGTATTATAAATTTTAATTTTGAAAAAAAATTTAAAAACAAAAAACATATTAAACCTAACAAAATAAAAACACTCGGTAAAATGTTAAATTTCATTATCAGTTAATTCATAAATATAATTTATCTACAAGACAACATACTTAGTCATTTGTGAAATAATGTGATTCAATTCTAATTCACTCCTGTTAATAAAAGAATATCTGCTTATAAGTAATTAAATTCAAAGAGTTTTATGTTTCTTCAATCCTTATTAAACAACTTCTTTAAAATTTAGACATCTCCCTTTTAGTGTTTGTTTTTAAATAAACTTTATTTATGGCCATGACATCATGTGATATGGAAAGAAATGCATTATTTTGCACTCAGCACATTCACATGTCATCTTGGTTTTCACGATTCTATCACAATTTCTCAATACTCAATAAAAATTGTAAAGATAAATGTAGTTACCACTTCTTTATTACATTAGTTTACTCATATTTATACATACTTAATATTTACTATACTTTTATCAGCGTTACTTTTGTGGCAACAATTCACTCTGAGTTTTCTATCCTTTTATTTTTAAAAAGATCAGACATTAATTTAAAGAGACTTGAATTGGGTTGATATTAGTCTAATTATCAGTCCAACTAAAAAAAAAAGAATTTGAATTTATCTTTTTCTTATTTAGTAATTTGAGTTTATCTAAACCAATATAATTAGGTTGAGTTATTGAGTTAGTAATTAAAATAACATCTACCCTTTTATTTTTTAGAAGTTAATACAAAAAATCTCTTAATTCCAATATTTTTTAATATTTATAACATAAGAACAATACTTTAAACAAAATTATAAACAATAATTCTTAAAATAATTAGATACCAAAATGATAATCACAAATCTATCTTGCAACTCGTTGAATAGTCTTAAGAAAAAATGTAGGAATGAAATATTTACTATGTTATATTAATATGATTAACTATAAAATAATTTTCTTTACAGTCTAAAATTGGTAGATAAATAATATATTTATTATGTAATTGAGTTGGACAGAGTATATCATATTTAAGATTCATAAATAGATTAAAAACGTAGTTGAATTGGATTATATATAACTCATTACAATCCCTTAAACAACTCCTTTAAAATATCACGTAATATAATACTTCTAGCTTTATAAAAAGTATCTTTTAAATGTTATTCTAACTAATTAAGCTTACTGTGATTAAAGTAAATATTCTCATTAGGATGAGTAAAACTATATTTAGATTTTTTTTAAGTATGTTTCAAATTTGAATCTTATAAATGTAAAAAATAATATTGAAAAAAAAATCTCATTAACAATATATAAAAAGTAACATCAATAAAGTCAATGAATATTTTGCACCAATTCTTAATATCCTCCTCTGATATTTTTCTTTTTATTTTGTATGTTGCAATACTGTTTTTGTGATGTTTTGGTTGACAAACATTGTTAGTAGGTCCAAAAATTGCATACTTTAAATTGCACATGTATGAATAAGGAGCCTAAGTGGGAGCTTAATACTCTATGAATATAGATCAACATCATAACTATTATTTATGCAACTATATATAAGGTAGGAACTAACATCTGCAATCCAAAAGTTATATATGGATACACAGTGTACGTTCAAATATATAATCATTTTAAATAATAAGGTAATGATACTTTGAAATTTAGAATGTGACAAATTTTTGACATTGTCAAGTGTCACATTCTGGGTAGTTCACGTGTTTTAAAAAATAAAATGACAAGATGACATGAATTCATTGTGGAGTTCAAAACAAGTGTCAGATTCAAAGATGCTTTCTTGGTGCTAAAAGTTAGCCTAAACTACCCAGTTATTTGTACATGGCTACTATTTTCCTTTCTGCACCATCACTTAAAAAAAAATGTTTCCTTCAGGATGGACTTCGATATAAATGTGTTCTTAAATGATAATTAATGAATTTTATTCAATAAAATTGGTTAAAAATAAACTGTGGAAGTGGCAGATTCAAAGATGTCGTGCTAAAAGTTAGCCTAAACTACCCATTTATTTGTACATTGATCTCAAGTCTGTTACTACACATTGAATTCACTTCATTCTGTCATTTTATTTTTTAAAACACATTGACCACCCAGAATGTGACACGTGACGGTGTCAAAAATTTGTCACATTTTGGATGTCAAAGTATCATTACCCTTTTAAATAAATGGACGGAACTTAAAGGATAAACTTATAGCAAATAAAAAAGAAGATGAAATTACAATAAAAATGTTTTTTCCACTCTCACCCTCTATTGCCTAATTTCTCCAACCCTACTCCTCTAGAACCCAATTATTTGGAACATGTTCATGAAGACCTACAATCTTTCTTCTAGATATGCACTGAGAGGCAACCTTCTACTTCAACGGAACATTGTCCCTTAATTGCAAATGAAATTTTCACAAGTGATCTATGATTTTCTCTTAATTCTGATTAATCTTATATCTTTTTTAATTTTTAGTCATTTAGTTGTTTGATTCCTAAATTTAAAAATATTTTTTTTTAGTTTTTATACTTATCATTAGTTTTTAAAATGGGTTTGGTCTAATAGATTGACGTGTGATTTATGATTCAGATTAAATCAAATTTAAAAAAATAAATAAATGAAATGATGTTTCACTATATTATATTTTTCTTTTTAATCGGCTTCATTTGGTTTAAAAAAAATAAATATAAAGTAGTTATTTTAAAAATTTTGCTTACGTTATATATATATATATATATATATATATTGGAACTGAAATTCAAACTAAAAAATACGCTAATTTTTTCAATTTTTTTTAAAATCTCACTGTTTAAAATCATTTATGTGAGAAAAGGTGTATGATTGATTTTTTGAAATCGAGACCATATAACTTTATGATTTGAGTTTACTCAAAATTAAAATCATCAAATTTAATAAATTTTCAAAAGGTTTAATTGTTTGGATAATTCTTACTTTTAGAACAATATGCTTATTTATTTCAGTTCGGTCCACAATTGCATTAAAGTGCATTAATATGTGATTTTTTCAGAAATCACATTAATTATATGGTGATGTAGTAAAACACATTTTGTAACCAGTAAAAAGTGTAAATGTAGTGTGGAATGATATGGGTAATGATATTTGACACTCAAAATGTGACAAATTTTTGACATTGTGACGTGTCACATTTTGGGTGGTCCATGTGTTTAAAAAAATAAAATGACAGAATGAAGTGGATTCAATGTATAGTAACAGACTTGGAATCAATGTACAAATAAGTGGATAGTTTATGCTAACTTTTAACACGACATCTTTGAATCTGCCACTTGTTTTGAACTCCACAGTTTATTTTTAACCAATTTTATTGAATAAAATTCATTAATTATCATTTAAGAACACATTTATATCGAAGTCCATCCGAAGGAAACATTTTTTTAAAGTGATGGTGCAGAAAGGAAAATGGTAGCAATGTACAAATAATTGGATAGTTTAGGCTAACTTTTAGCACCAAGAAGGCATATTTGAATCTGACACTTGTTTTGAACTTCACAGTGAATATATGTCATTCTGTCATTTTATTTTTTAAAACACGTGGACCACCCAGAATGTGACACGTGGCGATGTCAAAAATTTGTCAGAGATGTCAAAGTATCATTATCCCTTTCTCTTTTATCGTTTAAGAGCTGCTAGTGCTGCTTGCATATCTCTCTTTTTTTCAAGTAAATCTCAACCTTTCTTTCTTGGAACAAAATTGCTTGGTAATTTCCCAGTAGAGAATTTGTTAAATACTATAAAATTGCTTCTCTTCTTTGCGGTTGGAATGCTCAATTCATAAGATTATTTTTTTTTTCTAAACTCTAATCCTAAATTTTCACATCAAAAAAACCCTTATGGATTACACAAAAAAATTAGAAAGAAGCATAATATTTGACCTTCAATGAAACTTACTTTGTAGTTACATAAAGGTTGATTTTGTACTTTGACTTTGCCGTCAATAAAATCAATAATTTCGTTTATCTTTTTCTCTGTTTGAAACCATGTGTCAATTTTTTTCCTAAACACTAATCCCAAAATTTCAGGTTGATGCATGAGTTAATAGAATATTTCGTTTATTCTTTTATGTTAATTTTTTTAAATTTTTATATTCTCATAAAAAAAAGGAAAAAAAATCTTAGTTATTGTTGTTCTCCTCTTATCTTTTCCTTACTCACGTGCACATCCATGTTCTTTGTTATAACTATTGCACTGCGTGACCTTTGATACCACATTTGCCGTGCCTCCATCTCCCACACCTTTGTTGCCAAGGACACTCAAGCTTGTTGTTAACGTTTTCTTGTTCCTTTTTCAAAAACATTAATTATCAATAGTTATGAAGATTAAAAACATACCCTCACGATTTTTTTTATGAACATGTTGTAATATTTTTTTATTTTTAATTATATGCCAAAAATGGTTCGTTGACCCACGGCTCTAACATAGGATAAAGCTAGGCCAACAATTTATGGCGTCTTTTAAAATATAGATCAATTGGGTTACAAATTTTTTATTCTAACCATTGAAACCAGACTCTGTGTGTATATTTTTTTAGTATGATTAATAAAAAAAAATAAGTTTTTTGTAATTATAAATGTTTAAAAATAAGGAAACTTTTTCTCATCAAAGTTCATCACTTTTTTCTATTATTAACGCTTTTATATTTGAAATTCTTCTAGTTTTAATACTATGAATTCAATATAACTAGTGCATCTTTAATCTTAATGATGAAGGGTTTATGATGTTCATTTCTTTTAAAGATATAACTTTAAATGAATAAGAAAAGAAATTTGTAGAAATAGGTTAATGTAATTTTTTTATTATTAGAAATTCATCTCTCTAAAATTATGAGTTAAGGAGAATTTTATTTTCATAATAGATTATAAAGTAAATATTAGTAGATGAAGATGTTCAAACATATTCTTGATCAAAGTAATTTTTTAAGTTTCTTGATGTTGTTTCCAGTTTTTTTTTCTTTCCTTTGGAATTTTTACTAAAGGGGTGATGATGTTGCAGGGTTAAAATTATCGGGTGTTTAGTGGCTCAATTTAGACCTCTGTAATATTTTGGAGTTGTTGGCTAGTAAATACACATCTATTCACTTTTATATTTAATGGGATTTTTTATACACTTAGTTGACTTTAATTGAATTCAAGATATTTGAAATTAGAATATATTTAATTGAATTTTTAAATAATTTTTTCATCTTTATCTTTATTTTTGAATGATTATTTTTATTTGTTTTAATTTAAATTTTTAAGAAAATTAATACAATTACTCGTTAACATTGTACTTACACATTTAAAATGTGTTTTGTAAACGCTCATGCAAGAGGCATGAATGCGAAAGAGGTATGAAGTGCAAGAAAGACACAAACAAAAGAATGACTCCTGGTAGACTTTAGGGGTACATGAAAGAATCGAACATACATCAAAATGAAAGGAATCTAGAGACTATATATGTATGAGACTATACGACTCCATGGTTAAGCGCCTAGAGTAATTTAAAGATGGATAACTTTCTAGAAAGTTTTTCCGGAAAATATACAAGTGAAGACAAAACATATATTAATGTGTGAGGACAATTAATATTCCTTGTAAGTTGTGCAGACGTGACATGTTTTGTTATGTTTTTTTTTTACTTTTTTTATTTTTTAATTTTAAAAAAAATTATTATGTATCAAAGTAATGTCATATCAAATAAAAGTGGTATTGTGATATAATTGTGTCAATGTCTCACCGTTATGTTGATATCATTATCTCCCTCTTTATATTTTATTTTATCTCAATTTAATTTAAATTCTATTTTAAAATTAAATAATTTTGAAAGATTAAATTAAAATCGAAACAATAATATCTCATATAAAGTGACACAACATTAATTTAATATAAATTAAAAAACTAAAAAAATATTTAAAAAATAAAAGAAATTCCAACTTATCCGTAACATATCTTTAATAATATTAATACAGTACTAATAAAAATATTTGATTCTATCATTTTTTAAATTAAAAATTAAATTAAAGTAAATAAAAGATTTACAATTTCGTTACAAGAAAGCAATAGAATGATATAGTTTTTTTTTTTTGGACTAAGGATTCGTACAGGACAGGGTGTACTTTCCCCCACGAAATAATTTATATTGTTTATGAAATCGTTTGGTGTCTGCTGATACTGAAAGTAACAGTGTCAGAGCGTCTCCTTGTTGTTCTACCAACTATTGAGATACCACTGCTTCCAGCCTTCATCCAGCTGTATGCAATTCATCATTTCACCTCAATAACTTCATTCTTATCTCTTTGCATTCAACCAACTTCGAATCAAACAAACATATTTTCTTCACCAAAATTGCATATAAATGATACATGAAACTTCATACAAACAAATGAAAAAAACAAAAAAAAACTTGTGCACCATTACCAGTGACTAAAATACTGGAAGTCCGGTTCCATATTTTCTTATACTATAATCTTAGTAAGTCCCTTATTATTTTATATAGATTAAAATAAATCCTAGGATATAAAAAAAATGTTTTCCTTATTTACATAATAGTAGTTAGTAAGATATATATGAAAAAATCGTACACACTGAAACAGTGTACTTACCGGCTACCACTGTGGCAGACAATGACACGTAAAACATGAGCTTTTTCTTTCTGGCATTTGATGGATTAAAATCTCTTTAAAAATAGGCTTACAAAGAGCCAAAGATTAGGCATTTTGGTATTTTCAAGTTGCAAGATGTGATTTTTTTCACTACCCTTTTGCCTATATAAATGCTAGCAAGTAGAGTGAGCAAATCACTAACACTCTAGCATCTGGAGACACAATTTCTTCTGCAATGGCATTACGGGAGCTTCTACTGCTGGGGATATTGCTACTGGTTTGTGTTGCCAAGGTGGACAAATTAACATTACCATTGTCTTTCAGATATTCAGATCTTCAAATCAAGTTCTTTTTGTTTACCATTAGGTAAAAAAGATGAGACTGACCACTTTCCTTCTTTCGTTATTGTTTTGCATTGCACAGGTTTCATCTGATGCTAACACGGAAAAAGAAGAACTTGGCTTTCCTGATGACCCTGTATGTTTTATTTTCTTGGAAAATATCAGTCAAAATATTTCTTTATTATTTTATATTTTCTGTGGTCGATGTAACCATATACTTATAAAATCCTTACTGGAACTCTCTTCAGCTTACAGTGAGAGACGGGAACAGAAGGCTAATGCAAGACATAGGTAAGCATGACAGAAGCAATGTCTAAGCATGGAGCACTCATTTCCAAGTTTCATTCTCATAATTGTATAATAAATAGTTACTAAGTTGTTTGGGTTTGTACACAGATTGTGGAGGGTTGTGCAAAACAAGATGCGGTGCTCATTCAAGGCCAAACTTGTGTCACAGAGCATGTGGCACGTGCTGTGTGAGATGCAAGTGTGTTCCACCTGGTACTTCTGGTAATAGGGAGCTCTGTGGGACTTGCTACACTGACATGACCACCCATGGCAACAAGACCAAGTGTCCTTAGACCTTAGCATCACTCCAATCTAGTTCAGTGCAAATATGTCTTCTGCTTTAGTACAAATGTCATGTGTAGACCTTTGTATTTCAAGACATCTCAGTCTTAAGATCTGTTTTTGTTTTTACCTTTTCTAATAATGTTATCCTACTTTTCTTTAACCTAGTACACACCACAACTCTTCTTAATTCTTCTTCCTTATCATACTCGATAAATATCATATAACCCGTCGATTTCGTGGTTGAGCTCCTGAATATAAAATGTTAGGTTTATATTTATTAACTTATTTTAAATATAAATATAAATAAATTGGAGTGTTCTTTTTTTATCGTTAAATATTATTTGTTAATATTTTATTAGTCGTGAAAGTTAAATTCATCCTCTTTATCATCTTTTCTTTCAAATTTATCAGATTAATTTTATATCTCTTAAAATTCATTCAAATTTATTAAATTAATTTTGTAACTCTTAAATCTTAATAGGAGAGTTGAATCCAATTACTTTCTCATCAGTTTTTACAATTTTATCACCAGGTTATCTTATAAATATAATAAATTGGAGTGTTTTAAGTTATGATCTTATGAATTAATCGGATATTACTTTGTTGATGTAATGAAAAAACTAAGAGGTTTAGGGGTATTTTTATCTTTTTATTATAAATTTAATAAGGGGTAATTTAGGGTCTATGGGTGTTATCAGGACGTAGGAAGAAAAAAGAGAGATACAGAAAGAAGCAGCCTTTGGAATATGGTTGGGGCTATATGAAAGCAACGTTGGGCTATCTTCTTTGATCTATGTCAGCCCAGCCCACTTGTTGGAGCATCCACCTTTGGTGTTGAGTGTTAAATATTGGACCTCAAAAAATAAATTAGCTATAAAATTCTACCTTTAAAGGTGAGAAATGGATTTGTTCACAGTTGGATTGATTCCACACTTTCAGTCTTGTTTAGTTTTTTATTATTATTATTATTATTAATTTCAATGAAATTAATTTAATAAATTGGTTAGTATGGATTCACTATGAGTAATAATAATTTTAATTTAATTTATTATTATTGTACGTGTGTTTCATGTTATCAACAATTCCATACATCTCATTGAATTAATTTATTAGTTTATTAAAAACAATACAATGAGTAATAAAATAAATATCAGATTACCAGAGGTGTCAAGTAGGTTTAGAATCTATAGATTGACTTTTATTCTTCCTAAAACTATGTTCTAGTTTTTTTTTCTTATTTAATTACAAGTTTTTTTAAAACCCTACTTCCAAAAGCTCCTTGTGAAGGTGGTTAGGATATTAAATTTTTCACTTTCTTTTTTTACTTCTTTGAGTGAACTATTACCTTACCATTAAATGAAATTGATTGAAGTGAAATAAATAATTAATAGAAATTAAGAATAAATTTAAGTCATATATTAAATAAAAATAAATAACATATAACAAAATGTATTATTTTAAACTTTCATGAGATTTTTGAAATTTGATTCATATATATGAGTCTTTCAATCAGCATTTCAACAATCTTACCCTGCACCTTCTTATTTTTCTATTATTTCAACTGTGCCTCTGTGAGAACCACAAAACCACTTATTGATCCATTTAGCAATTAAAAAGAAGTACATACCCATTATTCCAACTACTGCATTTCACATTCTGAAACCCTGCACTCCCTTTATATGTGGTATTTGTATGTGGTATCTGTATGTGTTGTTTGTATGTGTTAGGATGCATTTCTAGATTGGATGGGACGAAGGTAAAAAACCTTATCTGCAATGGTTGAGAGGACGCCAACATTGGAATAAATGCATTTTTGGATTGATGGGACAAAGGCAGTGGTTGAGAGTACGCTGGCGTTGGAAGAGCGGTTGCAGAGGTTGTCACACTTGATAGTGCAGTTGAGTTCGCCGTTATTGGAAATGCAGTTCACCATAACCGCAGTTGGAAGTGCGGTTCATACCAATATATACTATCTTTTTTCATATTTAAATATAACTAATTTTTCTTAATTTCAAAATTTTAATTTGTTTGTTAATTCTTTGAATTTATAATTATTTATTAATATTTTATTTTTCAATATGAATTATTATTTAAATATTTGTTGTATTTTTTTTTTAGTTTTTGATTCATTTATTAATTTAAATTTAATTTGTTGTCTTTTGTGGTTTTTAATTTTTATCATTTTTTTAATTTATAATTTTTATTATATTTGATATTGATTTAAATATGATTTATAATGTAATTAATTTGAAATTTATATTTTAAATTTAATTTGTAATGTTTTTTGAAAGGGAACAGTGGAGAAATGAGATGGGATGCATGCAGGTGGTTATAATACAATCGTAGATTAAGGGTTGTTGGTAGTCGAAAAATCATTAAACTATCGTTACATTTTTTTTCAGATTTTATTAAATGAAGGGTATAACTGACAATTGAGAGGTACAAATGAAATAAGTGAAATGTAAGGAGTAACACTCTTTATATAATGATAATTTTTCTGAAAAAAAAAATAATTAAATAATTACCTTATATATTTTAAAAATATATTTACTTGGTAAAAAAAAATATTTAGGCAGTTAAAAATTTCAACATAGTATATTATTATGTAACTTTTCTATATAAGCAAACAATTAAATTTATTGAAACTTCTTACAAAGTCTATTTTAGTCTAATTAAAATATGTTTGTATATAATTTTTTAACAAATTAAGATCACTTAAATTTAAAACCAATTGAGAGTTAATTATATTTTTTATTTAAAACAAATATATTTTCTAATAGAAAGATCCACAGGTTAATCTGACTACATGACTTTTGTATATATTTTGACTCAACAGACTTTCTTAATTAAAACTTTTTGATCTTGACTAAAGTATGTAAGAGGAGGCTAAATTAACATATAATATCAATTATATAGAAGAAAAAAATGACGAATGGCATAAAAGAAAAGAAAAACACAGTTTCATTGTCGGGCTAAAATAGTCGTTTTTTTATATTTAATTTAATTCCAAATCAATAAACTTTAATCATTATATCTACTTACTTCAGATTTGGAATTAAGTATAAAGTAAATCGATTTAAATCATTCCATTAATCCTAATAATTTTTTATTTATCTAAAAATAAATAAAATATTTTAATATGATGCTAGATATTATCCAATTTGAAGTATTTGTCATAGTTTTGTGCTGTGACGATGGAATATGTAAACTGTTGGTGTATCTAAATAACTTTTATTTTAGCTTTAAAATTTAAAATTATTTTTTAAATTTTATAATCTTAGAAAATTATTTTAACATTACTTTAAACTTCTACAAATTAAATTTCATTAAAATAAAAAATATTAAAGAAACATAAATATACAATAAAGTATTTGATAATAAGAATACAAAATTTAAGCATATTATCACATAAACGATTTATAACCTTTTAATCTTAAAAAAAAAATTAATGATATTTTTCTAGGTATACATTAAAAAATATTATTTTATTAAATTACATAAAGTGATGAGTCAATTTTCAATTAAAAGTTAAACAAACTTGTTCTTCAAACAAACTTATTTATTTTAAATTATTCATACATGAAATATAGGTTTTTTTACTGTTAACTAAAACTTTAATTAGAAAACTGTTTTTCTATATACCTTTTTTAAAGATAATTTTACTCAAACATTAATAATCATTGTATATGCATACTGTTAAATAAAAATATCCATAAAGTTTCTTGGGGCAGTGTTCTAACTTTTAAAGATGTGCGTGGACTCTTATTTTGTTTGTTCTTTATCCTTTTGGGTTTGTGGGTCCATCTAACACCGGCCCATAACCCAATATGACGTCCGTCGGCCTATTTGATCACAGCCCACCCACCGACTCATGACGCATATCACGTGTTCTTTACGTTGTATTAATTATATTATCACTCGGAAGTGGACAAAAGAGAGGTATATAAAAAGCTATTAAATTAACAAAATGAACATAATAAAAAGTTGCTAATTTTAAGAATATTTTTTTACGATGTTAGATAAATTTTTTAATTATGATTTAAGTTAATAAAAAATAACTAGTAACACATTTTTATTTACTATTACAAATATTATAACTGTCTCAGTGATTTTATTATTTTTTAAATTACAAGTAATAAAACCCTATGTTCATTCAAAAATAATATATATATATATAACATTTCATTTTAATTATAATGTAAAACTATAAAATAAAATGTTACAAATATGACAACTAACAAAGATTTAACCTAGAATTTTCTTTTAACAAAATATTTACACCTGGTTAACAAAAAATCTAATTACGTCATTGTTTCACTCTCATCTCGCACGCTCGATCAATTGGAAGGATGTCCTCCTAAACTCACATCATTTAAGGTGATCATTGTAAAAAAGAAAACAAGCACACAGACAAAGACAAAAGGGTAAACTAATATTACAAAACTATCATATATTATATATATTTCACTTTCAAACTTAAGCACAACACCTAAACATATTTTAACATCTAGACTCAAATATTTGGATACATTCGTTATTGTTGTATTATGGTGGTTTGTATACTTGTAGTGGTGGAACAGTTGGCCCACCACAAGTTACTACACAAGATTGGTCCGTTAAAACGTCATTTGTTAAAGTAGAGCTCTCAAAGTAGGATCTCCTATTATCCTCACCACATGACTCACCATTCTCTACTTGGGAATGAATGATCATTAGAGTGTTAGGATAACCTCAAAATTGAGTTCTTGCAATAATACATACATTACTTGAAACAATAATTAAAAATTTCCTCCTCAAAATTATTTTCTAATCACATTTATCAACATTTATCAACATATATAATCTCACGTAAACCCCAACATACAATTCCAAAAATATTACTAAACCTTCATCAAAGTATTAAAACAATTCAAGCTCAACATGAAAAAAGAGAACAGAAAGCACTACCAAAACCAACAACAGGACACCTAGCATCAGGAACCTGACGCCTAACGCCAACACCACTAGAAGAGTAGTGCTCTAAAGATATCGCGCTTCGCCCCCAAGAGCATTTGCTCTCAGGTTTGCATCGCTCATTTCCTAAAGGGAGCGCTCAACGCCCAAATAATAATAGTGGGCTTTCTAGTTTGGAAACGTCGAGTGCTACTTAAGGCCGTCATACCAGATGACAACAACCTATTTTACTAATTTTGGTGCACCTTGGACCTATCTAAATGACCAATTTGGGTTCTTTAACACTAAGATTGATACAAAAGCATGTTTATAGGTGAAAATAGAGTACTACATTGCTCATTTGGTTGGAAATAAGACGCACTAAACCAACCCAACCACTCCCAAATCACTATAACCAATTCTACACTTTATAAATATGAATTTAGCAAACTAAGGGTCTAAAAAAGTCATAATTGACTCAAAAGCAAACCTCAAACCTTTAGTTTTAACACAAGCCTACTCTTATATTTTTACCTAGTAAAACCCTTAAAATGAACTAAAAACTCAATTTATTGACTACTTACCAACTTAACATATTTTTGATCAACTAGAAGTTTAGAAAAATTTTAAATGACCCTAAAGTAAACCCAATAACTCAATTTCTCCCAATTGACCATTACCTTAATTTCTGGCCTATCAAAACCACTTTTTAGATAAAAAAAAACCTACAATTCAGTCAATTCTTTACTTCTCAATACCACATCAGTTTTATATAATTTACACTCCAAAACAACATCATTCAAAAGATCATACAAGTACCGATTCACAACCATTCATAACATCATGAATCAATTAGCCAAACACACGCATTAAAACACAATTATCAATAAACAATCATTTCAAATTATAATAAAATCAATCGAACATCAACCTTACAATCTAGCAACCACATATCATACCTTTTAATTCGAAAATAAAGAAATCATTAGCTTCCTTTACCTAATAGAAAACCAAACCGTTCTAGAAAGTCTAAAACAATTTCGACATACAAAAGTTCCTATTTGCTCCTATGAACCACAGAAACACGATCAAGGTACACTGTTAGGACACTAATTAACAGAAAGTCTTATAGAAAACTCAAACTTAACATGCAAAACAAAGAAGGCTAGCGTATAAGGAGAAAACAAAACTAACCAAAGAAAAGAGCAGAATGCCAATTTATTTTATTGAAGAAGCCAATCGATTAGTCTTGAAGATCTCGTCGCTGTGATTACTCAGGCGGTCTCCGATCTTCAAAGAGATGAACACAAGAGTAAAACTTCTATAGAAAAGGATAGAACTCTAGAAAAGTGATTTTTAGAGAGATTGTATGTTTTAAAATAGTGAAATTCATTTCTTACAAAACTATTTATATTAAAACCTTTTATTATTAAAATAATTGAGTTTACTTATTTTTAAACCACTATCACTTCTAAAATAAAATTTTCTAAATCTTTAAAATATATATATATATATATATATTATCAATAAATGTTGAATAATATACTTATTTATAGAAAATGGTTAATCTATGATAAAACCAAAATTAGTAATCAATTTTGCACAATGATAAAACAATTCCTTTTCAAATTACATTCCTATAAGCAGAGACGGTTTAAGAATTCCCCACGTATTATTTGCCAACTATATGTAGTCAATTGATTTTAAATTTAAAATTCTGAACCAAAACTTTTTTAAAAAAAATCATTAATTGAAGAAGCAAACTGATTTACAAACAAATAGAAAGCAGATTATTTTTAAACCAAATAGTTTAGAGAAATAAAAATATTTAAAAAGTGAAAAGAAATGTATTAATTATTTTGGTGGTTGAAGTTTGGTTATGAAGGTGATGGAGGAAATGATTGGAAAGTTGTGTTTCTCCTCTCTGGGAAAGTGAGTTTTGAGAAATAATGTGTGTTTGTTTCTGCAATAATAATCGTCGGACCAGCTATGAGAGAAATAAGAAATATAAGAATATTAAGTGTAGATTTGAGTTGGAGCAGTTGAAAGTAGCAGCTAGAACTTATGTGGAGAAGAAAGAAGGTACGTGCGTGCATGTGGTGAAATGATAGAAGCATGTGTGCATGGTCACCTTCTTTAGAATTGCGAATACTCTAAGGAACTCCTGTGGTCCAATTTCATTGACAATGGAAGATGCAACATTTTATTTACTTTGGAAGCTAATGGATAACCACTTTCTAATTAGAATTTTCTATACATATACATCAACCTAATAACATTTTTCTCATACCTTATATTTCTTTCCACCTTCTTTAACATATATATTTTCAATAAATTATTTCTGTAAAAATCTTTGCTACAATATTATTTTTATTCTTATCACTCCAATGCAATCACATAGTGAAGATGTTTGAATTTGCAAAAGAAATCAATAATTAATCCATCCTTCATATCACATCAGTACTTGTCTCTTAATTAATGACATTAACAAGCGGATTACATACGTGGCCTCTTCCTTTTGCTGTGTTATCTTGCATCTTCATGCTATTATTATATTAACTAAACTAATCCTACTTCTAATTATTGTAAAAGGATTGATTAAGCCTACTTATAGCTTTTTTTGGAGGGAAAATAATAGTGATTTTCTAGGGAAGATATTTGTATATACACGTTTAGGTTTTGTTTCTTCTTTCTACGTAATAAAAGTGAGAGTAGAGATAATAGATGAATCTTCACATTCACGGGAGATATTTGGTTTCAATATTCAGTTTCCATAACACTTTTCACTTTCACTATTAAATTATTAACACTTTTATTAGGTAATTTAGAAAATCTATATTATTATTTTTATTTAGTTTGTAACTTATTTTTAATATATACATTTTATTATTATTTATCTCTAATTTATAATTGTTTGATATTAAAAATTGTATTATTATGATATTAAATATTTGTTAATACTATTTTTTGTATAAATGTTATCTAATTAATATTTAAAATAATATGTGAATAATATATTTCCTTCGTGACAGAGATGATGAAAATGATGAGACAAAAATTTTATATATAAAAATAAGTGTAAGTTTTAATTTGAAAATGAAAATAAACTAGTCAAATTGTAAATCCTATCTCAAGTAATACCATATCTCGTGCGTATTATAATTATTTAAGGTGCTACAATTATTCTCTTATTCATATATTCTCTTACATGCGATAAATAATAAAAACTATAATTATGCATTCTTAATTCGACTAAAATATTTGTAAATTGAAATGTAAAATTCACTTGAGCAAATGTCAGCAAAATACAGTAATAATTGCATAAATAATTTATTTTTTAAATTTAAAATCGATATTAACACATCCTTACAGTGACATACACGTATTATCCTCTGTTACTCTCAATATATCCGCACAAAGAAATAAAATTAAGATTCCTATGAACAGTTCAGTCGGAGAAAGAAATAAATGTGTGAATAATTTGACCATCTTAAAATGTATATGAAATATGGTTTTTCATTAATTTCATGGCTTACTTTTTTGTATTACACATGATTTTTTCAAAAGTAGATTTAGATTACTTAAATATAAATTTTTTAAGTGGATATATCTTAATTTGATCCTCCACGATTTACTTGTATTGTAATTGTGTTTTTCTTTCAATAAATATTATAAAGAAACTCATAATTATCAACATACTCTTAATATAAAATTAAGTTTTTTAAATAATATATAATAATAAAAAATAAATATCTATAAATGTCTTTAAAAATATAGATTATATTTGATTTACAATAACAATTTAAATTGCCATATAAATTTGATTTCAAGTATTAATAATTTCCTTATACTTATATTTTGACTTCTAATTAAGGGATGAAAAAACAAAACAAGAATTTCACTGTGTAAGACTATTTTGATATTTTGGATATATAGTTGATATATAACCTATGCACAATTCAAAGACCAAAACATAATCTCAAATATTTTTAATAATTAAGAATAAATTTTTATATGGAGTTAAAGTGAGCTATATAATACATAGTAAGAAAACATTATCTTATTTGGTCAGATCTCCCGGAAAGCCATTATCTTCAAGCAAAGTCTTAATTGTGTTATTTTTTTATCACTACTTTAAAAAAAAAAACATTTCCTGCCATTTTTTTAAACTTTTTCTTAGATAATACTTACAATTTTGTTATAAATAATAATTTGCAAGAAATTGTTATCAATTCTTTTATAAAATATTTTTCACAAAACACTTTTCACAACCAATTTTGTAAAAAAGACTTTCAAATTTTATAAGAAATAATTATTGGGAAGAAATTATCTGTCACTTAAAATTCTTAGAAAAATAGTAAAATAATTTTTTTTCTTACAAAATTTTATAACAGTAAAATATGAAAATTTCTAGTAGTATATATTACAAATATTATTATTATACAATGTCGATATTAAAAAATTTAATTATGCCCATTGAAATTCCTTATTATCGTAAATGCGTGGTTGATGATCGAGTTTTAATTGAGTGAATTTGATCTCAAATATTACAAAAATTAAATTAAACCTAAAGAAAAGTATTTTTAGTAAATAATTTAACAAATTTGGTATCATGCATAAATTTCAGGTCACATATATTTTATTTTTCCTTTAAGTTTAAATCAATGTTAGTTAAAAGTTAAAAATATTTCATCTAATAGAATCTTTTGATAGTAAAAGCAAGACAATCAAATATGATAATTCAAACTTTGAAACTAAATTGACAAAAAAAACATTTCCACGTGTTTTTTGAAAACAGTTCAGTTTTGAAAGATACCTAGGATTTATAAGTTGAAGGTGTTGTTGTTGTCGATTTGTGTTGAGTGAAATGTGGAGAAAAGTAGTAGTTTTGGGTGTGGCATGGGTAATGTTGGAGGGATGACTAAAATATGAATTAATGATGTACGAAGGAAGATTCCGAGAAGATGAAAAGGAATAAAAAAGGTTTATCTGTACCTTACGCTACAACAAATAATAATCAGACAAATACTAATTATTTGCACTATCTTCACAAAACGACACTAACTCTCTTCTTAATCAACTTAAATACCACATTCTACTTATAATTATTATATCATCATGATGTCATCGCTTTGTAAGACATTTTTTTTATTATTTCATAATAATTTTATTCATTTTTAATAAAAATAACTTATACAAAGATACATGCTGTTTTTAAATAAAATACTTAGTCTTCTTAGGAAATGTAAGAATTGCTGCTCGCATAAGGAGGTGCTTATAATTATTGTTAACATTGACAAAAAAAAAATCAAAACAAATATAAATTTGAAAGATTTAATTCACATTCACAAGAAAGTTTCCTGACATCAATTAATAAAATCCTAATTTATAAGAGTGACTTAGAAAAGAATATTCTAACAATTTAAACCACAAAATAACTAATAATAATATCAATAAAAAAACTTAGTTAACATGAAAAAAAAAATAGTTATTTTGACAATGTGTTGATCTTAGTCAAACCAATGATATTCCAATAAAAATTTATACAAAAATTATTAATTTAAGAATATAATAATGAATTTTAAATCCTTAACTTTTAAGTAAAATTTAAAATTATGTAATTTTAAGTAATTCCATTAATCTAACGAAAACTTTAAAATTTAAATCTTTAAAATTTCTTACTAATTAACATATTTTTTTCATAAATATTTTAAATTTTTTTTCAAAAATAAATTACAGTCTTAAAATTGTCTATTCAAATCACACTATAAACAAATATTATTGAATGATAACTTGGACTCTAAAAATATTATCCAAAGATAAAATTCATTAATCATTGTTTATGAATTATTTTCTATTTCATTATTTCAAATTGCAGCAGATTTAGAATTTTTTGGATTATTTAAAAATATATTTAATATCTAAAAAACTGGAATTAAGTACAATAAGTTTTTTAGAATATATATAGGTGTTGGTGTTTGAGTGAATTGTAGAAAAAGAATAGAATTGCAAAATTATTTCATTTATAAAGAACTTAGGCTGATAGTTTCTTTTGGCAAAGGTTGTCTTCATTTTTATTATGAATATTCATTTTCATTTTAGTTGCAAATGTTTTTATGATCCTTGTTTTGAGTAAATTTTTATAGTCATTCATGGGATAGAATTCCTTTTTTAGTCACAGTTTGACATTTGAGTGAGATTTGAATGTCGAAAAAAATATCTCTTGTCCATAACTATTAACTCTTAGTCAGTGGTTTAAGCGATGAAGAGATTATATATATATATATATATATATATATATATATATATATATATATATATATTTACATTATTGGTCATTTTCAATATGTGAATGTTAAGCTCTTTATGTTAAGAATATGAATGATATACAATAATGTATTTGATATCTTGATGAATATAATTTATTTTGATAGCTTAAACTTATGCTTGTTATTATTATTATTATTATTTTTTTGCAATTGTATTTTGTATGTGAGCAAACGATATGATATGCAGGTTATAAAGGTAACAGTACTGGAGTAAGAAATTACAAACTCCACGTAAGGTGTTTCTTATAATAGATTATTCCAATTAAATTAAACTTCTTAAATAAGACAACATTCCAATGAATATTCAATACGCTAAACATTTTACAGGATAAGTTCAGAATCAAATTAAAACAATTTTTTTTTTCCAAAGTTTAGAATGACAGTTTAGTGTTTCGTTAAGTTCAATGTAAAAATGAACTATAATGCATTCGACAACAAAAAAAAAACTCTACTCATTCAAACTTTAAAGACAAAATTTTGAGTTTATCTTTTTATAATAAGCTTTCTTTGAACCATTAAATAAAATAAGAGTATGATTGTGTTTATGACCGAATGTATTCTATAAAAATATCATCTCTTCACATCGGTATATATTCTTCAAGCCTTCTGTTTTCATAAATATATATAAAAGATTCTTCAATATTAAGTCAATATTTGATCAAAACTCTTTTGTTAAATTTTAATTAATGCAAAAAAGTTATTAGTAAATCATCATTAATGCACCATCTATAGTGTTTACCTCATTGATAATGAGTTCATTCAAATGGATCACAACATATGGACTTATTGGCCCTAAAACCTAATAGCCAAATTATTTGTCAAGCTAGACCCACCTTTGGATAAGTCCTCCCACATTTCACCCTCAATAGACCATAGGAGATATTGACACGTAGTGTTTGGTCTCCACCATCCGATCCCTAGTACTCGATCTCAACTATAAACCTCGATTGGTAGGACCAATAGGCCTTTAACACCAACCACTAGTCTTTTCATGGCCGGAAGATATGCAAAGAGTGCATGTACTTTTCCTACAACTGAAGCAAGACATAGGTATCGGTATTCGATAGTCCGAATGTTTTGAATTTACAAAATAAATTTCTCCACTAGTCTAGATTGAATCTTTCATGCAGTTTCCCATCGGTTACCTGCCAGTCGAGGTTGAACCTTTCATAAAATGTGTATTGTATATGGCTAGAGACCTATTGGTCTTGTTATTAAGGTCTATAGCTTAGAAAATTTCACATCGGGCCAATTAAGTGTATATAAGTGGGTTATATACACTTAATTGGTCCGATGTGGGACTTCCAACAGAGAATTTGAAATTCTCAAAACTAAATTTTTACTTGCATTTGTAATCCCAAAAAAACAAAAAAAAATTCGGTCCAACCTACGGAAAAAACAATTATAAGGTTGTAGTGTTGTAGTTTTGGTTATATATATAATAGGTGTACACATATGATGATATCTTGAGGCTATGTGCAATGTGTGTGTGGCCTTTGTCGGTGTGTTTCCCTTTATGAATTAACATACATAATAGGGATAATAATGGGACAGAGCAAGTGCATGCTTGATCATACTCATCCTCTTAATCATTTTTGGAGTTAAAACTCATTTATTTTCACTCAACAAGATAATACTTTCATTAATGAATTTGAGGAAGATTAAGATATAAAGTAGTAACAAATCCTAAAAACGTATTTAATACGTATGTGACTTTTCTGGAAAACATGATGTGATAATTACATCAGGTATTGAAAAGGTAAGAAAAGTTAATAAGATTTTTGTGACAAAAAAAAAAGTAATAAAGGTCTTCAATAAGCATTTCATCCTTTAAACAACTCTTGTGTAGGGAAGCAAATGTAACAAGCATCAGGAACCAAACAAATGTTGGAAATGTCAACAGAACAAGTTTTAACACACAAGAATCAGCCATGAAACTAATTCTCTTATACCCACAAACAATATTCACACACACAGGTATAAAATTTGGACTGATTAGATGATCACAATAAAGATATAATAATAAAATAATAATTTATCCTCCCACCTATTCTCAAGTTTGACGAGATGATATTTTGAAAGAATCCTGTAAATCCGTCTAAGTCCTCACCCTTAAATCAACTAATTAAAACATAATTTGCACTTCAAATCTATCGGTCCAAATACTCTAAAAGATGAAACTAAGATTGCATTGTTTTCGTTTCCTTCACAAGAGGTTGTTGTATCAGCCAATGGTATGATCAATTACTATTTTCTGACGTTGTGCTCACACGTTACATTCTGTGAAGTAGTGGTTAAAAGAAAACCGTAACGTTTGTCAGACCCACAGATTAGGCGCAAAACTACAAACTCTGCCGTTGGACTTTGATTCTGAGGCATCCTATGCTCACGGAATCGCCTTTTCAGGAGACTGGATTCCGCATGCTGCTGCCAAAATTCCTCTCACGTCTATTCTTTTATTTTTATCCTTCTCAACAACACATACACATCCGACTTTTTTAAAATAAATAATTTCTTTTCTCGGTTCAAAATTATGCGTTAAAAAATGAAACTATTGTCTCTTAAAACTGTAAATAACACATATTGTAAAATAAATAAATGTCATATATAATTATATATATTTAACTAAAAATACTAACAAAATATGAGATCATTTTTTCAAACTCAAATTACATATATCTCAATTATTATCACATACTAATATTCATTTATATATAATGAATTTTTAAAATAAATCTTTCAGACATATTTTTACTTTCGGGTACTGGATTGTCTCACATCTACTCGTGTTTCCGTATTGAAACACCTATTATACACCGAACATGAATAATAATCTAATCCGTATAAGAAAAATATTAAATTTCAAAATCACAATCATAAAAGAGGAAAACACACCATTGATATAACATAAAATTTCTTATATTCATATTTCTCTTAATAATCATGGATTTTATAACTTTCTAAACATGTATTTTATTATAAATTTATTGAAAATAAAGTTATAAGATTAATCTGTTGGTAAAAAAAATTAGAAAAGAAAGTAAAAAGGATTATTGATTCAATTTTCTTATTAGCAAAAACTAACAAGTAAACTTATGTGTATGTATTTTTTTTTTATAATAACAAAAAATAATAAAACTATTATTTTATATATATATATATATATATATATATATATGCACCAAAAAAAATCTTATAAATATACATAACGAACACATTTCATAATATATTATCTGGTTATTAATAGTCTAAATATATGTCATCCATATATTCTATAACATAATGCATACATTATATTCCTACATTATCTCTAAGAAATATCATCTTACAAAAAAACGTGTGAATGAAAATTTCACTTTAAGTGCCATAATTATGTTTATGAACACCTTTTTAGTATAACTTTAATTAAATCAAACTTTGGTAAGGAATCCTAGGGATTCTTAGATCACTTCAAAGCCCAAAACATATCCATCAAATCATAAAGCTAATTCAAAATAATGTGTCATCTAAAAGGAAAATGCGAGAGGAGAAACCTACCCTAAAGTCAAAATCCAAACTAAAAGTTCAATACCTCCTTCACATAGATTAATTTCCAGATTGTAGATCCAAACTATACTTTTTTTTTTTATAATACATGTATAATTAGTTTAACAATGTCTTTTCTAATGTAGGAATTGATAATTAAATTTTGAATATTTTTATTCATATTCAATGTGTTCTTACAAGAACAAATGTAATATGTAAAAATGCTTTTTCTATATCGCCTTTCTACATTATTAGGTATTCATCTTCCAATCCTTTTGTTTCTATCACTAAAAGTGGATAATATCTATAAAAGATTCTCGAGCACTTAAACATGTACTTGATCAGAGATATTTGGTCAAATCTCAATTAATGCAAAAGATGAATAGTAAATAATCATTAATGTGTTATTTATAGTATTTACCTAGTAAACAATAGACTCTTTCAAATGGGCCACAACTTATGGGACCATTGATCCTGAAACCCAATGGCCAAATTACCTGTTAAGTGAGAATCACCTCTGGCTAAGTCCTCCCATGCTGCACTCTCAATAGACCATAGGAGATATTGACACACGGTGCTTAGTCTCTAGCATCTAGCATTCAGTTCTCGATGTCCAATACACCCCCCTCACGCTGAGATATATACATCTCGAGCGTGGGATAGGCTTTAACGATGATTGTGATACCATATTAGAAAGTGAGTTTATGCCTAACTCAACCCTACAAAGCCGGTTTGTAGGGTGAGGTTTGCACCCACTTATATACACTTAATTGGCCCGATGTAGGACTTCCAACATTCTCCACTGATACAATAAAGAAGTTATTCTACTCAAGAATATAGAGATTCGTGAAATAGAGTATTAGTATTTTTATTATTTTATTATTTCTATTATTTAGTATAATATTTAAAAATTACTTTTGTATAAATATTTTTGATTTATTGTTTAGATTCATTATATTTATAAATAAAAATACTTTTTTAATATTATTAAGAATAATTTAAATGTTTTAATTTCAATATTAAAATTTGTTATCATTATCAGATTAATAAAATACAGACGAAGACAAATAAGATTGAACTTGAATCCTAAATCCATAGGAAACTATTTGAGTAAATATTATTAAAATGAAACTCTAGGATAAATTTTTCAACATAGATCTAATTCAACTTGATTAAATGCGAGTTGACTTCTACTCAAATTGACTTAGGACAAAAATACTCAACTTGACCTACGTCCAGGCTAACTTAAACAATTTAACTCTCTAAAAAATACTTCACTCGACTTGGGTTTGGACACACTCAATTCAACCTAACTTGACTTGGTCTTGATTAGGTTTGGTCAAACAATGTCTTAATCGGTAAACCAAACAACGTGAGACGAATCCAACTCAAATGAACGTGAACCAATCCTGACTCAATTGAATGTGAGAGACCTAAATTAAGATCAACTTGGACTCAAACCAACCTAGACCAAATTAACTTGATTTGACCTAGGTTAAGGTTGAGTTAACTTGATTAAAGCTCGAGTTGACTTGGTTTAACTTGAATCCAAATCAACTTAGTCCAACTCAATTTGACTTGAATGAATTTGACTTAACTCTAACTTAAAATGATTTAGCTTTACCTTATATGAATTTAAATTAGTGTTATTTATTATAGTATAAACAATCTAACATTTCATAAATTATAAAATACTTTTTACTAGAGCTGTCAAAATGGGTCACGGGTTCGGGCCGGGTTAGGTTTGAAAAAATTGTATTTTTTTTATGCGGGTCAGATTCCAACCTGGCTCATGCGGGTTAAACTCGTGGTGGGCCGGTTGTCCCACCAACCCGCTTACCTAATTTTATTTTATTAAAATTTAATTTTAATTTTATAAAAAAATATTTATTATTATTTTTTTGCTTGAAAAAATTATTTAAGTTCCATATTTTCAAAATTAATTAAACATCCATGTTGGGAGTGAAATTTATGAGTGAAATTTGTTTAGATTTGAATTATAGAAAGTTTGTAATTTTTTTATTTAAAAAAATTGTAATTAAGTAGGTCAATGAGTCAACCCGTTTACCCAAGTGACCAACTCGTGGTGCGCCAGACCAAGTCGAGCTACCCATTTTGACAACTCTACTTTTTACTAGAAAATAACTTCAACCAATTAACAAAAATTACCAATATTAATATTTTTTAATAATTTTTTAATATTTAAATTATTTTTTCAACATAATAGTAATTAAAATAATTTATCTAAAAATTTAAAATTCGCTAAATTTAAATTACTTTATCTAAACAAAACATATAAAAAATAAAAAAATTTAAACTAAAATCAATTCAAATTTAATATACTTAAATATTTTAAAAGTTATAAAATTCGAAATCCAAACCTAAAGTTACACACGGTGTTATATTTAAACATTTTGTATTGAATAAAATATGAAAAAAGAGAGAATTTTTTAACTTTGATTTTTTCTAAAAAAAAATGAAATTTTATTGTTGATTTGATGTATCAATTTAAAACACTGTTTTTTCACTTTTATTTATCATAGGCTATTTAACATAAAAACATAGGATACCTTAATCATTAATGGAAACTTCTAGTTACACATTTGCGTTAAATATTTAAAAAACAACTTTATTAACTTAATTGAGAACCACAATTAAAAGGTGAGCTAGAAACAAAATAACACACACTTCTTTCCTATCAATTGCTTAAAAAATATTTTAACAAAACTTTAAATAACTATTATAGAAAATAACTATTGACAGAACATTTTTAGAGGATAATAATACAAAATTAAGATTAAGCAGTAATATAAAGATCTTTAAACAGTGGACATAATAATAAAATAAGTAAATGTATGAAAATTAATAAAACTGTAAGAATAAAGTTAGTTTATTTATGATTTTGAGTCACCTCATGGTCACATATTCACACAATATTTTTTTTTAAATTGTATTGTTTTTCCTCTGCCCTTAACCTACCATGACATGACTTTGTGTAGGGATGGGAACAGGAGAAAGAGGTATATGTTTCCTTTTCTCTGCTCAAATTTCTTTAGGATGGAATTTCGCACAAAATCAAAAGATAAACTCAACCCCTGTTCCTGCAATATTATTCACGTGTTGTCCTTTTTTATATATAAATTTAATTTATTTAGATATTTTCAATCCAAATTTTACACCCAAATTTATTAAGATTAGAGTTATAATAATAAACAAACATTTTTTAATTTTTTTCATAAGAACAAATTTGCACTACACAAGATAAGTGTACCGTAAAATGTTGTATAAAATTTTTCAATAACCAAATATACTAGCTAGTTTATACTTCGTTTTGTGTAGCACTTTTATTATCTTATACTCTTCTACTTCAACCACCAACAGCCATGTTTATGTGTCATTGTGTTTGGTTAGATGAAAAAAAAAAAAAACTTTTTAAAGAGGAATGTTGGGAAAACTGTCTCCCTGCAAACTTTTAGAAAGAAAATAACAATAAAATATATTTCTTAAGTCAGGTACAAGTTAATTTTAATTTTAAAAATGTATTTTCCTTTTCTCTCTAAAAATTTATATAGAAATCTTTTTTTTTAAACTATACCTGTTTCAATCTTTAACTAGTAAACACATCAAATGTATTTAATTATTCCAAATATAAAAAATGTAATTAATCATTTGAATTATCTACAAGTATATTATACATACGAGGATACGTCTCTTCTTTTACTTTTCTAATTTTACCCTCTTGATAATAATTTTTAAATTTAAATAATTATTCATAATAAAAAAATTATTTTTTAGTCTTGCATTCTTTTAATTTAAATAATTATTCATTATAAACAAAAAATTATTGACTCTTTTTTAATTTTAATAACTATTTTTAAAATTTAAATAATTATTCATAATAAAAAAATATTTATATAATATTTTTTATTTTAATAACTAAATTTTATTTTATCTATAATTATATATTTTTTGTTTTTTCAATTTTACTATTTTAATTAGTACTTTTAAAATTTAAATAATTTATACATATTTAAATGATACACGCAGGCCATAATGATTGTGTTTATCCTATTAATCATGATAAAAATATAATAAACTAAGTTTAGTGTTTTCTAATCACAAATCATACTTTTCTAATCTATTTAGGTACGTAAGAAAAATCAAATAAACCTACTTTTAACTGTAAATCTTAACAAAATATATATTTCTAACTTGATTTTGAAGGAACAATTTTAAAATATTATTATGAAATTTGTATTGTTTTGATTTAAATTTCCCTTTTTTAAAAATATTTTATTTAGGTAAATAAATTTGAATAAGAAATATCGAGCCTGGGACCACTTCCGCTGTAAGTCTTTATTTAGGTATGTGGTTGATAAAAAAAGACAAAGCATGTCAAATACTAATCCCACTCTCTAAGGAAGTGTTGTTAAAGGTAGTTACTTTAAAGCATGTTCAAACACAGTGTTGGTTGTTAAAACACCTTTTTTCTGATAATTTTAATCATATGAAAGGAGTTAATAACACAATTACACTATCATCATTTATAATTGCAGGGAAGAACAGGAGAGTTATAAAGTTTGGATTTTTTGATGTCCTGTTGATGAAAGGATGGTTTAATTTATGGCAAGGTAAGGAAGGATAAGAGAGGTTGGTACTAAACTTATAAGGGGATATACGTATATCAGATATACTTCACTCAATCACTCACTCAGGGGAAGCGCGTTGGAGATATGTATGTGGAGCTACTGTGGGCCCAGTTTTACCAAGTCGTGGAACGCGCTTATAATGGACCCACTCATTCTACCTTGGCCTAAGATCTTCTTCTTTCACCCACTTTAACTTAGCCGTTTCTCTCTTCCCTTACCCTGACTCAACTAACTCAATCATCACACAGTGATGGTGGCGTTGTCGCTGTTTGCACAATCAAAATCCAAAGGTGGCAGTAGATGACGAGAAAAGTTGAAGGCAGAGAAACATCCCAGACGCAAACAAACTCGGACAATGGTTAGAAACATGACACCAAAGTACTAAAAAGTCGAACTACCA
>CM050911.1:60357383-60422383 GCA_027742785.1 Vigna reflexopilosa | reverse complement strand
AACCCTAAACCTAACTCTAACTCTAACCCTAACCCTAACCGTTAACCCCTAACCCCTAACCTTAACCCTAACCCTAACCCTAACCCTAATCCTAACCCTAATCCTAACCCTAATCCTAATCCTAACCTTAACCCTAACCCTAACCCTAACCCTAATCCAACCCAACCCAAACCTAACCCAACCTACACATTAACTAACTAACGCTCATTGTCTAACTAAATAACCCAAACCTAACCCAACCCACACACTAACTAACTAACGCTCATTGTCTAACTAACTAACCCAATCCTAACCCAACCCACACACTAACTAACCCAAACCTAACCCAACCTACACATTAACTAACTAACGCTCATTGTCTAACTAA
Organism: Vigna reflexopilosa; assembly: GCA_027742785.1. Lineage (NCBI taxonomy): Eukaryota > Viridiplantae > Streptophyta > Magnoliopsida > Fabales > Fabaceae > Vigna > Vigna reflexopilosa. The sequence goes on along the minus strand of CM050911.1, from coordinate 60,422,016 downwards.
CTAACCCAAACCTAACCCAACCCACACACTAACTAACTAACCCTCGTTGTCTAACTAACTAACCCTCACCATTAACTAACTAACCTTCACCCTGTAATTAACCCACACTCTAACTAACTAACCCTCACCTTCTAATTAAACCACTCTCTAACTAACTAACCCTCACTATTAACTAACTTTTTCTCACCATTAACTAACAAACCATCAACCTCTAATTAAGCCACCCTCTAACTAACTAACCATCAATATTAACTAACCAACTAACCCTCACCATTAACTAATTAACTATCACCCTCTAATTAAACTACCCTCTAACTAACAAACTGTTCAATCTAACAAACCTTTAACTAACTCTCGCTCTAACTAACTCACACTCCTCTCCCTACCCGCCCTCACCCCACCGTTAAAAACACTGTATAACGGTTACATACATTTAACCTGGTCAAGAGACATTTATTACAATTTCAAGAATAATTTCAAGAAGTTATGAATTTTACACAATACAAATTCCTCAAAGTGCAGCAGATTACAACACAACTTAATGAAGGAAATGACAACAAAAGCTTAATTACATAATAAACATAATTTCTTAAAGGTGCAATGTAAAATATAAACAACGTACATAATATAACCAACCTAAAATCCTTCAAGTCAAATACAATATTTTTTGTCTGGGGTTTCTTGTTGACATTGTCCACCACACCAATGACATCTAAAATATCTATCAAGGAAGACCATATATACTTTTGAATAAATCAACAATATACTTTTTTACCAATCAAACAAATTAACAGAATACTTTCCATCAATGATATCCTTTATTTGACCCTCTTGTCCTCCCAAACCCATATCTTCCTTCTCAATCATTGCAGGTATCATCACCCTGACCATCATAACATTTATCATGTTATGTATATATATAATGAAGATTTGATATACATTAAGTAAAATTTAAGTCATGCATTGATAGTTTAGATTACCTTTTGATATGTAAGATTCATATCCATATGTAGTTTGGAATCCCATGATTCAACAAACCATAAATCTATGATTCTCACAAGAGTCAACGTTTCTCTTGTTCCATCAATATCCTTGATCATGTCAAATTTTTTTGTCATCTAATACATGATGGAAATAGTTGAAGAATCATTTTAATGAGATAAAAATACAAACTTGAAGCCAAAACCACAAAGATACACAGATACACACACGAAATAAAAAACTTAAGTTGGGTTATATAAAATACGTAATTTGATAAACTCAATGTTCACCAAATCTTCAACCCTTGATAACACTCTGTATAAACAAAAACAGAGTTCGATTAAACAAAGTAGGAGAAGTCAAGCTTCTGAGTTCTATACATGTAAATTGAAGGAATAAGTCGAAAGAGATGAAGAAAGCCAAAAGTTGAGAGATGAGGTCCAAAAAGGAGAAGATGAACATAGAAAACGAAAAAGTGGACAAAGAAGGAAAAGTATATACAGATGATTAACCTTTCACACGTCCAAAGATGCAGATAACACGAAAAAGGATAACATAAATGAAGGTTGATATTTGTTTACAGAAAAGGTAACAAGAAGCGGGAGAAGGTCTGATATTATATAGAAGGAGAATGTCTGATATTATATAGAAGAAGGTCCAAACCTTTCAGACTCACCTACGAAGAGGTGAAGTGGGAAACGTGAAAAGACATTACTGCCACTGATTAATATGATAGTACTGTGAAGAAGGTGAGGCTAAATTGGTAATTCAAATGGGTCAGTTGAAATAACGAAAAAACCCTTATTTTGAACAGCTGTCAGTTGATTAGGATGGTTTAATTAGTCATTTACCTAATGGGGAATTTTCTTAGCTTTCTACCAATGACCATCTTCTGCGTAGAAATAATACTGTTATCACCTATAAATATCCATAATAATAATAATAAATATATATAAAGAATTAGAGTGGTTGTGTCTGCAATCCGCCACTATTTTAGACCACAAATATATATATATTATTCTTTTAGTTCATAATTCATATGAGGCTATAACCAGGTCTGGTTAAAGCTTCACCATGGAAGAAGGAGGCATATTTTTAAACACTCATCCTCCATTTTCTAACCAATGAAACAAGTTAAAAGTACATCAAAAGCATTCAAAACAGTCTAATTAATGTTCTTGGGAGAAAAACTGATTCGATTTCAACTTTGCGTTCAAATGGAACCATTTTTCTATGTATCTGGTTTTGATATTGAAGTTTGTCAATCAATTGAGTCCTATGCTATTATTATACGTGCCCCGTTATCTTTATGATCCACCACCATTTTCTTACTTTCATATTGCCCACGTTTGAGATTCATTCACAATCAACTTTTCAGCTGGAACTGGAAGTATAGCAATGACTTAGGCTCGGCCATTTCCTGTCTGCCTGAATGCACAGAGCGGAACCAGTAAACTCCTCCTTTATAGTCCATACTCCACGTTATCCCGTGGCTAGCTTTCTTGATAACCAGGGACTTTGTTGCCGAGAAGCATGCCAAGGTGCAAAATTTGAGAGAAAGGGTGGAGGAAAAGAAGACGAAACATGAAAAGTCATGTTAGTGTAGCATGGAAATGACGCTGGAACTGAGTATCCTGCAAATGGGATCCTGCATGTTCTTCGAGGGATGGTGGGTCATGCTGGTTTTTAAGTCAGTATACAACAAAGCCATATTTCTGAAGAGGAGAATGTTTTAAGAGAAAATTACCGTACCAAAATTGACCTGATACAATATCGATATTCATTCTCGCCCATAAAGGAATTAGACCATAATTTATGAATAACATGTTTAGCGTTAAGAAGATTTATAAAGTGAGATTAATTTCTTGTGATAAACAGAATCGAACCAGTAGGTCGATCAAGTTGAGGGTCATTTCTCAAGGAGGTGATCTAGTTTTGCAGGTCCCAACCTCAATTATGTTTGGAGAATATGCGACACGAATGACAAGATTTCTCCAGGATGATATTTTCTGAATGTTTTCAAAGAGCGACATGAGACTCTGGTTTTTTTACAAGTTGAGTCACTTCAATTATGTCTCTCGTATATTGTCCTAGTTTGTGAAAGCTTATTCTTAGTTAAATTAAATGTTAATGATAGGTTTGGAGGACGAAAAAAATAAAAGGTCCAAACTTCAAGTAGCCATAGGAACGCTAAATTTTCCCTTGATGAGTATAATATGTTGCCTCGTAAGATCAGGTTTCAGGGATTAATTCAATGCTCCGTGAGGCACAACACTCCTTCCCGCAGATATATAAATGAGTGTGGCCAGGGGAACTTCACTAACTAGGAAAATTGGAATCAAATGCAGCAAAGAATCAAGTAGATATGATTATAAAATAAAAGTACTAAATCAAACAAGAAGCACTACAATAAAAGAGAGACATCAATAGCATGCTCTTTTCAACACACATATGTTCATAAGAGTGTGACCTACCAAATAAAGCGAGGGACCTAAATCATTTAATGATGACATGCCTTTGAATTTTGCTAAATAAAAGAAAGTGTTTAGAAAAGACTCGTAGTAGCATTCAGCTAAATGTCTTCAACTACAGTCAACATATTACAAAGTGTTAAGTTTCTTCGTTTCTCTCTCTTCCATATAACATTGCTTTAAGGTTAACTCTAACTAGTCAGTTCATGTAGGGGTGGGGTTTGTCTTTGGTAATATATGATGGTAGTGAACAAGAACATGTACGCACCTCATAATTCTTGGGTGCGTTTATTCCCTGTACTCATAGCAGATCTTATGTTATCAATGCTACTTTTTTATTTAAAATTTCTCTTTGCTTATGGAAAAAACTTTAACTGGTCAGTCTACAGGCCAAATGAGTTAGCAGCCTGTGAAAGCTATCTTTCACTATCTCAGTCCCTGGATCCACAAGGTGACCCAAAAAATCAAGAAAAAAAGAAGAGGAATGGGCAAAAGAAATATCAATTAAAGGAATTTAGAATGTTTATAGCAAGTATATTTATACTACAATTATATTATACTTATTTCTTCTATTTTGATGTTCAAACAATAATTTATACAGGTAAGGTAAGTCATTAATATCAAATGTTAAGATTGTACAAGCACCGAATCATAGACAAATATTCATATTGAGAACACATTTTTGACTTCTCAAGCCATATTCTTAATTTCAGAATTCCTCAAATATGACTTGGATGGCTTTTAAGTTTCATAAAATACTTTCAGGTTACATGAACTGAAAATGAAACTGCCAATACATGACAATCCCTAAACTATTTTTCATTAATATTGTGCAATTGGTACCAAAACATTGGGGACAAATTGGTTTCCTCCTATTAAAGTGTCAGGTTTAAAATTGAGTGAGTCAAAGTAAATAAACATTGATTTCTAAAACTTCCAATGTCATGTCATTCTTCAAAAATGAATTATGCAAAGACTGACAAAAAAATGCCGAAATATTATTAGTTAGATCGACGTCTTACAGGAGTATAAGATGGCAAAGATGAGCCAGGAGCAGAATCCCTTCTACTTGGCATTGGTAGCTTAATTTGACTACAATAAACAATAAATAGAAGTAATACGAGTACAGCAAATAGAACAGTAGGAGAAGACGTGACCTTGACATTCTTTAAAGTTGAAATAATAACATGGGCTTCGTAGCTTGTACTGTTTAACCACAAAAATTTCCCTTCAATTAATGCAGCTCCTAAAGTCCACGAAATGTCACCTGGGCCAAATACCATTTCAACATCCCCAAGACAGAGACCATAATCAATCAATGATGCCATATAAGCCACCTGGAAACAAAATAGTCCAGCATAATCTGGATTATCAGAAACACTGCTCAAACCAGACCATAAATTTGAACATATTTGTTTGCCTGATTCCCAAACCATTGTTAAGTTGGTTCTTGGGCTCAAATTTAGCTTATTGTAGACAAAAAAGAAACCAGACAATGCATGAAACTTGGCTGGTTGTGCAACAGCTGTTAAATTAAGTATATCAGTGCCTGCAAGGTAAGTAATGAAACACAGTAAGTTCCTAGCAGCACATAATAGAAACAAAACTTTTATCCACCCTTTCTTCCGTGTTACCAGGGAGCTAGGGTTGTGCAATGTCAACACTTACATAGAGAAAAGGTGGACTGTATGACAACCTTAGTCATCAAAAGTGATATAGTTTCACACAATCAACAATTGAATTTTTTGGTATCATCATAGAGGGGATACGATAATGTATCTTTATTGTTTGATCTACTTTTCATTTTTACGATTTTACAAAGTAGCGTTTTGGAGAGGGTGAGAGGTTGAGAAAATGAAAGTAACTACGTATAGCCACCGGGTACAAACCAAACCAACTGCTAAAAATTTGCCATGCTGAAATTATTATAATTCTCAATTAACATGTATACGTAGAAAATAAGACTGATTTATTATTCAAATCATAAAAAAAACATTGTGATACCCTCTATTTGTAATAATCTAATTCTCTTAAAAATGGAAATAAGGAAATTAGGAAATCTAGAAAAATAAAATAAAATAAAAGATTATGTGTCTATTTCCTCTAATTAGAAAGATTCTAAAGATATTATCTCAAATTACAACACTCCCCCTCAAACTGGATCATACAATATTGTATGAACCACGCTTGGAATAAACAAACTCAATCAGAGATAAAGTCAATAAACACACTTGGACAGCAATGGACGAGGGAGAACTAGCACAATAAAACTTCAACTTGGATAGCCATGGACGAGGGCGAACTAGCACCATGAAACTTCAACTTGGACAGCAATGGACGAGAGAGATTTCCATAAAAAATGGATGGTGACTTGCAACAACAAACTGCAAGGACTGGATTGTCATCAATAGTGGCGAATAACAACAAAACTTCAAGGGACTTAACTGCCCTAAACAACAACTAGCCTTCAGGAAACATTTGTCCTGTAGAGGCTAACAACAACAGACCTGCAGGGACTACACTACCCTGCAGTGGCTGGAACTAAAAGACCAACAACCACAAATCTGTAGGGGCTTAACCACCCTAAACAGCAACAAACCTTCAGGGACTTCACTGCCCTGAGAAGCAACAAACCTTCAGGGGCTTAACTGTCCTGAACATATGGGAGGCCTTCAAGAAACAACTGTCCTGCAGAGGCAAACAACAACAAAACTACAGGGACTACACTACCCTGCAACGGCTGGAACTTTCTCCTCCTCACGACTGAACATCAAAACGTGAAGGTGGAAGAACTGGTGAGAACTGATCCGTACGAGGGACAAATCTGAATCCCATAACTTCGAAAGAGTCAATTCAGCGGATGGTCTCAAAGAACAACTCTCAGTGAGCTGTTATAACAAAGCATTGGCAAAAACCAAAAAACACCAAAGATTGGGACTTATGATGGCATAAAAAGGCCAAAGACAGGTTGAAGGTCCAAAGTTCTCTGCTGGACTACTCCAAAAAGGTGATACTTAACATTGTATCACAAGAAGTATGAGATAAACTTTAACGCAAAAAGAAAGTTCTCTGCTGGGGCTGAAAAATATTTCCCCTCACGATAAACACCAAGAACGACGACTAGTGCACTTCACGAGACACTCTTAATCTTGACCAAAGAAAATACGGCAGCTTATGGAGGATGTAGTGGACGGCGCTGGTCGATGGCGGAGAGCAACGGTGCACAGTGGAGAGAACAACAAACAGAAAACTCAGTTTCAGCTACTGGTCTGAAAGGGAATGAGTTTGAATCCTATTCTAATCATACTATGTATTTGGTAATACTAGAGAAAGAAAACACAAAGGCACTACTAGCTTGATCTTCAAGGCCGAAAATGACAGAAGTCTAAAATTGAACTTGGCTAGGGCAATTGCAGCCCAATGAAGCACAAAGACACAGGTTAAAGAAGAGACTTTTGAGGGCTACCGGCGGCCATGGCGGCCAACCGCCGACAGACAACAAAGACAGCGGAAGCGGATCAAACAGGCTCTGATACCATGTAGAAAATAAGACTGATTTATTATTCAAATCATAAAAAATACATTCTGATACCGTCTATTTGTAATAATCTAATTCTCCTAAAAATGGAAATAAGGAAATTAGGAAATCTAGAAAAATAAAATAAAATAAAAAATTATGTGTCTATTTCCTCTAATTAGGAAGATTCTAAAGATATTATTTCAAATTACAACAGTATATTCCACAGATTTCAAGAATACCACGAGAAAATTTCATAAAAATTGTAAGGCCTGAATTAATAAAATAAGAAAACTACAACGCAAACAAATGATTATACCCTTACCAGTACCAGAAAATAAACTAGCTTGGCAATTTTTGCTAACTGTCAGATGTGACACTTTGGAACTCGAGTTCATGGCGGCACCAATAGCTAGTTCTCTGCATTGCTCCCAATTAGGTTCTCCAGTAAGACGTAAAGAATAAAGCTCACTTTCCTGGTCTTGACTGTGTTTTTTCTCATAAATGGAAGCCAATGCAGAGCAAGAATGGCATGTATAGTTTTGTGCATAAGTTGATAACAGACAAGGATGTCTGAGGCCAGAGATACTGGCAGTTCTTTCCTCACTTTGATTGTTTCTAAGCCTAAGAACTGTCCTATCAAACGCTTCATTTAGGCCAAACGCAGGCAATGAATATGCCATAATCTGATGCTCCGTTGATCCGAGCCTTGATTTCATCACATGCACATCATCAACAGCAACATCTATCTCTGCCACAATCTGCAACGACGAGCCCCCAATATCAACAAGTCCCAAAGTGGGAGACTTGGGATGGTTATCATCAAAGGTGCCCATTTTGTAGTTCAAAGCCACCCAGCCATAATAAGCTTCCTCCTTCCCACTCAAAACTCTTATCCAGCTCTTGCTCATCATAAAGCTATGGCCTTTCACAACAACCTCAATATCTCCCAATACCCTATCAGCGTCCTCCAAGGCGAGCCCCCTCAACCCAGCAGTAGCCAAGACAAAAGCAGGAGTACTGCCGCGCATTTCTCGCGGCACCACTTGCTCCGCCCACACAATCAAAGGCTCCAAAGCCTGTCTCACTCCTAAAGAATCATTAACAAAGTTGTGTAACCCGGGTTCAGTTTGCATACAGTGATATTGACAAGAACCTTTCCAAAGTGAACTCTTCTTGGTTGTATTATCAGGATAGGAGTGCAGCAACACTGGCAAGTTCCCTTTGCTTGCTCCTTTCACGCCTACCATCCACTCATACACGTTCACCCGTGTCCCAGTGCTTCCACAATCCACAACCACGGTGTAATACGACGACGCTTTGAGTTTTCCGGTTTCTGACTCGAGATAAAAACCCAGAAACAATAGCAGCATCACCAAAATTACTAAACCGGATTTTATAAGCGATTTGTGTTTGGGGATTCGTTTGTATTTGGAAGGGGATTTGAGGACTTCCATTAGAAAAATGATGCAATAATCATATGAAAACCCCTTTTAATCGAGTTCCAAAATCGGTTTGAGGAAAACGCGTACTTAGTTGAGACGAGATCTACTTCACTAGTTGTAGCTACTACTGAGTGCATAATAGAAGATGAATTTACCAGAGCTGTGGCTGTAGAGTTGCTGTAGTTTGATCCGAAATTATCTGATGGAATTTGGAAAACTTAAAACTGCTACAGAAGTGGCTATGATCACGATACTCCGCAACTTTCAAATCTTTCTTCTCTTGAGATTGCTTCGTGACTCGATCCTGGGAAGGTTTTGGTTTTTTGCCAATATTTTTTAGGTTTAAACCCGTCCCTCTTTATGGGGTTTCCCGTGCTAATTTCAATCATAAGTTCCTATCATTAAATTTAGTTAATGAGATTAATTTTTTTCACAAATGAGAGGATAACCTTTTAATTTCTATAAACGTGACCTATTTAGAGTTGAAACGTGACATGGATTAGAGTTGAAACGTGGTATTTGGCAAGTTAAATAATATAGATGTTTGAAATATAGGATTTAGGATAAAATGAAGTTAAATATGGGATTCAGATTTCATTCTTGATTAAAAATGTGAGACGAATGTGGTTGAGAGGAATGGGGTCTGAACCTTGCGCGAAGTGTTTAGGGTTCGTTGTTGTTGAAGATTGAGAAGCACGTGAAGTTTCGAAACAGGGAAGTGCGAAAGCAGAAGATGTAACAATGTCGATGGTTCATTCGTGTTCCTCTTCCACTTACAATGAGTGTGGAAGAAAGCATTTGCGGTCTGTGAGCTCTCGTTGAGATGAAGGGTGGAACATGAATGATGGTTCGCTGATCTGCCATTGTGGAGAAAAGTCTGTGTTGAGGACTGCAAAAACTAGTAAGAATCGAGGCAAAAAATTCTGGGGTTGCCCTAGGTATAAGGTTGGAAGTGAAAATGGTGGATGCAACTACTTCAGATGGTGCACTGATTGGGGAATTGAAGAAAGTGTTAGTTGTGAGGTGTTGGAAGCAAATGATGAGAGGTTGGTGAAGAGTTTTGAAAATGAAAGTGATAAGAAGATAGTTGGTGTGCAGAAAGTTGTGATGGGTCTTCAAAGGTGGATGAAATTTTTGGTTGGGGTTGTTAGTATTATATGTCTAATGAACATCCTTATAATTGCAATGTTGATGGGTAGGCCTTGATAATTTAGGTCTGTTTTGGTTTTAGTTGTATAAGTTTCAGATGTTTAATGAAGATGTATTAGTTGATCAGTTTGCAATGTATTTATGTTTTCTGCTACGAAGATGTATCACTTTCCGATGTTTAATGAAATGATAATTTGGAAAAAATGAGTTCAATTGTTGTCTCTGTTTTGGTTTCATTTTCATGTCAGCAGTTGCCTTATGTATAGCATAACATGTGCATAGAACCTGTAAAACAGTTCTCAATAAAGGCTCCATCAACAGTTCATAAGACATAACTACAAACATACACAATGCACGAGTAAAATAATACTGCTATCTTGGGACCTGAATAAACAACTCAAAGAGGAAATCAACTAAGGACACAATGATGATAAATAATAATTTTTTGATTTACTTCCAATAAAGAAACTGCGAATGTCGAAATCAACATTTGTATATTAATACCAAAAAGTATTCATCCATTGTTCAGACAACTACCATTATATAGGATACTTTGGGTTATTACATACTGAAACATAAAGCATTGTTTATAACACATGTTTGTAACATGATAAACATCAACCTTTGCCCTATTGCATTTGTTACTACTAAAACATATAACATTCTTCAACTCTGAACTGGTTCTTCTCCATCTAGTTGACCCTCAAGCAATTAGCTGGGTTGTTGTCCCTCTTCCTGCACTTGGTTTCTCTGGGGATAGTTTTTTCTGTTGTGACCAGCTTTCCTACACATGCTACATCTCTTCAGTGATCCCCCTTTTGACATTCTGGTGCTACTTTTCTGTAACCCCCATTGCTCTAACCTCCCTTTCTTCTTTGGATGACCAAGCATCTATCTTTTTTATGGAGGCATGACATCTGGATATTGGGTTACCTCCTAGAGATTGTTTCCATTAATGGGATATATAATGGAGGAATAAATTTCTTCATACGCTGACTTTGTAAAGCATTCAAGTATGTAGTGTTCTGCATCTATGTTGAGAAACCTCATTGCAGCCAATGCATGTACACAAGGTATTCCACTGATGCTCCATTTCCTACAAGAGCATGAATATTGATCTATATCCACCACAAACTTGTCTCCACTTTGGGACACATGTCTGACTTCAAATAGCCTTTGTGCAGACCAGCTGTGAACATAAGCCAAAATTAGTTATATGATAGCTGGGATAACATAAACAAAGATATACTCATAATTCTTGGATACCTGGGAATCCAATTCTTTGTTAGTAGTGCCTCCTTTTGTAGTCTACTCAGTATTTTTGGGCAAATTGATGACTTAAATGACGTTACCCTTGACCTATTAGTGGCTCATCTCTTCATTATGTATAGTCTGATTTCCTCCAACATTGTAATAATTGGTTTTGTCCTCGTATTTACCAGAATACTATTAAATGCTTCTGACATGTTATTTACCAAAGTATTACATTGAGTTGTGCTTGTGAACCTTGATTTGCACCAAAACCTGCAATAAACATGTATGTCATAAAATGAATATTTCATGTATAATCAGAAAGTAACAAAACCTGACATGTTTAATTTCTTTGCAAAACCTGAAACAAAAACTGATTGTGACATCCATGACCAAACCAGTGGAGAGAAGCACACAAAATATAAAAAAAACTACATAAAAGTTTATGTTATGCATACTACCTTGGAGGAATAACTATCAAGTGTCGAAAAGCATCTTGGTTCACCTCTTTGATACTTCTCATCTCATTCTCCCATTGTTGTGGTTGGGTTGCTATAGCTGCCCTCCACATAAGCTTTTTCAGATTCTTTCTAGGAAATTTCTTCCTGAAGTTGGCATATAAATGCCTTACACAAAATCTTTGTGCAACTCCAGGAACAACATCTTGTACAGCTTGTAACAAACCTTGTAAATGAGTCATAAGAAAGTTACATGATATTGATTTAAAGTCATTTGTATAAGATAGAAGATAATAACTATAATGGAATTTACCTTTTGTTGATCTGATATGATTGTAAGTGAAGAACACACCTCAGGTCCACCCAGGTCTTCAATCAGTACCTCCATAAACCATGTCCAAGTCTCCTTGTTCTCAACTTCTACTATTGCATATGCTAGTGGCAAAATTTGGTCGTTTGCATCTCGAGCCACAGTAGTTAATAGCTCACCATGATGTCTGCCTTTCAAAAAGGCTCCATCAAGGCCAATGATTGGCCTGCATGAGACAAAGCTATTTTTGCATGCCTTTAGGCATGTGTAAAACCTCTTGAAGATTGGTTTCCCATCATATGGATCAACTTTCACCTTGATTGTAGACCCAGGGTTTCTTGCTAATAACTCATGAGCATAATCATAAATTCTACTATATTGCTTAATTAAGGACCCTGCCACTTCGACTGATGCATAGGCTTTGGCCCTGTAAGCCATATTCTTAGATATTGTTATGCTTCATTTCCTAGTAAATTGATCTCTAATATCAACTCCTTTTACATTAGGATTCTCTCTGATTGTTTTTTCCAATTTTCTACTAAGCCATTTTGCATTGAATAGTCGCAACTTGTGTTCCCTACTGCATGTATTCCTATCAACCACAGTCCTCAGTTGCCATGACTTTACTGCATCCATGAAACCAAAATATGCCACCCACGGACATTCTCCTTTTGATCCCAAACATTTAACCCTTATTCTTTTTTTATCATTTTTAACAAGTTTTAATTTTTTCCAATTCTCTACTGCATAACTTTTGATGGCATCAAGAATGTCTTCTTTATCCACGAAATATGTTCTCACTTCCCAGTTGAAATCAAGCATCTTTATTGGCATAGTAAAGGTAGAAAAACGCCCATACCCTCTTCATCTTCACTTTCTTCATCACTTATGTCAGGCGAAGTTAAGTCCTCAGATTCCCATTCATCATTGAACCAACTGGAATCATTCATCTCATCTTTTTCCATATCTGACTCAGACCCAAGTAAAACAGGTTCAACCTCAACCTCCAAATTATCAGAACTTTCACTTACATCACACTGCACATTTATGTCTACTAGTCCATCCTCACTATTCATCTCACCATCATGTGATGTACTCCAATCTTCTACTCTTATTGTGTAAGCCTCACCATCTAACCTATCACCCTTACCATCCTGTGTTTTTATCCTCTCAGCCTCAACGGGACCTTCCTGAACCTCTATCCTCTCACCCTCACCCTCTTCATGCACTTCATCATCTAATCTATCACCCTCAACATCTATCCTTTCACCCTCAACTTCAACTTCTTGTGCTTCTGTCCTCTGATAACGGCAATTCTTACCATTATCTATGGTCCAATTTTCTTACCAAATCAACTCTCCTGAAGCTTGAAACACGCTTAATCCTCTCTAATCAAACTTTGTGAATAAACTCAGCTTAGGTTACACACATTAGTTTTCATCAGTAATTCCTCAAATTTTGTAGGAACTTTGTGTGCTTTGGAAGGACAGTCAAACTATCAAGAGTGGAGAACCAAGGAAGAGCTGAAAAAGGAAGTTTTGAAGAAGTTAATCTGCAAAAGTGGCGCCAGGGCGCCCCCATAAGGCGCTGGGCACCCTTCAACTCGCAGTTTCTGCCAAAACTCCACGCCAGGGCTCCCTTCAATTCACAGTTTCTCCCAGTTTCTTGCGCCTGGGCGCCCCTGGGGGACGTTGGGCGCCCTTTGATTCGTTGTTGGAGCTTAAATGATGGCGCCTGGACGCCCCAAAAAAGGGCGCTGGGCGCGACTTTTTGCTGACTTGGCACCCTAGCCCTATAAAAGGCACACAGTTTACGAGGGTTGGATCTTCTTGGCGGCTGAAGCTCAGAAACGCGATTTTGGACCTCTTGGAGCTGGTTTTGGACTGTGGGAGCTCTCCTTGCTTCCTCCTTGGGTCTCCATCTACCCCATTTTCTTCCATTGTAAGCTCAAGCTCTCCATGACTATGGAGAGCTAAGCTCTTTTTGTTGGGAAATGATGTAAACTTTACAACCCACTTGTAAATGCACTTGTTTTAAATGAAAATATGCTTCTTTCATTACTTGCTAGTGTTTATTTCTTTGCTTAAAGCTTGTTATGATTTGATCACCCATGGCATGATGTTAGGGTTTGCTTAATATTGGGAAATGTTTTGTGAACCTTGAAATGGACTAAACACCTAAAGGAAATAGTGTCTAGGGATAGAGCTAGGACTTTTGGTTGTCTTAAACTTCTTTTCTTAATGCGGGTGAACTTGTTAGGTTGCCAAGGGATTGGGATTTAACAAGTGAACCTAGGCTTTCTCACCAAGGGATTGGGTTTAAGTAACTTAGCTAGTTGACAAGAGCAAGTTAATAAAGAAGAGTGGTTTAGTGCATTTGCATAGGATTGTATTAGTTGAAATCATTCTCCAACATATCCATTCAATATCATCTTAAATCATTTCATTTTCTAGTGTTTTAACCACAAGAAGGTCATTTTACCATTTATGCATTATGTTTAATTCCATTGCATAAATACACATTAAAGGAAATCATTCTTTATCTTAAATTAGTTAGTAATTATACGATAGTAAAGTAGTAACCGAGTCTCTTGGGAAACGATATCCGGTTTTACCGGTTTTACTACTTGCAGGATTTGGTACACTTGCCAAAGTCACGCAACAAGTTTTTTCCTCTCAGCATCACCTCCCTCAACATCTATCCTCCCACCCTCAACATCTATCCTCTCACCCTCAACTTCAACTTCTTGTGCTTCTGTCCTCTCACCCTCATTTTCATATGCTTATGTCATCTCAGCCTCACCACCAACAACTTCTATCCTCTGACCATGAGCACCTACCCCCTCATCTAACTGTTGCCTCACACCATCATCCATACCCTCAGCAAATTGTGCATCTCACCACCCTCATTCACCTGAGGTGCAACTTCGTCACCTCCTTCATCAACGTTGTATTCAATCATGTGAATCACTTCAACTTCAGACACAGTGTGCACAACATATAAATGAACTTGTCCATTTAACTGAGCTAAATTCACCATATGCATGACACCTACATCATCAGACAATGGTTCTATCCTATCATCCAATACAGGACCACATCCAATAGAAAACCACAAATCCTTAAAACAATCGTACCCAAGATTTTTTACTACACTTACTACAACAAAATAACTCCACACGTCAGGATCAAAATGCATTGTCTCACTTTCACCTTCATACTTCAGGCAGCCGTCATTGACGAACTTACCCCATGGTGAATAACAACCTCTATACCGTCCATCACACACAACAATATTCTACACCTACAAATAAGCCTAAAACGACAAAAAACAGCGCTTATAAAAATGATAATGACAGAACAAAAGAACTGTAACCATGGGGGACATGGGGGACCATAACCGCAATATGGAAACACCATATTTTCAGACAACCTCAACCCCACAATGAAAAAAGCATCCCCAGATAACAACAAAAACAACATAATATTAAATTCATACTAACCTTCCACCAAATTCCACTCGAACCACTTCACGCACACGTAGAACGACTTCACGATTGACGTCCAAACTCTAATGACGAAGTTCCAAAGCCCTAGTGGAGTCTGTATCCTCTTCACTAATGACTTCGCACAAGCTTCCGATGCACTCTCCTCTGAGATTTTTAATCCAAATTGAATCCCAAATTCAATTCGATTGAACCCTAAATCACGTTTCAGAATTCCCTAATTTTAAATTATTACATTTTAAATAATTTCATGTTTCAGTAACCCATGCCACGTTTGAACTCTATATAGGCCACGTTTACAGAAATTAACAGGTCATCCTCCCAACTGTGCAAAAAGTTAACCCCGTTAACTAAATTTAACGGCATGGACTTAATTGATTGAAATTAGCACTTATAAAGACTCAATTGAGAATTCTAATAAGACAAGGATCAAAATGGAAAAATCCCCATAAATAGAATCAACTAAAAGGTTTAAACCTATTTTTTTACTGTTAAAATAACGAAATTCTAAACCATAAATCTCATTTTGAACAAGATCTCATGTCTCATGTTACCTATTTATAATTTTATAGTCTACGAAAAAAATTAATAATTTTTAAACATACAAACACAATAAAATTTACCCCCTTTTTTTTCTCTTTTTGGATAAAATTACTGTTTCGTTATTTTTAATGAAAAAATGCATTTCTCATGACAGATAATTTTTTTTTAAAATAATTTATATTATCAATACCCTTATGATGTATTTTTGTAATTATTTATTAATAACATAACATATACATAGATTTACTATTTCAAAATAATTTTCATATGGCTATTATTCCGATACATAATAAGAAACTATGTAACATGTACAATCCAATATTAAAAAAATTTATGAGAATATTACTGATTGACATTTTTTTGTTAGTGTTCATTACATACTCAACTGTCATTTTCCTTTTTCTTAAAAGAAGTTACAGTTCAATTATTCAAATACAACTCAGGTCATTTATATATTTTTCTTTTCATTCTCATTACATTCAAGCTTAACCCTTTTTACATTTTGTAAACACTTTTCATTTTCCATCTTTATGCATCTTAACCCTTTCTGCAAATTATATATTTATTCATCTTAGTTTTCTTTAACGAATTTAGTTAGTAATTAGTTTACAAACGATGAATTTCACGTTTGAATGTGATCATGATTTTATATTTAACTTAATGTGAAATCAAATGTATACATTTTCTTTAAAATTGCTTTATTAGATTATTAATTGTTTATTACAAAGTCATACATTTTTATATGAGATTAATTATATATATATATATATATATATATATACTTTTTAAATAAAATTTTATTGTCATCCTTATTTTTATATTGTTTCTATTTTTGTTTTTAAGAGTATAAATTTTTGTCTCATCTTTATTATATAGAAAATTTGATATCATCGAGGACTTAATTTATACAATTGAATATTTAAAAATTAAAATTTAAATAATCTCGTGTAAAAAAATAAACATTAAATAAAAATAATTAAATATATATTTCAACAACTGTTTGATTTAATGAAAATATTTTTTTTTTCTAATATACAACACATCATTTAAATCAAACCAAATAAAAAAAATGTAATTAAATTTGTGGTGGAAGAAATAATATATTTGACATAATCTCTGTGAATATTGAACAAATTAAATAACTATAAAAATGAAAAAAATGTATAACAAAAAATAATATGGGTCTTTCAAATTAAACAAAATTAAGAACAAGAGAACAGAATAAAAATAAGTTTATTTAGGTTACTTTTATAAATGTTTTAATAATTTAAAACGGACACAAATATTAGGTGTGAGACAAGTATAGCAACGAATATGAGAAGTCAGACACATATACTATAAACATATACTATAAGTATGAGTATGAAGAGTCGGGATGAATTTATTTTATGTGTTCCTGTTTAGTGGTCAAATAAGATGTTAGGTTTACTAATCACAAATTAATATAAGATAATAATTTAATAATTACTTTGGTGTTTTCTTTGGATAACATGTTCGTGACTACCCTATGATAAGAACGATGATAAATGTATACAATAAACGCAAAAATAAAATAAAAATATTGTTACTATTACAATAAATTTATGTTTTTTTCTTATCTGAATAGTATAATTTATGCTAAATACAAACTAAAATGTAGATTCATCAAAATTATGCGTTTGGTGTGAACAGAAACAAGTTAAAATGGTCTCGAAATGATCATCTAAAGAAGTCCAGAATTTGTGTTAGAGATGCACTCAAATCCCAATCAATTTAAGACCTGAAGTGAGATATGATAAAAATAAACTTTAAATCTAATTCAATCCCACAAAACTGACATGTAATATGAGATTTGCATCCACTTATATATGAATTGGCCTTATCTTTAGTCGACGTAGGACGTGGAAGAAAGGTAGTCTCCCTTTGATTAATTCAAATTGAAATTTATGGTGGTAAATAGCATACATGTGCATTTTAAATGGGGTTATGGGACTCTAGCGCCTAAAGGCTCCACGAACACACTAGCCTTAGGATACATGGCAGCCTCTTTGAGAGTCATTCTCATTTGGTCAACACCATAAGCTCTTCTTGGGAAGTTTGATATCAATCTGTAGTTTCCAATCCCTGGCAATCCTAAGGAATCAATATATGAGAAAATGGATTGGATTTTGTCTGTGCAAAGGAAACTATGCTCTCTTCTTTCCCCGTTTGGAAACCTTATCAGAATCTGCAACACAAAATTGACACAAAAAGTCAAGTTCAACTTTCACATGATTCTAACTTTGTCTTGCAGTACTCAAGTATACGTACCTGCGTGGGTTGAGACTCGATTCCTTTACTTGCAACTCCCTTAGTGGACTCATTCACTCTGCTTTTCTGTTTAGTCACATTCATAGAATTGTTCATCAGTTTCCCATAATTTTTGGTGCTGTGAGCTTCTACTTGCTTCTGAACTCCCTCTTTTGAAGGTAAATTATTGAGCTTGTCTTTTTCCTATATTTAGCAGAGTGTTAGTTAATCATTGTTTTTAGGAAATAAATAACACTTAAAATGAAAGAGTGTATTTAGATTAAGCTAAAATGTGAAGTGTGGAGATATACACCTTGTCAATTTGCAAAGCTGCAAGATATGCAGCATCCTGTTCTTCTCTAAGCCTACGGTCTGCTCGAATCTTTTCTTCTTGCTTAGCTTTAGCACTTCCGAAAGCCACCCCTTGTTCTTCCAATGTTCTTTGTAGAATCCCCACTAGCTCAGCCGGTGAAAGGGGTCCTTCTAGCTGAAAACCATAAGAAAAATGTGTATAATACAGGCTATAGTCAAATATTTTGAGTTTGTAACTGGTGATGCAGTCATGGATCAACATAATTTCATCACAATCAATGCAACAATATAAAATACACAAGTCCTTGATCAACCAAAGTAAGATAGAATCTCCCATCCGACAAATCATAATTTGAATCTTCTTGAGTCTCCTAGGTTTGTAAATGTCATTTCTCGCTAGATGTTTCATAAGCTAGGTAGCATTCCTACCTTAGGTTTGGATTTAGGATACCACCTTCTCACCCTATATTTTTATACCAGAAAAGAAAATACAACATAAACAATAACTCACTTAGCCAAATTCTTTAAAGCATCTTGCATATTTGAGGCATAAAGCATAATCCATACAAATATGGGTCACGAAATTTAACCAACCTGTTGCAGAACTGCTATGCTCTCGCCTGGAGTAGGGGCTATGACAGCACAACAGGGAAAAGTGTCAGGGCTAAGCGTTGCAACCATTTGCAAGCCCTCTCCTCTATATGCAAGTCCTCCCCAGCAAACAAAATTCACATCAAGAAACTGAATCACTGGCTCCGAACACAGTGTTTCCTTGCAGAAAACGTTTGCAAAAGTGATACACAAATTGGTAAGGGAGCTGATTCTAGGCCCAAGAGGGTGTCTAAGAAACCGTTGGGTTGGGATGATTTCATTCATCATTAGTGGATTACGTCTGTTTGACCTTTTTGTCCAATAATTGTTGGTTTTCCTTTGTTCTAGAAAGAGTTGGTTAGGATTTGTTATTATGTTTTTGGCCTGCGTGCCACCTGTCCAAGAGAATATTTTGAGTCACCAGCTTATATGTTTGTACTGTGCTTTGGAGAGGGGACGGAAAAATAATATTTCATTTCTTACCTTGCTTTTTCTGAGGAGGCAGCCTGACCTCGAATTCAGTGCTTTATATTTTTAGTATCATTTGGTGCTTTCATTGATTTTTTTCTCTATGGCTGACGGTACCCGTTCCACGCTCCTTTCTAACAAAATAGATGAATTGCTTTCTCAGATGTCACTTTTTTCTACCCAAATGACTGACATACATCATCGACTCTCTCTTTTGGAAACTCAGCAGACCACTCCTCCTTCTTCCCCTCGCCATCCTCACTCCTCCGATCATAACTCTTCTCAGCGCCACTTCTTGAAACTAGATGTTCCCCGCTTCGATGGTACAGATCCAGTAGGGTGGATATTCAAGATCTCTCAATTCTTCGAGTACCACAATACTCCGGAAGAAGAACGCATTACCGTGGCTTCCTTCTACCTTGACGGTGCTGCCTTAGCTTGGTTCCAGTGGATGTATCGGAATGGTCAGATCCTCTCATGGCCTCACCTCTTACAAGCTTTGGAAGCCAGATTCGCCCCCACTGCGTTTGAAGATCCTAGAGGTAAGCTCTTTAAGCTGTCCCAAACTTCCTCTGTTTCTTCTTACCTCACTGAGTTCGAAGCCACTGCGAATCGCGTCACGGGTTTGTCGCCGCCTTTCCTTCTGAGTTGTTTCCTCTCCGGTCTTAAGCCGGAGATTCGGCGTGAGGTGGTGGCACAACAACCTCAATCGCTGTCCACGGCGGTGGGTTTGGCCCGTTTACAAGAGGAGAAGTTGTTGGATATCTCCAGTGTGCAGCGACCTAGGCCACTCAACTCTTGGTCCTCTCCCCCGTTGACCCGCACCGTTACCGCTGCTCCACCACAACAACCACCACGAGTTTTTCCTCCCTTGTTGCCAACTCCTACCCCAAAGACTCGTTATCGCCAATTAACTGAAGCTGAGATGGCAGACCGCCGCGAGAAGGGGTTGTGCTTTAATTGCGATCAGAAGTATTCACGGTCGCATCGGTGCCCAGCTCGTTTCTTCCTTTTTATTTCTGAAGAAGATGACCCAGTCAGTGGCTCCTTTCCGGCTCCACCGATTTCAGATCGGGACCCTGAATTGGATACCTCACCTGTGGATTTGTTGGACCCTCCAGCCCAAATCAGTTTACATGCTTTATCGGGTACTGGAGCTCCAGAGACACTCCGATTAATGGGCCATATTACACATCACCCGATCCGTGTGTTGGTAGACGGGGGTAGCACACACAATTTCATCCAAAAAGAAGTAGCTACTCGTTTGGGTTTGGCCCAATCCCCTACTGCCCCCCTTAAGGTCTTGGTTGGAAGTGGGGAAGAATTGGCGTGTACACAGGTTTGTCCTTCAGTAGAATTACTGATCCAAGGGCATTCGTTCCACATTGCTCTTTACGTGCTTGATATGGGCGGATCCGATGTGGTTCTTGGGGCCCAATGGTTAAAGCAATTAGGGCCCATTTTAATGGACTATCAAGCACTCACGATGAAGTTTGTATTCAATCAATCCATTATTGAGCTTAAGGGAGATTCTGGACCGCAGCCCACCTCTCTTTCCCTGCATCAACTCAAACGGGTTGCTCGAGCAGATCCAACAGCCCAGTTTTTCTCATTGGTGGTAAGGCCTTCTTCTACTCCAACCACACGCCCAGATCATCCTAATCCTAAAGTACGTGAATTACTTTCTTCCTTCACATCACTTTTCTCTGAACCTTCTTCTCTGCCTCCACCCCGAAATACTGATCATGCAATTCCGTTGCTCTCTAATTCACAACCAGTCAATGTTCGGCCTTACAAATATCCGCATTTTCAGAAACTTGAGATTGAAAGACAGGTTTCCAAAATGCTTGCCTCTGGTTGGATTCAGCCAAGTTCAAGTCCATTTTCTTCTCCGGTTCTCCTTCTGAAGAAGAAAGATGGATCTTGGCGTATGTGTGTGGATTACCGCGCTTTGAATGCCATTACGGTCAAGGACTGTTTCCCCCTTCCTACGGTAGAGGAGTTGTTGGATGAATTGGGTTCCGCTCGATGCTTTTCGAAACTGGATCTGACTTCAGGTTTCCATCAAATCCGCCTTCAACCCTCTGATATTCCTAAGACAGCCTTCCGGACTCACGATGGACATTACGAATATTGTGTAATGCCATTCGGATTGTGCAACGCCCCGGCAACATTCCAATCTACCATGAATGATATATTCAGGCCTCTATTGCGTAGGACAGTTATTGTCTTCTTTGATGATATTTTGGTATTCAGTGCGGACTTTGATCAACACTTGACCCATCTGCGCCAGGTATTCGAGATTCTGGCAAGCAATAGTTTCCTCTTACAATCTCACAAGTGTTCCTTCTTTCAGACACAGATTGCATACTTGGGGCATATAGTTTCTAATGGGAGAGTGTCTCCCGATCCTGGAAAAATTGAAGCTATGGTTAAATGGCCAGTTCCTAACTGCACCAAAGGGCTACGTGGGTTTTTGGGTTTGACCGGGTTTTACAGGAAATTCGTTCGTCATTATGCAGCCATAGCCCAACCTCTGACTGATCTACTTAAAAAAGGGCAATTTCAGTGGTCTACCCATGCTCAGAAGGCTTTCGACTCTCTGAAATCTGCCATGACCAGCATCACAGTCTTAGCTTTGCCGGATTTTGATAAGACTTTTTATGTCCAAACAGATGCATCAGGGACAGCCATGGGTGCAGTTTTGACTCAAGACAATCGACCAATCGCTTACTTTAGCAAGGTGTTCTGTCCTCGATTGTCTAAATCATCCGCGTATGTCCGTGAGCTCCACGCCATAACTAGTGCAGTGAAACGATGGCGACAGTATTTGTTGGGACACTTTTTCATCATTCAAACTGATCAGAGGAGTTTGAAAGAGCTCTTGACGCAAGTCATTCAGACCCCGGAACAACAACACTATCTTGTAAAGTTGTTGGGTTATGATTACGAGATTCAGTACAAACCGGGGAGATTGAACGTGGTGGCGGATGCACTTTCGCGATCCGATTGTCCACTTCAGGGTGAGTTACATATGCTCTCTACCCCACAGTTTGTGTTCTTAAATGAGTTGAAGGAATCACAATTATTGGACTCTGAATTCATTCTTATGAGGGATAAAGTACTGTCGAATCCCTCCTCTTATCCTCTTTATCGTTGGAATGGCGATTTGCTTCTGTATCGTGGAAAGATTTGGATCAGCAATCAGTCCAAATTTATTCCATTACTGTTACGAGAATTCCATGAGACTCCTGTTGGGGGTCATGCGGGGGTCAGCAAAACTTTGAAGAGGATCAGTGCTAATTTTTTTTGGGGATCCATGGCTAAAGACACTAAGGCGTTTGTTTCTCAGTGCGTAGCTTGCCAACAGACCAAATATAGCACAGCAAGACCTGGGGGACTCTTGCATCCTTTGCCTATTCCTTCCGGAGTGTGGGAGGATATATCACTAGATTTTGTGACCGGACTTCCGCCATCTAACGGTTACACGGTGTTATTGGTAGTAGTAGACCGATTTTCGAAGGCAGTCCATTTGGGGGCACTTAATTCGGGCTTTACAGCTTACAAAGTGGCAGAGTTGTTTGTCTCTATGGTGTGTAAACATCATGGGTTGCCAAAAAGCATCGTTTCTGATAGAGACCCGGTTTTCATTAGCCGGTTTTGGTCTGATTTATTCAAGTTCAGTGGGACTCTCCTTCGGATGAGTTCCTCATATCATCCTCAAACGGATGGACAAACTGAGGTTATGAATCGTACTATTGAGCAATATCTGCGTGCCTTTGTTCATCAAAAGCCAAGTCTTTGGTTCAAATATCTTCCATGGGCAGAGTATCATTACAACACTTCTTGGCATTTTGGGTCAGGAGTGACTCCGTTTGAAGTGGTCTATGGAAAGCCACCTCCATCCTTGCCATCATACATAGAAGGTACTTCAGCAAATGCAGGTTGTGATGCTGTCCTTTCTTCTCGGGAAGAGATTTTGTCCCTTCTACGTCACAATTTGCTTAAGGCACAAAGTCGCATGAAGAAACAAGCAGATTCGAAACGTAGGGAAGTGAATTTTGAAGAAAACACATGGGTTTATTTGAAACTTCAGCCATATAAGCAGGTTTCCATTTCTGGTCACAAGTATCATAAGCTAGCCAAGCGCTTTTATGGTCCTTATAAAGTTATTGAACGCATCGGACCTGTGGCTTACAGACTAGAGCTCCCTTCATCATCCAAAATACACAACGTTTTTCATTGTTCAATGCTGAAACGTCATGAAGGGCCAATTCCTACCCAGTTTGACCTCCTTCCGCCTGACTCAGTGGATAACAGTCCCGTGATCACCCCTCTAGCAGTTCTGGATTTGAAAACAGTGCCCATAGATGGCACCCCTACGCGAATGGCCTTGGTTCAATGGCACGGGCTGTCTCCGGATGATACTTCTTGGGAGAAATGGAACGAACTCAAACTGCTTTATGACCTTGAGGACAAGGTCCTTGTCGAAGGGGAAGGTATTGATACACAAATTGGTAAGGGAGCTGATTCTAGGCCCAAGAGGGTGTCTAAGAAACCGTTGGGTTGGGATGATTTCATTCATCATTAGTGGATTACGTCTGTTTGACCTTTTTGTCCAATAATTGTTGGTTTTCCTTTGTTCTAGAAAGAGTTGGTTAGGATTTGTTATTATGTTTTTGGCCTGCGTGCCACCTGTCCAAGAGAATATTTTGAGTCACCAGCTTATATGTTTGTACTGTGCTTTGGAGAGGGGACGGAAAAATAATATTTCATTTCTTACCTTGCTTTTTCTGAGGAGGCAGCCTGACCTCGAATTCAGTGCTTTATATTTTTAGTATCAAAAAGGGTGGTCAGGTGAGTGGAGGAACATGAACAAGAACTTGTGATCTTGTTCTGCTAATTTCATGGCTTCCCCGAGACGGCAAGCATAAAAGAAAGGGTGTTTGGTGCCGTATTGCTGCTCAAAACTCTCTAGAAAACTCCATTCCTCTTGAACCACTACTTGATCAAGTGATTGTGGAACATGTTCTTGAGGCTGCAGAGGAAAATTAGCATGTTGATTTCTTCTTCTTCCTCTTCCTCTTCCTATAAAGCCTATACCATCCTCCATTGCCCTTGAAATACCCTCCATTATGCTTCGAGGAAAGTTTGCCATTCTGCGGACAATCCTTCGATCCCTCCCTGTGGGTCGCATTTATTTTTCAGTTTCCACTGTAGTCCCTCCAAATTATTCATTCAGCAACTAGAAGCTTGAATTTTGATCGGGTGTTCTAATGAAACATAACCATTTGGTGAATTTGTAGCCTCCAATAGAGATGTGGAACCATCGACATGCTATAGGGAATCAAGTTTACCATGCAATGCCTTTCTTTGATGTCATGTTCTGTAGAGAAGACTCAAGAGGAGTGTGGAAGAATTTTTAGATGCCCTGCTCTACATTTATTTTATCTTTTTAGACAAAGTATAAAGAAGATTCTTTGCTTAAGGCCGAATACTTGAAAATTAGTTAAGGTCCTTATTTATAATCCTAAATTATAGTGAATGCCATCAAACTTATTCTTTTCCTACGTTCCTTTTCATTATCCCAAGACCAAAAGTAAAGTAGTGAAATAGTAGAGGTATATGCCCAATGAAAACTGAACTTTATTCAGGTGGTGTTGAGTATCACTTCCGACTCACAAAGCCTCACCTCTCACTAGATTTCCCACAAAATCTTTTATTCCTGCAATTGTGCATATCAGTTCCAAAGAACGATAAAGTAATAGGGTGAAACTGTGTTACTTATTTTGGAAGACAGACTGTGAAGAAATTCGGGGGAAGAAAGTCATATAAGAGAACATTTTCAACTTAAAACCTATTTATGGGTTCTTCTACATATTCAATATCTTACTTATTTTTACTTGATGCCAAAGTTGCAAAATTTCTCACTAACTGTTCCAAAGTCTTCAAAAATGTGCTACTTGTTTTTTCGGCTCCTTTGAGTTTAGAATGTTAACGTGGTACATCCACATGCCAGCAAATGATGGCCTCTTTCTTTTGGGCCGTCCATAAGGAAAATAGCCCAGCCCATACAACCATGCGTAGGTCCAACAACAAAGCTGTAAAATTAATGCAGTTATGAGCAAAGCGAAGTAACCCGTACTACACAAAAATGTAGTGTTGCTAAAGCATCTTGAAACTGATACAAGTTGCTCTATTCTGTTTAATTTATTTTTTTTTTATCTAAAACGAGATATTGAAGGCTTATAATGTCGAAATTGAAATTCAATTTGAACTACCAGCTGAAAAACATATTTGAATGAACTTTTCTACAAAATTTTAAAAAACATGACATAATTTTTGAAAGTATTGATTAAAAGTAAATTATATAAAATTCAATGAAAAGTATTCTTAGAAAAAATATTTTATCCATTATTTTAGTTATAGAAAATAATACTTTAATTATTTTTCATATAAATGCTTGGGGAGAATTACTTCTAAACATGTTCTGAACGTGTAAGGCCATGTTACTCCTGCAATTGAAAGGTCAAATTTGGGACCAGATAGGCATGTGTTTCTTTTTTCTTTACTTTTGAAATGTTTTATTTTAAAAAGATGATAAATAAACATGTGTATTTACTTACAACATATAGTTAGGTTGCCCGTAAGATATACAAGTTAATTTATTTATATTAAATATTGAAGATGATACATTTTATTTAGAAGAGTAATTATATAAATGTATTTTAATTGATTTTAAGAAATTTGTAAAAGTAAAATATTTGGTAAAAACAAACTCGCAAAAACTGTTTTCAATGAAGTCGCTGAGATATCTCCAAAATTTAAATGTCCAGTTATCATCTTCTTTCTTCAACAATATCTACTTTTTTTTTCTCTCACACGTATAAGTTACATCGAGTTCCAAACACGTTCTTAACAATTCAAACTTCTTCACTACAACAAATCACAAAAAAAATAAAAATTAAAAGTAAAAATTTTGGTTTCAAACAAAAACGTGAAATTGATATGTAAAATATTGTTTAGTTAGGTGAGATCTATCAGAACTTGGCCCAAGGCCCATTTATCTTCTCCTTTTTTCCTTATTTCTAATCTTTTCTTTTCAAAAACAAAAGTTTAGCATGCGTCCCTCTCTAACTTTTCCCTTTTATCTATTCTGATTCTGATTTTCATCTCTTTCATGATTATATCCGACCATGTAGATGGTAACAAATTAAGAAATACATTCATTTGATTGGTTATAAAATAATGAGTTCATTAGTTCACATCATTTCTCTTATTCTCATAATCTTTCTTAGTAAATTAAAAATTTTAGTTGTTCTTAGAGTTGTAAGTTGTTTGATCTTTCTTGGAGTTCAAGTCAATTTAAGTTAACGAGAGGTAATGGTTTTTTACGTTACATCAAATAATATGATTAGATGAGTAACATTTAATTCTACTTTTAACTTTTTTTTTTGTTGATGAAAGGGTTCTCTTGTAATAGAAGCATTTGGGATTGATAAATGAATGTTTGAATTATAGTTGTAGATGTGAAATTTAGTTCGAATGGTCTTATTTAGAATAATGTTTTTCAGTTTTGAGTACTTTATTCTAGTGTTGATTATGGTATGAGTTATTAAAAATAATTGTTGAATTGGTAAAAAATGGTTTTGGTGAACTTTGAGTAGGCTTTTTGTTAGCTTACATATTTGGATACTACCATAATTTTGTTTCAGTTTTATTGAAACAAGATATTTTTACTTTAAGTGAAAATTTGATAAATGTAAGTCTTTTCTTTTAAAGTGATTTTTCTTTAAGTTGGAACTTCTTATTCAAGTAAAAATCAAAGCGAGACCAATTATTATTATTATTATTATTATTTTCATCATTTTCACTTAAAGTTTTATTGAATTATTTATCTCTTTTTTTATCATCAATTTCAACTCAATCAAACATAATGATGAGATACTAGTCTTAGTGTTTTTATGTGGTGTGTTTTTGCTTAAAGAGATTTTTACTCTCTAGTGACATACTAATAATAATATCATAAACGAAGCTTAAAATGTATCATATAAGTTGTTGATTTTGGTAATATTAAGTATATATATGTAAACAGTAAATGTTGTTAAGTAATAATGATCAATATATATATATAGATTAAGTGATAGATTTTATTGAAATAGCAATTGATTTTGATATTGTTAAATTAAGTTTGGTTAAGTCATATACACGAGAATGGTGTTGATATCAATGCATTTGAGAGTATTAAGTAAAAATTTTAACAAATATCTCACTTCACATATAATTTATATTACTTAAATTAAGATATCATGTAATGACAAATTAAGAAAGAAATTATTACACACTTAAGATCCAATGTTGTATACGGATTAGTTGTGTTTAACTCAGCCTAATCTTGGATTCTTAAAATTTGATTATGATATAATTATTGAATTAAGTGACATGTCACTCTTTATTAAGACTATTTAATACCATTTTTATGAAACGAGTTTATCTATTGTTGTCTATCTATTGTCCAATTGCATAATTTATTAATTTATGTTGCAGTGTTTTCCAAATACAAAGTTTTAAACCCCACAAGCTCTGTTAAAGAGATACGAATTTTTGAAAAACTCATTTAACTATTTCTTTATAAATATTTGAACAGAATTTTTTTAACTTTTGGAACCACTAAATTTAAAACTCACTTTTAAGTGATTAACATATAATTGTATCATTTTCTATGATAATTTATCAATTGTAAACTAGTTTTATTAAGATATGGATTTATAATTGAATTAGTAGAAATAATTATATGGTTCTAAACTATTGTCGGTCGGTCCTAATATTATAAAGATTACACTCTCTTTTATTTACTTCCACTGATTACAATTTAAAGAAGTTGTTGTTTTCATACCTTTAGAAAAAAAGAAAAAAAAAAGGTAGAAAATTTGTCAGCCGCTGCTATAACATGTTTAGCAGGGTGTTGATATAACCACTAAAATTAATTTAAACTCTAAAAAAATGTATAAAAGAGTTATAATGTGGAACCTAATTTGTTAAGAGATTGAATCTAATTAAGACTCCCTAAAATAAACTCCGTAATTTGATTACCGACAAAAAAAAATAGTAATTAATTAATCATCTTAGTGGTATTAATAAATACATCTTTTATATAACCAGAAAACAAAAACTAACTAAAATAATTATTAGGATTACTCCTATTAGACCATTTCTAAAATCTTTAGTTTTCATTTGTCAACATATAAAAAAATAAAGAAGGTATATTTATTACTTTTATATAATTTTACTTATTTATTTTATGTTATTTTATTAGGTAGAGATGTTCTAAACTTCCTTTATTAAATTATTGTATACTCATTATGATTATAATAGTTTAATACTCTAAATATACCATTTGTCAGATGTATTGTTTTCAATTTTAAATTACTAAAATTTATATTTTGGAGTAAACATATAATACATTATATAATATATATTTTTAAGCACGTTTACTATACATTCCTTTTAGGTAGGTTTAGGTTGAGTATTGTTAAATCAAAGATGTGGGTACACTGAACGAGCTGAAAGTAATTACAGATGTTCCCTCTAAAATTAATACGTAGGTTTAGATTAGACAGAATTAAATTCGGATGCAGTACATTGAATGACCTGAAAGTAAATTTAATGAGAGAAGTGTTAATAATATATTTCTTTTTATTATTATTTTTATTACTTAATAATTATTAGATACTTTTTTATCTATAAATAATTAAAGCAATAAGCGTTGTGAATTGAATCTTCAACACAGGTTCTACATTTTAAAACTTATCAATAAGAACAGCGATAATATTGTTTTTGAGCTTCACTTTGCATAGTAAAGGCTACATCATATTTATAAAATGTGTTAAAAATTATAGTTAAAAATACTCATCATAATGTGTTGTCCATATTTTAAAAATTAGGTTCGTATGACAAAATTAACTTATACGTTAGTTAATTATTGATAAGTTAATTTCTAGTTGATAATTATTATTTGATAAATTTCTAATTTATAAGTTTCAATACGATAAACTATCGTATTAATTTTAAAATGTTTGAGAAAATTAGTTGAAACATGGTTTATCTCGGTTCTATGACAATTGATGTATGCAACGCTTTAATTATTATTGAAACATATAATAGTAATATGAAATATTTTTAAAGTTAAATTATCTATGATTTTAAATATATAATTTAAATATTTCATATTTTTAAATACATGATCTAAATTACATACAATTTAAAAAATATAGTATAAACTACTCACATTTTAATAACAGTTAGATATAGCTATCTACATTTATTTAAAACAAATAAACAATGTTATTGCTACATAGGATTAAAAACAAAATAAAATCTAATATATATAACCAACAATAAAAAATCACAATTTATTTATGTTTTAGACAATGGTTTTTTAACCAATATCATATGGGCATTATGTAATATATAAAACGGTGTAATTCATAACCGTCCTACCTTCTTTTATTATACGCATGTTAAATTAATTTGAGAATTTGCAATAAAAAAAAAACTTAAAAGTTGTAAACATAAATACCAACCCATTTACCTCACACTGCGTTATATGTAATTTTATTTATTATATGATACTTTGTTTTTTTTTTCCTTTTAATATAGAACTTTTAACATTACATATAATATACACGGTTAACCATACATAATAATGGATATCGAAAGTCGTGGAAAATCTTTATTGATAGGTTATAGAATTTACTTTAAATTTAACTTATTTCATAAAATCGATTTGTAAAATAAAGTTTACACTTTCACCGTAGATTAAAAAGTATAATATTATTTTATACTAACACACTAGTGTGACATTATTATGTCTTTAATATGCTTCTAATTTACCATTTATTTTATAAGTAATACTTGATTACACATAAAAAAGATCACTTTCGCAAGTTTATGACACATGCAAGATAGGCCCTACATGCAGTTATCCATATAATCAGTGTCATGAATTTCATAATAAGTGGGTTATGATAGTGATTGAAACTACACCCTTGCTTTATTATAATTAATAAGAAGGCTATACTTTGTTAGTCTTTATACTCTTTGCATTTCCCTACAAGGAATCATTACTTGTGCCTCTATAGTATCTAATTAGTCAAATGTGTTGAAAAAATGTTTCTTTAGTGCTCCTCATACTTGAATAGTTTTGACTCCTATGTGTCAACACTATTTGGGTTGGTGCTTTTGCCTCAAACACAGCCTTTTGAAATCATTTGGCACCCACAACACACTGCGCTAAAATGAACCAATGGACATCTATATGAAATATATATGGTAGCTACTCTTTAAAAACATTTAACTTTGCATGTAGGAACGTGTTTATGAATTGTTACAAAGTGGATTACACTCTTCACACACACATATAAATATATATTTTTAATATAGAACTAGAAATTAAAGGATATTGATAGTAACTGATAAGATTTGACTAAACAAACAATAAATCTCATTAAGATAAATTTAAACTCAAAAATATGATACTATTTTAAGAAATTAATTTTAAACTTAATTCAATTTTATAAAACCGACTTATAATATGAAGTTTGTATTCAATTATATACTATAAACTTATCTCTATTCAACATAAAATCTCTAAATGAATAATTAAATTCTATGACAAAATTACAAATTTGAACGATATATTTGTTAAATTTCATTATAAATATATTAAACATTATAATTATTTTAGGGAAACTTTTAATCTATTTAATTAGGTTAAAAATTCTATATTCTATATGTCCGGTGGATTTAGAAGAAAATTATAAAGACATTAATATTTTGATTTTGACTTTTGAGAACAGAAAGAAAGAGTAAAAGATTATATGCAAAGGCACAAGAACAAGATCACATGGGTTCCTCACAGAGAGCCTATGAGAAAGAGGCAGCATGATGATCATCATCTTGAACCCACTACGAACTAAGTGGGTTATCTACATGGATTATGAAATGAAAACACAGTTGCTTTCAAGACCCTATATACTCATTCCCTTCCTACAAATTGCCGCATGCTTTGAATATATTTTAGGTACTCACAATAAAAATTTATGTTCCTATGGCCCAAATGCTCCTCCACTTGCCAACAAGAACAAATTCCTTTCCAATTTATTCTTATTTTATTTTAGGGTATATATATATATATGATACATCATTCTTCTCTTTAACTTTTGTTTCATCTTCTCACCTCAAGCTTCTTTATTCCAATATAAAGTGTAAGAGTTTCTTAGAATTACTAGTATAGCTAATATATTTATTATTCTTCTTCTTCAACCTTTTAATATTATTGAAAATCTTACATCGACTAAAAATAATATCAATTTGTAATATATAAACGAGTACAAACCTTATATTACAAGTGATTTTGTAGAATTGAATTAGACTTAAAATCTATTTATAACCTGATATTAGAATCATCATTAAAATCTATCCTAATTGAGTTATTTGTATGATGATACCTTTAACTAAAAGTTTATCAATAATATAGAATTATAAGTTAAATTTAGCTCTCCACAGGGCATACTAGTTTTTAAGTAATATAAAAGTATTAGATATATTGTAATATTATTAATTATCAATATTTATATATATTAATGGAAGTAAGTTACGTGGTTCTTTGATTGTCTCAAAATTTATTGTGTGATATATAATTATGTGCGGTTCATTCCCCAATATATTTTAAACAAGCCATCAGATGCTGATTCCTTTCAAAAGCACGCTCAGCCGTGGCAGGCTTTAGCAAAATCCAGCGAACCGATTCTATACTAATCGCTTATGCCATAAAATCACACTTTTACGAAAACAACTACGAATGAAGTTGATTCTAGGAATGCAGCAGCATGTTGAAATTTGTAAAGCTCTTGGGGGAATCTGTTTTTTGAGACTCACTTTTGGAAAGTGCATGACTGAAAAAACAGTATGTATTATATTAAATAGATCTCCTTCGATCATACATAGGCAACTTGTGTGGATGAACGTTGATGCTGACTGGTTGTGCAGTGTTTGGTGAGAGAGTGAGTGGGGATTTGTTAAAAGAAGAGAGGAAAATAAAGAATGGAAGTGTAAGTGGGAAGCATCAGCATTGTCCTTTCACAGACCTAGAAAGATTATTAGCAGTGCATGCACGGGCCCATACTTTTGTGCTTCCTAACACAACAAACAACACATACTCACAAACTATTCCTACCTTAGTTCTGCTAACCCATAACCCAAGACAATTTTACTAGCTTCATTGCTACATGCTTGCTAGATAGGAATAACTTTCTAATCCCTTTGCATAATTAATCATATGCTACATACATATATGCTCATTCTTATCTCACCAAAAACTTTAACCGCTAGTAACATGCTGCCCTCTTACCTAAGTCATCTTCTTTAAATTTCAACACTTAAAATTTAAGAATGGTTTCATCAAATTTAACTAATTTTATTAAGTTAAATTAAATTAATAGGAGTTATTTCGGGTGTGGGTTAAAAATTATTGTTAAACACTTCTTTACAATTTTTTATTAGCTTTTGTTATACGGAGTATATTGAATCTATCTATATCTTCGATACTTGTCTTCCAAATCGTATAAACAATATCTATCAAAAATATTTTGACGTTCAAGTTAGTAATCTAATTAATCAAGTCAATAATTATATCGATCAGAAGTTATAACAAAATTTTAAATTCACAAAAATTAATTTTAATATATATTATTTATTTTGATTTAGATTATTAAAGAGTTATTTTAGTTTGTTTATAAACTTGTTTGAAAAACAACATATATCACTACCTTATGGTTGTGCATTGGTAAACATATATAATTGCCTGACCAAACAATTTTTAGTAGGAAAAATTGTTGTACTAGATGTATTAGATAAAATGAATTGCTCAATTAACTTAGATATAAATTAAAATAGCGTTTTAATAGACATTATACTTGGTTTAAAAAAGACTACGCATGATATTTAGGGTAATCTTCTTTTAGAAAAAATAGTTAATGAATAACTTGAAAATTGAAAAGGTGTTTGATGTAAGTTGTTGAAACTTAAAAGCTATAAAGTTATTATATTGTTGTTCAAGAAATCCATAACTAAAAAGTCATATAAAATAATATATTTATGAATTTTTCTTATATAATTTTTTATTTCATAAATGGAAATATAGTTGTAGGTAGAGACATCAAAGTAAGTTTGACCAACAAATATTATAAAAAGTTTGTAAAGCAAATTAAATCAGATTAAAAAAATGGTGAAGGTTATTTTTTGTGCTCTCCATCTTGTTTGCAATTTAAATGAATCAATAATGAATTGACTCATTATGTAAAATAATAATTATATTTAAAAAATACTATTTTAAAAATACATATATTATAATTTATATTTATTTATATATTAAATTATTATACCTGAAATGAAAATCTGACTTCAATAATTTATGTTAAATTTAAAAATATATATTTATATTTATATTTATTTTTAAAAAATTGAACTTTTTATAGAAGATCAAAATGTTTTGTTGATACAACGTAGAGTTCAACTAGTAAAAAATGTTGTCGGCTTAAAATTTTAAAATCAAGGTATACAAATTTAAAATTTTAATTACATCCTTATCTTGTAGGATTTTATTAGGTTGGGAGAAATTCATTTAAGATTTGTCACTTTTTTTCATAATCCAGTTCATTTATATACTTTTGCATATATTGTTATTTGTAAAGTTTGAATGTGAAAGGATTGCTGCATAAAGAAAATATAATTGGAAATCTAAATATAAATCTAAGTAAATTAAATAAAAATGAGACAATTTAGCATCATAAAAAATGAAAATTCATAAATTTATTATGTTATGTATTTAGATTGAAAATAGTGGGTTGATTTCATGTTTTATTGGTATTTTTTTTAATAATTATTTTTTGAAAATCTATTAATAGTATCAAAGTCTGATTAATCTTGATGACTTCCAATCTTTATGTGTTAAATTTATCTTTCATTCGTATTATATATTTTTTAATTATTCAAAAGACCTATTAATTTTATATTAAATTAAAAATAAATATTTTAAAATTTCTTAAGTATGCTATTTATATATTATTATTATTTGACTCATAGAATAATTTCTTAAAATTGTAGTCATTGTAAAAATCAAATATTATTAAATCAGAAAGTATACTATATATTTTTACGAATTGTGTAAATATTAATTAAATAATTTTAATGCTAAGTATTTATGTCGTATGGTCCAAATTTCTTCATGTCACTCTCAGGGTAAGTACAGGGAAGTTTACTAATACTTTTTTTATCACCCCTATATAACTGTCTCACCCTAATTAACTGAAATTAATTAAATATCACAATTTTGGTGTGGTGAGGTAGATATTATTGCTGACTGAATATTTTTATATATTGAGTTTATAACGATAATTGTTTTTGGATTTGCTTAGTGTTTGATTATAAAAGAAATCACATATTATGGAGAATGTTCAAGTTATGACATGATAATTTCACATTGTTTTTGCTGATATGGGACGAGAATAACCGTCTGTGCAAAGGTTTTCTTATTAAAACCTACTTATTATCTCGATCATTAATGTAAATCTTAACTGTTTAACAGTAGCCGTTATAACATTAATTACGCTTTAACTTTACTTAATTATTGTCGGGATTGAGGTTGTGAGATGCTTTCTTACACACATCAACTACTCTATCCTTACATTCAGTTTATCACAGTACTCGATTGGTCAACTATAAACTCATAATAACACATTTTTTTCTAATTATAATATATATATATATATAGATTGCCAGTAAGAATTATGAAAAATGTTGTTTCTTTAAGTCGCTCCAAATATTTATCGTAATAAAGAAAAGTTTTCAAATATTTTCATTTCTTAAATTATAAATGTGTATTTTTAAGATAAAACAATAACAGAAATATGAAACTACTGTTATCTAACATAGGTGACTTTGTTTTTGGTTGGTTATGAGGATAGTTTAGATAGATATTCTTTTATATTTTAATAATATAGATGGACACAAATATTATTACTATATACAAGACTTTTAACAATGTTTAGAAAAGGGTTTAACAACTATATACAATTAATCGTTAATAAAAATATTGTTGTAAGTTAGAAGTAATAACAAATACAAATATGTCATTTGAAATACTCAAAATAATGTTTAATCTAAATTATCGTTATAAATAGAAAATGAAAAAAAAAAAATACAATGAAATCATAATTACAACGAGAATGGAAACAATAACTTATAGGTGGAGATGACAATTACAAGATATAAAAAAGAGACATCAACTATTGTGACGAAAGCAACGAAAGAAAGACAAAAATACAATCACAAACATCAGTGATTAGGTAGCAACAATATAAAAAGATAGTAATTTGTGAAGTTTTCGTCATAGTTTTTTGTCAGTGTGAAACAAAAAAAAAAAAGTAAAGACTGATGATAAAATGAGAAAAGATGAGTATTTCTATGAAAAGAAACAAGAGACGTGTAACAAGAATAGAAAGTGAAAATCGAAACATATAATAATACAAACGATAATAGATTTTGTGACTAACTATTGTTAATAGATTTTTTATACTAATGTGTTAATTTATATTTTAAAAAGATTTAATCATTTTTAAATAGTTACTTTAAGGATATTACATACTAATCAAATATTGTTGTCGAACCTGATTTCAATATACACCAAGTCTCACATGAGAATTTAGAACAATAATAAATTATAAACATTTATTTCCTCAATTCATTGAAATATATCTTAGAACAAAATTATGAAATGTTTTAACAATAAAACAAATAATATGTTAAATGTGACAAGTGAGCTTAAAACATAATGTAACCTCTATTTATCAAAATCATTCGATAATATGTACGAGAAAGGAACTTCCTCATCAGGTTAAAAAGTCATTTTCATGATTTTTCTCATTTAAAAAAATACTAAAATGTATTTTATATAGCAAAGTTCTTTTATACAAAATAAAATATATTAAAAAATTTATTTATAAAAATTTAAAAGTGTGGCTAAAGAAGTTATCTCACTAAAAATATTTGTGGATTGAGATCAAACAAAAGGATAACTTTAATTATAAAAAACACGTGTAAACCAAGCCTATAGTATTTATAATTAAACAAATGACACTATTCAAGTCCGACCCTAGCAAATTACAATTCTCAATTTTTCGTACCAAACGTGTCATAACTGTACGTTTTTTCTTTTTTTTTTTAACAATGTTATGTATATACTTTCGTTTTATCTACATCTATTACATATATATATATATATATATATATATATATATATATATATATTTTTTTTTTTTTTTTCTGTTTGTCTCTTCTTATCACATTATACAATCTATATAAAATTATCATTTTATTCTCATTCTATATTAAGTGTTAAAATGTCATGATTTTTTTTTTACACTTCTTTGACCTCGTGTAATTCATATAATTGCATTCAAAATAGAGAATATATGTGTTAGAGAGAATGAAATATAACATATATCACTCTATAAATTCGAAAAAAATAGAATAAAAAATATAAAAAATATACTTGTACTGAACTTGGGAGGGTGCAAGAATAATTCATGGCATCAGACGAAGTGAATACTTTTTTGTTATTATAAAGTTATTGAGTCGTTTTCTTATTTTGCTTCTTACAATTTACAGAAGCTACGACAGCAGTTTGGTACAGAAAGTTTAAATTTGAAGGGACAACCTAACAACACAACAGATACTCTCCAATCACTCCTATGAATTGTCATTTGTCGGCACACACTCAGATTATTCACTCCTTTGACCATCAATTGACATCAGTTAACGATGTTCCTTGCGTAAAAAAAGTCATCCTTTGAAAGTGAAAGAAGGTAACGTTATTTTCATTATATAATTTCATTTTATATTCTCTCTCTTCACTGTAATGAATTAACGAGTTTGCTAATAGTTAATTAACGAGGCGATTAAATTATTATATATTTACTGTACTAAAAAACTATAGAAACCATCTATATACTTATCTCTTAGAAAGAATTCACCATCTTTTTTATTAATCTGGAAATTGCGGCCATATATAAATCTAACAAAGTGCCTAATTGTTCGTAATATAATTTCAAGCCGCAGACAAAAGACTTTAACTTGGTTCCAAAAAGTATTTATTATAACATACTAAATTCACTTCTATATATCCATCATATGCTAAACTCACCTCAATTTATCATGATATTCAAATAATATTATTTATTGTTAAGTTCATAAATATGCTTATTTATTTTTCCGTTTCACATAAAAGTTTTAAAAATTTTATACAGTATACAATACATGATCGAAGAACCTTCAGTCCTATTAATAATGATCTTTTTAAGACAATTGATTGTTCAATACCTATTGCATTCCATCTACCATATATCAACTATCTTGTATTCAATAGAGGTTGCATGTCGACTGCCAGATGTCTGTTACCTTATAAAAATTATAGTTGTCAACCGAAGACTGAGGATTGCTTGTCGAAGGTTAACATCTTTTCGTCAAAAGAGTAACAACGATATGCTACGTGATGAGTGTCGAGTGCCAATTGTCAAGTGTCGAGTGTCGAGTGTCGTGTACCCTAACCAAATACCAAGCACCATCTATTAATAGAGGTGCTCCTCCTAGCCATAAGTTACATGTTGCCTCCTTGGAACTTGGTTTATCTACCAGCATTTAACCATGTTTGTTGAGGAATTTGACGAACCACGTAACTTAACCAAAACTAGCTACATACCGTCATAAGTAAAATGATCATTAGGCCAATGAGCTCATATCCTAGCCCATTCAGGTAAAGGTCCACGGTTAGTAAAATATTCCTATAAATACAATGTTAATCATGTTTTGACTTTACTTTTGACGTTCATTGTGTTCTGACCAAACTCTTCGAATTAATTTGAACGTCGAAGAATTTTCTAAAGACACAACACTCATTCATTTTGTAAAGGACGAGTACGAGAAGGACGAAAGAGAGGTGTATATGAAGACTGGATAGAAGTAGTTTGTAAAGTAAAAGACTCTTTACTGATACCTCATTGACTCTATAAATATATGCAGATGCTATAAATAAATGTTATTGAGAAGAAATCGTATAATGGATTATCCCACACTTGCATACCCTTTGATGTGTTGGATCAAACAAAAAAGTAGGATAATTTTGACATTCTCATCCATGATTAAATGTTTAAGAAATATTTAGTATTACTTATTAAGGATGACTAGGACAAGTCGGATACATGCATGCACTACTTATTTACTACTTTCAATTAAAAAAATTTGTTTTGTTACTTGTGAAATATTTTTGGAGAAATATCTTCTAATCTTTCTCAAAACTACAAGACCTATAAGTATTTGTGAATATTTTATATTTTACTTTTTTATAATTTTTAATAAAATTATTTAAAAACAAATCAAATTATTAGATAAAATAATTTATTTTAAAATACAATTCAAATCAAATTACTCACTAAAATTTTAATACAAATAAACTTGATTTTTATAAAAATCGAGTTTAAATGAATTGTACAAAAATATATATTTCAAAAAATTAATCTCTTCAAAAATAATTTTAACTTGATATATCTAACTAAAAAAATATTAATATATAAAGTTAAATTTAAACCATTTTTCAACGATTAATATATATTTTATTCATAATATGTATTTTGTTAATAATTTTATTTTGATTATTTAATTTTAAAAAAATCAAATAAAAGTCATTGATAAATAAATATTTAAATATTTATATTTGTTATGAGTAAGAACATATTACAAATATTTATTTATTATCCATCACAAATTGCATATAGGTGTTCACAAAAATAATTTTTTTTTCATAGTATTACTGACAAATCATAGATATGATTTAAAATATTCTCATTTAGAATCTGCAACTTTAATTAGTAATTGATATAGTAGAATGTTAATTATTAATTCATTCAATATAATGCAAGAATTAATGAAACATGAAACAAAATTAAGAGATTAAAAGATGGAGATAACATTTAGAACATGAACCTTATTAAGATGTAGAGACATGGAGTGAACAAGGAGTTAAGAGTATAGAAGTTGTGAGTGTCATTTCACCATTTATGATTGGGTGTTGGCAATGGTATAAGTATAAATATAAATATAAATATAAACATAATAATAATAATAATAATTAGGTATGGCCCATTAAAGTTGTTTTGGTTTGTGTTGCATCTAACAGTGGAGGTAGCTCCATAATCTTAAAGTCAGTTTCCCTAGGACCGTATGAAATGCAATCAATGATATGAGCAGAGGAAAGTAAAAGCAGACAGATATCCCCAGGGAAGACCCTAATCATAAGCTGTTTCAACACAAATAGGATCACTATCACCATGCTTTAAGCTTTAATTCCAAACTTCACCACACACTCATTAAACAATTTTAACTCTCTTAAAATCCACCATTTCAAAATTCTCCAAATTGGAAAACCATCATTGACGGGACACTTATTTTAAGGACATGTCCCTCATTTTAAGGCCTTCAACCTTTTAAAAGACTCCTTGCCCAGAAGGATCTTATCTATAAAATAAGAGGTCTAATTCCTTAAGATGCTGATATGAAATCTCTTACAAATGAGTTAGCTTATGAGTCAAATTCTTATATAGTAAATAAGTAATGAATTTTAAATTTAATTAAGTTCGGAGTTGAAAATTTGTCTCGGTTGGGAAAAACGAAACTTCAAAGATACTTCACTTAAACAAATCTTAATCAGAGTGATTAGTTAAAAAAGATTAAATAGAGTTGAGACCAGTTTACTAAGTAATTAATGCCTTACATTGGAGAATTTATTAAGTATTGTCACTCTAAAGTTGTATCGGAAAAACCCCATTCAAAGTTGTTTAATTATTAAATTAAAGGGAGAAAGTTAAAGAAAGAAATTGCCAGTTTATTTAGAGTGGTAAGTAATAAATAAGAAAAAAGAAAAAAGCAAAGGAGAAGTTGAATTTTGATTAAATAGGTTGAAACAAAAGATATGGTAGTTTGTAGTAAAAAGTGGAATGTAAATGTATGGGTGTATATTCTTATTCTGATTAGTTGGGTGGCTAACGTGGTATATTAATTAGTGCAAAAGCTTTGTTGAGCGTGGAATGAAGAAGAAGAATCCATGACATAAATGTTGGGTAATAATTTTTGTTCTGTGCATAGGTATTCTACAGTGTGTGTGGACAGTCCTTTGTGAGGTAAAAGTAAATTTGGAAAATGCGACCCCACCTATTCGGGGTCTGGGTCTATTTTTTGTGCTGGTGCTAGTTTTGATGGTATGGTGAGGGAGCATAAAATTAAAATCTCTCTTTCTCTTTCTCTTTCTCTCTCTCTCTCTCTCTGGTTATGAGCAGTGGAAGGAGTTGTTTATAATTTGAAAACTTGAAGGCAGGCAACAAAGTAGTAGGGTGTTCTTCTTTGTAGTTCTTCTGTTTTGTATGGACATGAGGGGATATTCAGTTTCCTGGACAAAACATAAGAAAGAGCCATATTTTGCAGCTAGTCACACAAGAAGACAAGAACAATGCATACAAGCAAATGATGATACCCCAGAAGAAACAAGTTTACTAAATCATTCCCTCAAATTGGCTCTTTCCACTTCCCAAAATACTCTACTGCCTACGCTACCTGCCTTTGTTGCTTTCCTCCTACTTGTTACTTCAATTGGCACAGCATTTTCTCACCCCATTGCCTCCAATTCACCATTGCCACCACCCTCTCACCCCACTGTTAACAACACTTTCAGACCACCTCCGCTGTTGCGAAAGTTGAGGAGAATCAGAGCTCACCTCAACAAGATTAACAAGCCTCCTGTTAAAACAATTCAGGCATTTTTTTTCTTTGCCTTTACAATCTCTTACAATCACCCTACTGCATTCCCCTTCTCCCCATTCAGTGATCTATGTTTCTGTTCCTTTCTTGCAGAGTCCAGATGGGGATTTCATAGATTGTGTTTTGTCTCATCAGCAACCTGCTTTTGACCACCCTCTGCTCAGAGGGCAAAGACCATTGGTAATTTCATCCAACTCAACCTAAGGAATATCACTTTCCTTTGAATTCATAAATGCATCCACATTCCTTTGGAGACGGTGGAATTCCTATTTAGCCAGTACTCATCTTTTAGTCTAAAGGTTTGATTTTTTGGATTGAATTTTATTTGAGAGACTGAGAAAGTAAGAGGCTTAAGGTTTACAGGATCCACCGGAAAGGCCAAAGGGCCACCCCAATGGGGAAAAAGTCATAGAGAGCTTTCAGCTTTGGTCTGATTCTGGTGAAATATGCCCTGAAGGAACTGTTCCGATCAGAAGAACAACTGAACAAGATTTTCTACGAGCAAGCTCCATCAGAAGATTTGGAAGAAAAGTACGGAGGGACTCAACTGGCACTGGTCATGAGGTTAGTGTTTACAAACGTAATTTGCTTATTGAAATTTCATTGCCAATTCAATCCTTTTCCGGCTACTGTTTACGTTTCTCACAATGCTTTAATTTCAAAGGAAACTCTCCGCTCTTGTTTTCTCAGCATTGCGTTCATTTTAACCGTTTTTCTTTACCATAAAGAAAAGAACAACCCTGTTTTTCTTTACTCATCAAAATTAAACATGGATTGGAAAAACGAAGACATTGAAGGGACTTCACTTTCCAAAGTTTGCCTCCTAGGTGCACCAAAAAGTAACGTGGAAATCATTATATGCCGCATGCAATTTTTTTCCAGAGGGAGCTAAAAATTGAAAAAAATAAAAGTCCGAAGCACCCTTTAGGAAAAATCGTTCATTCTTATGCACGCATATGTGTAGCTTCTGCTGTAATTTTGATTTTTTGACACACATCCTGTTGCAGCATGCAGTTGTTTCTGTAAACGGAGATCAATACTACGGAGCAAAAGCAAGCATAAATGTATGGACACCCAGCGTAACCGATCCATACGAATTCAGTTTGTCACAGATATGGGTTATTGCTGGATCTTTTGGCAATGATCTGAATACCATAGAAGCTGGATGGCAGGTATGTCAACATCAAATTGTCCAAAAATTCACATCCATCCATGTTTTGTAATGAAGGTGTTGAAGAATGTACTAGGATTACGTTTGTCTTTATCATTTGCTTTGGTTTTCAGTCCTTCGATTTCTAGCTATGTAACAATCATACTTTCCTTCAGGTAAGTCCTGAGCTATATGGAGACAACTATCCTAGGTTCTTTACTTATTGGACAGTAAGTAATGCACGTTTCTTTTTTCTTCTTCTGTTTCTTTTTTACCTTCATTTCTTTAACATCTTACAATATGTGCTTTCTGACAGACGGATGCATATCAAGCAACTGGATGCTACAATTTACTATGTTCAGGATTTGTCCAAACTAACAACAGGATAGCAATAGGGGCTGCAATCTCCCCAAGATCCATCTACAATGCCAGACAATTTGATATTGGCTTAATGGTTTGGAAGGTGAGTCTTTTTCTTTTTCTTTTTCCTTTTTCCACAAAACAATTCATCAACTAAAGTCAACCAAAAAGAAAACACCAATTAAGGAGAAAATAGGGTCCTTTACACAAAAGGCTGAACGGTTTAGATGGTGGTTTGTTGTTAATTGGAGCTTTTATGCTTTTCAAACCGTTATTTGCTTCATTTCACAACTTGTTAATTACTTTGAGAAAAAAAAAGGTTAAACATGCGTAATCAAAGTAAGAGTAAAGAAAATCATATCCAAGTGAGGCAATAATTCGTTTACTTCTTTTCTGAACCTTTTCTTTTGAATTTTCTGCATGTTATTGTTATTCAAATGGAAGATTCCCTTGCTTTCCTTGTACTAGTGTCCTTCATGGGGTCGACTCTAGCTGAGCCTTTTCCTTTCCTTCCTTTATTAAAGCAATATTTCGCGGCTCAGGCTTTTCTTTTTTATTTTGGTTTTGCTCTAACTGGCATCTCGATTTGTCTCACCACTTCTTTTTCCTCGGTTTTACTCTCCACAATAATATCATTAAAAATGGTAATCAACCACTTTATACTACTGAAACACGCATTGATTAATTAACCCGTAAGGGGAAATTTTTGGTGTTTGCATTTATGCCAACACATTAATGTAGGTTAGACAGTTGGAGTCAAGCTGTAACATACTAACATGCATTTTCTTTTGCTGAAATAATTCTAAGATACCATAATGAAATTCTGTGTGTATAGGACCCAAAGCATGGACATTGGTGGCTGGAATTTGGGTCGGGGCTACTTGTTGGGTACTGGCCAGCATACTTGTTCAGTCACTTGAGAAACCATGCTAGCATGGTACAATTTGGAGGAGAAATAGTGAATTCTCGTTCAAGGGGCTACCACACTGGCACTCAAATGGGTAGTGGCCATTTTGCAGAAGAAGGGTTTAGAAAAGCAGCCTATTTTAGAAACTTGCAAGTTGTGGATTGGGACAATAACTTGCTTCCTCTTTCAAATATTCACCAATTGGCTGACCATTCCAATTGCTATGACATTAGGGTGGGATCAAACAATGTTTGGGGAACTTACTTTTATTATGGAGGTCCTGGAAGGAACGTCAGATGTCCATGAAGATTATATATATATATATATATATAGTTCCTATTACATAGGCTTCTCTGCTCTAAATATATGATATTCTTTTTTTTTTCTATCCCACTTTTTCTTTTCTTTTGGGGATTTTTGGTTTCATTATAAGCTTCACATGGTTTGGCTATATTTGTTAATTTTGGTTTTGGGTTAACAGGTTAGAGACAGTTTGTTAAGTTGTTAGAGATTATGTAAATCCACCAAAAATATGTTGTCAGTTTAT
Organism: Vigna reflexopilosa; assembly: GCA_027742785.1. Taxonomy (NCBI): domain Eukaryota; kingdom Viridiplantae; phylum Streptophyta; class Magnoliopsida; order Fabales; family Fabaceae; genus Vigna; species Vigna reflexopilosa. Next base: position 60,377,859 of record CM050911.1, on the reverse strand, counting down.
AACATTAAATTCAGGAGTTCTGCATTCTTCAATTCCTGTTTCTTTCCCCTTTGCATTTCAAATAAACTCGAGCCTTGCGCGGGTAATAGTTGACTTTCAATTCGTCAATAAACCTTTAATGCAACTTGTCTTTCCCAGATGTAAACATAGTTTTTCAGGTTTCCCAGTCAAAATCCAGTGAGAATTATATTTTACTGCTAATGAATCCGTCATAGGTGGTTTTGCATGTGGGGGAGCTACAAAGAAGAAAAATAGAAGCATATCTCCAAGACTAAATGCGTTTAACCTTCTGTATCTTCCCTGTTATGGTATTACTAAGCATATATTTATTAACTATCATGAATCTTCTATCTTCTTGGTAAATAAAAAGAGAATATTTAATGTATACGCAGTGTCCCCATTTAATTTTGCACTGCAAATAAAATAATTGGATGAACACTAATACAGTGAAACCAAGACCAGTTAACAGTGAACCATGTTTTCCCACAAGTAAACTTGAAAAAAAAAAGAATTAAGATACTGCATATTGGGAAATACAACGTGCAGCAAACATTTCTTTTTTCTCATTTGAATATTGAGGAGGACATGAGATAATCTAATAATAAGTTTTTAAAGAAGAGTTTTCTTGAGAGATACAGTGTCAATGTGATATGAATTCAATTAAATAAGAGATTCAAACTATTTTTAAAGCAAAAATCTTAAGATAAAGAATTTGTGATTCTTTATTTTTATATGATTTGTTACTGTCATTTTTACTTAATGTAGAACTTAAACACTAACGTGTATTCTTGATAATTTCTTTTAAGGTTGAGTCTCTTTTATATTGATATACTCCTAACCACGATTATTTTTTTGTATTACTCTTCATTTTACATGGCATTTTTACATATAATCATCATCAAGAAAATTTTCAATTCAGAAACCATACTGAATTTGTGTGGATCGATTATCAATTGATGTGGTCTTTCGATGGAAGTATTTACTAAAGAGATATAACACAAATGAAATGAGTCTAAAAAATTGATATTATTTTTAATTGAAAACCTTAAAAGGAATAAATTTATGAATTTTGATCCTATAAGAGAGTGTAGATTGTAAGTGAGAATATCCATCCTGAGAAGATGAGGTTTTTGAAGGGAAAAAATGCTTGAAAGCTAACGGTCAACGTCATGATTTTATTAAATCTTAGACCATCCGAAAGTAGACAAGAAGAGAAAAGAAGGGAGCACATGGGTCTTGAGAAAATAAGTTTATGGTGTTCGTAGGCTAGCATTAGGTATTTGCATCCTAGTGTCGAAATGGATGTTGGTGGAAGTGTGAAGTGACACAAGATATGGATCTTTTGTTTTCAAAACAATAATGATAATAATATTGTGAAGGGTAGAATTGTAAAGCCAGAATAGTAAGTAAGGCTTCCTTGCGTGACAACAAAGCGATCCCCACCACATTCGATTAAAGAATAAAGGACAGTGATGGTCTTCACCACACGGAAATCCAGAAGCGTATGCAAGCAAATGGAACAAACAATTCTTTTTACTACGAGTTAGGCCTTCTTCTGCCTCAATCTGGAAACCCTTATCAAAACATCCTTTGCATATGAAGCAAGAGATGTAGTGTCAACAGAGCCAATTTGAGGGAATGTATTTGTATTCACAACAAAAAACCAACTGCTACAAGTCTGGCTGGCAGTTGCGCTGTCCCTTTCCGTACAGTTATGTTTCTCAGTTATAAAATTACACTCAACATACTGTAAACATGGGCATTTTATTTATTACCTTGTCACAAATTTCATTCTCTGTTTGTTTCCCACTGACGTTTATGCGATAAAGTTAATACAATGTTCATCTCAAATCTTATGTTTATAATGTAATGTATCGGTCCGTTGAGTGTCTAAATTCTGAACTGCAACTTAAATATGTGATAAGGTATTGAGTTGATTTGCAAGTGTTATTGAGTCTTGGTATTTACTTTATCTTTTAGTGAGCTGCCAAAATTAAACTTTACCTATGTGAAATGGTGTTTATGCCGTATTATAAGTTGAGGTACAACTTCATTAACATGGATAATAACATAATACAAAACAAAGAAGGTGGGTACACCATCCACAACCATAGTTTCTAGTGAAAAGTGAACGTCAAAGAGGCTCCAGCTATGATGGGAGACACTGCTGCAAAAACATGTCTGGAGGAACACTCATCAATGCATTAGCCAAAGCATTTCTTCTGAATCACATTGTAATTATATGCTGCCTAAAATATATAATATTGATAACATAAAGCAAACATATTTAATTAAATTAAACATTCAATGTTTCGGAGGTTAATATCATCACTTAATGAATACTACCATTATTTAGTTTTTTTTTAGTATTTTGTTTATATTTATTTAAATTTAAAAAAGGAAAAGAAAAATATAATGATTAGTATGTGAAGTGACATGAGAATGGCTTTTTCAGACAGGTGCATCATGTATGTTTGATATGGATATGGCGCCTTTGTTTTTAGAGTGGTCCTTACTTCTTAACTTTGGACATTTGTTCGTATTGAAGCATCACATTAAAATTAATTTAATTTTTAACTTATTTTTTCTTTAAAAAATATACTTTTTAGTTTAAATTTTCCTATTACTATAAATAAGTAAAACCAAATAAAAAAATATTTTTTTTAAATAATGAAATTATAGAACTTGAGAACTAATAAATTGCACGTTAATATTTTTAAGAATATAAACATAAAGATAAAAAATTAAAATTAAATATATAGTAATTTATCGTTACATTTTACAAATATAATTCAAATTACAATAATAACTAAAAGAAATAAAAAGAATACATTTAGCTTGAAGTATAGTATAAAATCCACATATTCATCCTACAAATAATACATGAATGAATGTATTTGTATTTACATACAAATTCTTTACTCACTATTATTTCAAAATATCAACTAAAAAAATAAACACAATATATTTAGCTTGAAGTACAATATAAAATCCACATATTCATCCTAAAAAGAAAAACATGAATGAATGTATTTGTATACAAATACATTACTTACTATTATCTCAAATTATCAACTGTAATTTAAATATTTATTACTTATTAAATTTCTCATAAAATAGAATTAATTCATATACATAAAGATAAATCACAAAATTTTACATTATTATTATTATTATTATTATAAAGCACGTATACTTAAAATACAACATTTTATTCGTATAAGTAATTCATTATAACATATATCAAGATGTTTATGTTTAAATATTCATGCACAAATTTACTTAATTAAGAAATCATCACTTAGTCTCTTATGTTGTGTTTGTTTTGGGTGAAGTTTTGTAAATTAGTGGGAACGCGGATTTACGATTAATCCCTTTTCCATTATACTCGGAAAAATGAAAAAAAAAATGCAAGAGAAAGCCTCGTCGTATTGCTGAGTTTATTTATTTGACCCTAAAAAATTAACATTTTCCTTCATCACTTTTTTTATTTTTTATGTGCGACATCTATACTTAACAAGAATAATAACTTTTTCTACATATTTTTGTGTGTGAAACCAATACACATAGCGACAAGACTTTTATAAAGTCTACATTTACTACTTGAGTGCAAAAATGCGTTTCAACGAAATCATAATTTCTAAAAATCATGTAATCTGTTTAACACATTTTTCACATCACACTTTTCGCACCTTTATAAACGTATGCATTGAATTAAATTATAATTATACATTTTATTTTCATTCTAATATAATATTCACATATATCTAAACAAATTTGAACTCCACATACTAATCCGTTGAAAAACACTTCACTTATGTGAATTGCTGTATTTTCATCGAAATTTTTTCTCTTTGAAACAATTAATTTTTTATGGGATGTATTGTCATCTATCCTGTATTGTGATCCTATTTTTGAGGATGTATTTTTACATTTTAGAAAGTCCATTCGAGAATATTGACAGGTGTAGAAAGAAAAGATCCTCCTTATGCTTATGCATACGCCCAATAATTATGGGTATTCTTCGACCCACTTAGCAGAAGAAGAACTAATGGGCCAAGATTTGACCGAAAGTGCAAGCTGCGTCTATGGTATTAAGTCATGCCTTGCTTATATACCATCTAAAGCAACCCATAAACTACGTCTCATCTTTCTTAACATTCACAGCCTCCTAATTTTATAGATCCTGATATTTTGACAATATTTTTTAACAACTTTTTTACAATAGGACACGTGTCATCATTTTATTGGTCTATTTGAATTTATGTTTAAAAAAGTATTTGAAACGGATTAATCACAAGCTATCACTGATGTGTTGTCAAAAAATTGTAAGGTGTTGTTAAAAGAACTTTTTTCTAATTTTATGCCACTGTCCTAATACCAAAAAATATAAAAATAAAAGGCTTTTTCTATACTCCAGGAACAACCACACATTATCACAGATAGGGCCAGTCCAATTTATGTCAAAGCCCAAATTGAATTTTAGGATGAGACGTTTCTTTAACTTAATTAAAATTATTTACTAAAAACATTATTAACTTGTTTGATATATGTTTAAGGAATTTTAAGATGTAAAACCACTTCTTAAATTACTATATCAATTTTATTTCATATTGCCTTAATTGGTAATTTAAAATATTCTATTTAATCTTTGCTTTGATATTATTTATTTCCTATTAAAAATAAATTATTTAAATTTTGAAACACTTTCCATTCTAAAATAATAAGAATTTGATTGAAATGTTTCATAGACATTATATACATAATATATATTTGGCATGTATGATGATCAAAATGTTGATCACTTTGTTTAATCCAAAATTCGCTTAAATAAGAAATGTATATATTTTAGTTGAAATTAATAAAATAACAAGGAAAAACAATGAAATGTTAGAATCGAATCTAGTTTCTAAAATTTGGTCGAAATTTTGAAAAAGTTGAACCATTGTTTTTTGTTTGTTGTTTCAACGTAGAATTTAAACCACGAAGGAAGTAAATATAATCCAAATATAGTGTTTAGCATCTATTTCATATAAAAGCTAGCTGCTTATGTGTATTATACGTGATTTTAGTGTCCATATTATTCAAAATATCTACTTAGACGATGAACTCCTAATAAATTTTTAGGAGAAAAACATTTATTTTAACACTACTTGTATGCTAATTACTATTTTGTTATTTACTAATATTTAACAATTAATGTTTTAGAACATACAAAATGTCTTAAGACCATGTCTAACTCAACGTTGGATAAATACTCATTAGGACATAAATACATGAATAATCACGAATTTGAGAGAGAGAAAAAATAATTTTACGCACTTCAAAAAAGAAAGAAAGAAAAAAAATCCTAATTTATATTTGTATTCATATTTTTTGTGTATGATAAAATCATATACATGGAGGGTAGGAGGTAACGTCATAAAAGGTATGGAAGAGTATATTTCACAAAAGGATTCCTCGTTTACAGTTCATCATATCGATTTGGTTAAGTGAATATATAAATTAGTTTAGAAGATTAACATAAACCTTCTTTTTGTTTAGAAAATTACGAGATTAACATATGAATAAGTTTTAGTCAGTCAAGAATATATAAACCAAATAAAAACATGTAATTAAAAGTGAGAATAATACCATTTGAGAAAACTCAAATGATTATAAGATAAACTAAAAAAAATGCAAAATAAATAATAATTCGATTCATGTTATGTATTATATTTTTTGTAATTTTTCTATAATTTTTATACTTATTTTATAGGTTACACTAATACAATTTTCTTTTACGTATGTTATTTTATATTTTTTTTATGTTGTAGAACATAATTTTGGAAGACATAAATTTACATTTTTATATTTATAACATATAAATTTATTCTTTTTACAAAAGTAACCTACCCGACATTTTTTTTTATTTCTATTCTTAGAAAAGATAGAGAAAGAGAATAAGAAAAATTTGGTGTAAACTTGAGAAAAGAAATAAAATGAATTTAGATCGGTTCCTTTTGTAATAAAATAAATTTACACGCGTTATAAATATAAAAAGACATAATTTACGTTCGCAATTACATATTACCTATAATAGACGAAAAAGCCTAAAATAAGATAGATAAAAAGGTTTTTTTTTGTTAGTGTAACCTAGAAAATAAGTATAAACATTATAGAAAAATTGCAAATAATATAATACCGAACAAACAATAGGATGATTATTTATTTTACATTTTTTTTATCTTATTAACATAAAATTACGTAATAAACCATTTTTTTTAAAATTCAAATTAAAGACAAATAAAGAAGAAATTCATACAAAGCAATCGAGTTTCTTCCAAAACAGTCACTACATTATACGGATAGAGGATGCAAAATTAATCTCAATGCAGAAAAATATTCAGAGATAAAGAACCAAACTTTTGGTATTGAAATGGAGAAACACTGATTTGTTTCTCCTTGCTGATGCAGTTGGATAAAAACACCATCATGATTTGTGTCGTGTCTGCTATAGTGGTGGGTGGAAACCCTGCTATGGTTCGCATGGTTAAGAATTCAAATATAAGTTTAAATTTTACATTAAATATAAATTAGAATGTAAAATATTATATAAAAATGAAAGATCTATTAATTCATAGTCTTAAAGTTTTAAGTAAAAGATAGTATCAATTCTTTATGTGGTTAGACTCAGATGTCATTGTGTTTGTGTATGGTATCAGAGCTTCAGGTAAGTAAAATTTACCTTTGACCAAGAACAACTTACATAAATATTGAGCAATTAATTACTATTGTATATCATCCATCCTTTTTTATATTTCCATGTGGTTCAAACATTAATATGTAGACATGATAGGCCAAATTAACGTTAAGATAATGGTCTCTTGAAAAGGTTAATTGAATGCATCTGTGATTGGATCATAACGTTCAACTGCTTATTTGGAAGCTGAGTCATTAATATGTAAAAGAAAAGTTGCCCAGAAGCAATGATCTAAAAGTGATTGTAAGTGAGAGAGTCCACCTTTTGTGATCCAACAAAGATACCACCCTACTTCCTAAATGCATGCTTCTTTCAAATTTATGATATGAACTAACCACCTTGAAAAACATACTCATCAAATATAATGGTTATCAGGTTAGGGATCATAATTTGCTGGTGTTACGGTAAAAAGTTTGATTCAAAATAATACTCCAAATAACTTATCATAGCACATCCGTTAAACGATTAATGTGTTTTAAAAAAATAGATAATAAATGTGTATTAGTCACTGGATAGATTATTTGGAGTTGTGAGACTTTATTGATAAGAATGACAGTAAGATATGATTTTCTTAAAAGACTAATATTGATTATGAAAACATGTAAAATACGGAGAATAAAGTAAGGATCGTTGACTATAAATATTTATTAACTTTAATGATTATAACAATAATTCAAAACTTACGTGGAACAACGTTATCTACTGATATATGTTTTTACTTATTTTTATTTTTTCTTTTCTGTTTAGCATGTCATCTTAGATGTATGATTTTGTTATGTATCATAATTTTTCTTATTAAACTCGTGATTTAAAGATGTTATTGGTCTTCTCTATGCCAAAACATATCTTTCTGAGTTTAGAGAAATGAAAAGGATTCAATACATTGATCATTGAGTTGATAAGTAAGTAATGTCTGATCTTTTTATATTTTATTGAATTCAATTTACCTAATAATTTTACAAATATTAGAGGTATATGAAGCAGTGATGTACGTTTTTGCAACACCAACTTCTGGTTCCACGTTTTTGTGATGCAATATTAAAATGAAATACTTCGAAGCTCATTGATGTTGTGTACTATACAATATCAAATAAATTTATTAATTTAACATGTTTTAGGTGTTAATATATATTTTTACTTTATTATGATCAATAGGTTTCTAATAACAAATACAATAGTAAATTGTTTTTAAATCACAAAACTCAAAGGTTTATTCATCGGAAAGTAAGTATCTTTTCTTTTCGAATTTCATTTCACATTATGCATTATAAACTTTTATTCAAGCATGAATTTTGCAACCAATTTCTACTATCTTCAAAGTAATGTTTTATGCTTCAACCGTCTAATAATGTGATATTTGATGAGTTTCCGAGAAAATATTATTAGAGAGGATCATTAGAAAGATATATGATACGATGATACTAAACTTTTCTTCAAACGTGAATCCCTTCATATTAGCATTTTTTCATCGAACATTCATATTTCACAAACCACAATTATCACCTACTTATAAAGTTGTTCATCTTAACATGACATGTTTGTCTCATCTTTTATCAGAAAGATTTTTTATACACGAACTTGTCTGATCACACTAAGACTAACCATCAAATCTAATTTTACTAATAAATCTTTTCAAGGATAATCACAAAAAAAAACTTAACATTAATAAGATATAAACTCAATCCACGTATAAGAAATTAATATTACCTCAAACACATAACTTAGCACAATAAAGTGTAAAAAATAACTTATTTCATTGTGAACTAAAAAGGAGAGGAAATATATATAATATTGATTAATCAAGTTGATATTTCTAAGAGGTTAGTTGTAAGCAAGAAAAGTAAGAATTCATGTTATTGAATATCATATTATAACTTATTCCTAGTGAAAAAACACTTTCAAAATCGTCAAATAAATTTCGATTTTAAAAAAAATTAAACTTTTCAATAGGTAATGGTATCTTTAAAATTTTTTACAAACATATAGACTTTGCTTCAAGTTTTATTTATTTTTATTTCCATTTTTTAAAATTGTTTTCCCTTCAATTAATTGAAGTCAAAAGTTTTATTTTAACTTCATTTAGATATGTTTTGACTGAAAAATTAAAATATAATGTAAAAATAAAAAATCGATATCAAAATCTTTCCTCGCACTAATTTATTATTCTAATTACAAAACTTTCGTTAAAAGTAATGAATTATTAAGTATTTCATAGATTTTCTTTGATTATAGTGTTTTCTTCTTGCTTAATTAGGTGTGAACTTATTTACTAAGACAATATTTACACAAGGAGAAATAATATTTTTTATTGTAAGATATTTAAAAATTTAGAAAGTGTATTAAATACAATTTATAATATTGAATTATTTTTAGTTTATTATATTTTAAATTTTTTATTTGTGTTTTTATATTATTATGTATATTAATTTACTTACTGGTTACTTTTCATGTTGTATCATGTTATTTATTTAATTATTTTTTACATGCAAGGCACAAGGCACAAGGCACGGGTATGTAGTCATTTCCAAAAGGTGCCTTTTGATATGGGACTTTATGGTTAAGCATTTCCATCAAACTTTTGTGCTTGTCTATTATTTCCCTCTTATTACGACAAAGTATATTTAACTTTGATTTCAAGATCTAAGATGGTCTACTAAATTCAAGTGTTTGTTGAATTGAAAGGAGAATTTAAACTGTTAAAAATAATTTTGGATGAAATAGAGATAGGCTTGGTCCACGTATTCAATAAAAAACTATGGTTAACGTCCGACATAGAATTTAAGGTTTAAATAAGAGAGTTTCCTTGGTCGCTACTGAAAGTCAATCATCGCCCACACAACTATGATGATAATTTTATAGATATTTCTGAATTTGAGGACAAGCTAAAAATGATCACTTTATCTACCCTAAGAGGGTATGACCCATGACCCTCACTAAGTAATTTATTTTGCTCGCACTTTTTCGGAATGTTAATTTACACTTTTTGGGCTATACACGGAATGTGAAAATCAACTCCAGTAGCAGCCATACCTGTTATGGCTGCAGTAAATCTCTCCATTAAATGACACATGCATGTAACGCCTAACTTTTTTTATTTATTTATTTATTTATTTATTTATTTATTTATTTCAGGTATCACGTAAAGAAAAATAAAATTAGAAGTAAATTATAAATTACTTGGTAATAATGTTTGGTTGTCATTTTCATTATTTGATGGAAGCTCTTTAAAGCAATACATGAAAGATCCCAGGCATGAGGGGGGGCACAGCCAGAGTCTGAGGTACAGATTGATCTGCATGTGCAGTTGTTAAGCACCATTAAAATGGCACCCTCTGGTTAAAGGAAACTTTTTTTTTTTGTACAGTCTTGAAATAATACTGAAGGATGAAAAATTGAAAGAGGAAGAAACGCAGCACATTACCCTGGTTGCATTTGGTGTGTTGATGAGACGATGGTCGTGCGTTGTCAGCTATTGAAAGCAAAGGCAGTTGCTATAGGGTGTAATGGAAAGGAAAGGGTTATGTGCGGAAAAGTGTGGTGGTAGTGATTGGTAATTGCTTGGCCATAAGTGTTCTAGACTTGAATGGAGAATGGTTCTACTTCTCCACATGGTGCGGGCCAAGAAAGTTAGTTGAACGAAAACAAGCCAACTCACTTCCTTTTCCGTAATCAGCAACAATCATAATGGAAGCGAAAGATGGCTCAAAAGGTACCTAGTGATAGTCTACCTTCCTGCTCAACCTGACATCTCCCACTTTTACTCTTTGGCTTTCAGAGTTACACCACACATATTATTGCCCTCTTTTGAAGAATTGATGAAAGCAGCTTCTTATGGAAATCTCCCCCTTTTCATTTTATACCATATAAGGACATGAATGTAGGCCCCCTCATATATTTTACACAACCAGTGCAGTTAAGATGGTGGCAGCAGAAGCCACAGTTTGTGTGAAGTGAGTAATAAAAGAAAAGGAATCCTGTCAATCAATTAAGCTTCTGTACACTCATTTCATTTTACCTTTTACCTTATCCAATCAGTTCCGAAATTACACTGACGTTAATCACTAGTACTAACTAATTAATCAACCAATCAAAATAACTAAAAAGATCTAAATCCTAAAAATATAGTAATTAACATATATGTTTTATTTTTTTTTTTCTGAAATAGAAAGAGGCATTAAATTTGAATGGAGGATTGATTCCTTGAAGGGGGGTAGGGTGCTGCTGAGGAAGAGGAATAAGCAAGGGATGAGGAAGAGTTGGAGGTAGATTGTAGGAGCAACAACTGAGCAGGGGTGACAGAGGAAGAGGAATAGGATGAAGCTTGAGATGTTATGGGTTTGGGCTTGTGGGGCTCAGCGCCTGGTGGAGGATCGTGACGAATTTCTCTCAATAATGCTGCAACATCTTTCATTGTCGGTCGATCCTCTGCACGATTACTTGTGCACAAGAGGGCAATACCAAGTGCTTGTAGCATCTCTTGGATTTGTGTGTCTGGATGGCCTTGGAGCTTGGAATCTAGAACCTGGATCGGGTCCTTCTTGCTCTTGAGGTGCTCCCTGACCCACTGAATAACATGTTGCCCATCCGGGAATGATGGATCCACTGGCCTTTTCCCCGTTATTATCTCCAGTAGGACCACTCCAAAGCTGTACACGTCGCTCTTCTCTGTGATTTTAAGCATGCAAGCATACTCTGCAATATTCCAATCCAACAAAACATTATATACTCTCCACATGTTATCCAGACACAGGTAAGAGACATTTGCTGCTGTAAAGTAGTTCAACAACGATTAATCAAATTAGGTTGGACGCATTCCCTGTGTGTCACTCGTGATCATTTGGCTTTTTTGCCGGCACCATCATGTCTTTCACTTGTCCAAACACAAAGATTACATGTAATTATTATAGATGCATGCAGGGGATTTGTAACTTTGTGCCATCAAGTACATCAGATGTACATGTAATCAAACCCAAAAAGCAACAAATCACTAAACATCAACCATAATGAATGGAAGCCTTCACGATGGATTCCCGTACGGTCCCCATTCACCAACCTTCGTGTGGAAAACTCAAATTCTCACTATCAATTTCAAATTTCTTATCCCGTTAATTTATTTCACCTGTATCATCTAATTAATATTAACACTCTCCTTATTTACAAATCACCATATATATCACTGGATAAACTTGTTAATCAAAGAAAAAAGAATAATTTTTAACTGAAAAAGAAGAAAATTGATTGACTTACCGGGAGCAATGTAACCGTAGGAGCCGGCGAAATGTGGATTAATCGAAAAGGAGGCATGATCCTCTTCCACGAATCGAGCGAAACCAAAATCCGCCAAACAGGGCTCGTATCTGTCTCCTAACAAAATGTTCTGCGCCTTGACGTCCCGGTGCAAGATAGCAGGCACGCAATCGTGGTGCAAGTAAGCCACGCCCTCAGCCACGCCCAACGCTATCTTGAGCCTCGTCTCCCAATCAATTAATCCTGTGCACCCTTCGTGTAACAGCGTGTCCAGGTTACCATTCGGTAAATAATCGTAAAACAGTAACTTGGTTCTCCTGTTGGCCCCCCAACCCAGCAGCCGCACGATGTTCCGGTGACGGATTCGCGCAAGCGTGGCAATCTCCGACGAGAACGCCGCCGCGGAGAATTTCTCCGACAACCGGAACTTCTTCACCGCCACGGCGAGTCCCGTACTCGACAAGTCGACCCTATAAACGACGCCGGATCGGCCTTGGCCGATGACGTTGCCAGCAGTGAGACATTTAGCTACATCAGAGATGGACAGATCGAGTTTCTGGTACAGTGTCACTTCCCAAGGTGGGGCCATGTCCACGTCGCTGTCCTTTCCATCTAGCTCCACGTCGTTTTCGCGGTCCCCTCGCCGTTTCGCTGCGACGACGACATACAGCGCCGCCATGAGCATCAAGCACGCGGTGCACAGCAGGACCACCATCGCCACGCGCGCTACCCTCGCCCGCCGTCCCGACCTTCCGCCGCCGTCGCCACTGCACTCGTTGCCGGAAAAGCACAGCGCCGGGTTCCCCGCCAGCACACTCAGAGGCAGCTTCGCGAAGAAAGGCGTGTCCGGAACTCGTCCCGAGAATTTGTTATTCGAGATATTGAGCACCACCAGATTCTGCAGACCCGCGAGATATTGAATGTTTCCGCTGAGAGTGTTGTGAGATATGTCCAGCACTCCGAGCTTCGACAATCCGGAGAACTCCCGAGGGATCTCGCCGGATAGTTGGTTCAGGCTCAAATTCAGAGCGATTTCCAATGCCGGAATGTTGCCGATGCTGCCGGGGATTTCGCCGGAGAGATTGTTGCTACTGAGATCCAGTAATTGTAATTTAGAACAAGACCCAATTTGACTCGGAATTGAGCCGGAGATTCGATTCTTCGACAAAACAAGCTTGGAGAGCGCGGTGAGTTCGCCGACGGTGGGGTTTAGTATACCTTCGATCATGTTGTCGGAAACATCGAGAAACTGAAGCGAATTTAGCCGACTCAAACTTTCCGGTAGGTTTCCGGCGAGAAAGTTCGAATGTATATCAAGAAATGCGAGATTCCGGCAGCCGGATATCTCCTCCGGGATGCCGCCGGAAATCCGATTATTCCCTAGGTCAAGGAAATTCAAATTGTTGAGATTCCCAATCTGCGAGGGAATGTTCCCGGTGATGTTGTTGTCGTTGGCTCGGAATCGAATTAGGGAAGAACAATTCCCAATCTCAGAGGGAATTTTCCCTGAGAGGTTATTGGATAGGAGCAAAAGCTTGTTGAGATTCTTGAGCTGGAATATCCCCTTGGGTATGGGACCCGTTAATCCATTCTGTGACAGATCAATAGCCTCTAGGTTTTGACAATTGGAAAGAGAAGAAGGAATGTTACCTTGCAGCTTGTTGTGCCATAAGAACAAGAGCGTTAAATTAGCAAGGTTTCCTAATTCGGAAGGTATGGTACCAGTGATGAGATTGTTGTCAAGCTCCACATGCGTGAGTTGCTGACACTTCCCCAGTTCTCCAGGAATCTCCCCCGAAATCTGGTTTACACTGAGTTGGAGCTCTTGCAATGATGTCAAGTTCCCGAAAGTGTTGGGAATGCTTCCGGTTAGTGAGTTCATTGACACGTCAATCACTGACAACTGCTCACAGTTGCCAATCTCGGGGGGCAAGGTACCAACTAGGTTGTTCTGCCACAGTAGAAGGTTTTCGAGGTTCTTAAGGTTTCCCAACTTGCTTGGTATGGATCCAGTGAGAGAGTTCTCGTAAAGGTAAATGTTTTGGAGCCCTGTGCAATCCCCAAGTTCAGGAGGTATTTCACCGGAGAGTAAGGAAGTGTAAATGGCAATGGTTTCAAGGTTTTTCAGAAGGCCAAGAGTTGGTGGCAGAAAACCTGAGAGGCTTGTTTCAGCTAGACCCAACATCACTAAACTGGAACAGTTGCCAATTTCTTGTGGTAGAGGACCCTCCAGGTTCTTGTTTCCTCCTGCTCTTATCACTTGAAGGTTCTTAAGGTTGCCGATGGTGGTAGGAATTTCCCCGCTGAGTTGGTTATCATATAGGATCAGCTTCTGCAACTTTGTGAGGTTTCCAATTGCAGCTGGAATGGACCCCATGAGGTCATTGGAGTTGAGATGGAGTTCCTCAAGTTTAGGCAAGTAACATAGCTCACTTGGTATTTCGCCACTCAAGGCATTGTCACTTAAGTCCAAGTAGCTGAGTTCCACAAGGTAACCTATTTCTTTTGGAATTGAACCCGTGAGATTGGTTCCGGCTAAGATCAGACTGCTTAAGGAAAGCAATGAGGTGAAATCACTGGGCAGTCTTCCAAGCAAATCCACATACCTCAGATCCAGCTGTACTACTTCGTTCTTCGTGTTGCAACTCACTCCATACCAGCTACATGGGGTGTCTTGAACTGGGTCCCAGTTACTCAATACCTCCAGGGACCCGTTCAGGGTTCTCCTCCATGATAGAAGAGCCTCCCCTTGTTGGTTCACTGCAGCAGCTGTGAGAAAATGGAGTGGGAGCATAAGGGAAATGCATAAGAAGAAGAGGGTCCATGGATTTACAGGCATTACAACTAAGCTACGAACTCCAATGAAAGAACAGGCAGAAAGGTTTGAGCCTAGGGAGGAACAACGGGAAGGAACCAAATCATGTCTTGTGGTTTACTGTGTTTATAAAAAAAAGAGTTATTATATATAAATTAAAATAACCCAGAATCTCCGGATCCAAGAAACAGCTAGGCCATGATGTTTCTGCAGGGAGAAATGGAATTTTAGATGGTTGTCTATAAGTATTTGTTTATGTTGAAGTCGAGTGCAGGGGTGGGTGGGTAGTAGAAGAATTATAACAGTTTAAAATTTTGAGAATGAGTAACATAACAGAGATGGGATGGGTGGGTGAGTGCCTTTCTTTCTAAATTTTGTTTCAATATCAACCGTTTATCTTTTGATGTGGCTTTGTTATAAAATAAGCTCTCATTTTCTCTTGGATTTTTTAGTGACATGGATGAGACGAATTATATCCTAAAAATATGGGCAGGCTCATTTTGTCTACCACGACACATTCTGTCCTTGGCCAAATAGTTTTGAGTCTGACTCTCCATTTTGTATTGAAAGGTATATTTAGTTAAATCTAAATATAACCTAATTAGATTTAAGAGCTAATATTTTAGGCTTATGCTATTGATGACCTTATAACCTCTTAATCATGGCCCAAAGAAACATACGGTTTTCATATGATAACGACAGATTTGATACTCTTCTTTAAACAGGAAATACGTTGGTTTTATATGTAACATCATGTGAAAGTAAATATTCTTATTGCTTAAACTACTTAACTTCTCACTTTCCTTTCTCGTATGAATTTAATTCCTCATTTCTTCCTATAAAACACTTTTAAATTAATCCATTTTTATTTAATTTTAAAAGAAGGAAGAAAAGAAGAAGAAAACTTCTACACTCTCTGAGAGGGTCTACAATACTTGTGTAAACGCTGTTTCATAAAACCTACACACAGTACACCATAAATAGTTTTTGTTTTTTTCTTCTTCTGTTTTGAATTAGCTGCTAGCGTTGCGTTAATCAGAATAAAGCTTTGCCCTTTTTTACTACAGGCGGCACAGGATGCAGAGTCTGAATGCAATAATTTATTATCAAAATAATCTTCTTCCCTAGTTTTGAAAGAAAAATGAAACTTTCGAATAAAGGGTGTGTCATAGATCTCAATTAGATTTGAATTTTTATTTATTTATTGAGAATATGTTTTGGAAGTGGACTTGGGTGCTATGCTGCTACACTCTCCTGTGATTCAGATGTTGCTCCTATTTACCCTGTCAAGCATAATTAACTTTGGATCTGATCCATACTTAAAAAAATCAAACCCTGATAGGATTCTCATTCTCATGAATACAAAAACCTGCTCCATTTCGCAAAACTTGTTCATCCATGATGCGATCTATGACACCCTCCATTTGTCCTGAGAATCTCGCATTATTTAAGATCAAACCCATCTCAAATGACAAACATAAACCAATAGCACCACTCAAAATTTGTCATGTAAGAACCATATCCATTTGATCTTTAAACTAACTTGAGTTAATTTAAACAGAAATTAAAAAGAAAGAAAAAAAAAGAGTCACGTGGTGTCGCGTGACAAGAGAGGACTCGTAGAGCAGAAAGGAATTGAATTATGTTATGTAGTTGACACTTGGCAATGGAGTCATATAGAGAATTACAGATATACTGCATCCCCTCGTGATGATGCAGGAGATGAAGAATATTATAGTAAAAATAATTTGACAAGTGCGTCTATTGGGAATCTAAGCACGAGGTAGATGATAACAGGGGCAGATGAGAGAGAATTGGAGTGGTTAAAAGGTGGCGTACGACAGCTTTATGTAAAATTAGAGAGAAATATAGGGTCCCTTTAAGATGTTGATGCCAAAGTCGACATCTTAAATTTAATTTTCCTTGTTTTGTTTGTAGGAATAACCTCTAACTAAGTTACTCCATGGCGACTAATACACCTAATTTGTGTGACGCTTGCTTAAAAGTTGAACCTGAAAAAAATTGGTGATATTTAGTTTTGAGGGTGTGAGGAAATAAATGATTGAGGAGGCAATGATAGAGCTGAAGCAAAATGGGGTTTCATTTATTGCACCAAGAATAAGAGTAAGTGGGTTTGATTCTGCTGTCGCGCACGGATGGGACCTTTCTCAACTGCTTGCTTTTTGGCTTGGCACCTAAATTTCACACACACTTTGTACCTCCTTCTCCCTCTTCCTTCCCTACTGTAACGGTTACAGCTTCTTTTATCTCAAGCTCCCTTTTTTTTTTCTTCTTTTTCTTTTCTTTCTTATATTATTTTTTTTATAAGAAAATTCATCACTGATTATATTTTTATCTGATAGTCGTACTCATTTCATACTAAAATTTCTCAACTTAAAACTTGTTTACAAAATATGGAATAATTTTTTTTTTCTATTTAAAAACTTCTTTAAAAACTTAGTATTTTTGTCATTTGCATATTATTTTTAATCCTTATAAAATGTGGGAATTTTGGTTTTAGTCCTTAAAATTTTTCATTTAATTTTCATCCTTCCAAAATTTTTAATAATCATTTTATAGTTTTTAATATTCATTTTAAGATATACGAATAACATTTATTTTACGAATCTTAAAAGTTATTTTAACGAGATATTTATTAACATTATATCACAGCAACAGTATGTATTACTTAAAATGGAGATTTAACATTGTGTTGAACACATAAATATAGTTAATTAGTGCTATGTAATATAATATTAAGAACCAGAATTTGCAATAAGGACAAAAAGCAAAAAGAATTTCTTTTGCAAGCATTAAAATAAAAAATCACTTGTTTTACATGAACAAAAGACATATTTAGACTAAAATTTAAATATATCAAATAAAATAAATATTAGCTATTAAAAACAAACATAATTCTTTTTACATTTTTTCATAACATAAAATTGAATATTTCATGTAAAATAGATAATAAATATAAAGAAAAGGCATAGAAACATGATGTATAGGAATAGAATATAATGTATAGTCAGTTAAATCAAATCAAAGTGATTTTAATTGATTTCAAGTCGTTCAAATCAGTAAAAGAAGAAGAAGTAACTTTAACAAATCCAATTAAATATAGTTGATTCTTCTCTTAAATCTAAACCAATCCTACAAAGACATATTATCTATTAATATTTTTCTACCATAAGGAATAGAAAAAGTGGAAGGAGAGAATAAATTATTTTTCTCAAAGAATAAAGTGAAAGTGAAACACTACATCAATATAAGGATTTTTCACTTCCCACGTGAGAAACTCAATCAATAATCAATTTCTATTGTTTATTGATATTATTTTTTAGAATTATTAGTATGGGCTTAGATTTGACGCATCAATGTTGAAAAAGTATTTCATGACCGTTCGATTCCAATAATATTAATGTCACAATTAAGGATGACAAAAAAATTTGCAGGCACAGGTATCTGCTGGTAAAATCTGCGACGGTAGTTATTATCCGCAGATTTCAGGTAACAGATAACAAGTATTTTAATATCCGTTTTTAAACGGGTCTAGTACGAGTAGTATACTACGCGGGTATCCGTTATCGAAAAAAAAATAAAAAAATTAATTTATATATATTTTAATTAAATTTAATTAAAAATAAAATTATATTATATTTTATTAGATTAAATTTAATTTAATTTAATTTATATTATATATATATATATATATATATATGTTTTGTAATTTTATTTAAATTTTATTTTAAAATGTATACTTTTTTTTTTGCAGGTATCTGCGGGTACCTGCAGGTTTTAAAATACTCACGGGTATTTTCTCAATGGGTACCCCGACAGGTAAGGTTGGGTAGGGATAATTTTATCCGACGAGTCAGGTGTGGTAAACACTATCCGTGTCCGACCCGTTATCATTTTAGTTACAACGGCTATTGTTAAACGATTAAAATTTAATTTAATAATTATTAAGAGATAAATTAATTAGTCAAATTTTTATAATATTTATAATAGGAGTATGATATCGAGTTAAACTCAAACATTTAAGAAGTATAGATTCTTGAGATTTAAAAGGGATTTACTTTCCTTTCTTTCTCTATGTCTAGAACTCTACCATACTAAACGCTACAATATACTTATATTTGTATTTTAAATAGCAATACACTCTTTGATGCTGCATGCTCTCCACTCTTTTTTTTTTTTCCTTCCTTTCTTTTTTATCATTTTTCTTTTTATTTTTTTCTAAGATTTTTCTTCCTACTTTATCTGTTTAAAAATCTTATTGTAATTAAATATTTTAAAATTAATTTGACCTATTAGATTTCTAACTTTTTATTTCAACTATAGATTTTTTTTATGATTTTGTTACTTAAATAAGCGTTCATATAAGATATTATTATCTTAACATGAATATTTTATTAAAAAACTAAGATAAAAAAAGAAGAAAAAAAACATGAAAATATTATATTAAATTCATGATAAAAAATACATAGTACATAAAAACAAAATCATATATTATAAAAAAATTAAGTACCTACACATTAAATTCAATGATAAATTTTCTCATTATATTAAGAAAGATAATCTAAAAAAAATTAAAACTCGTTAATATTTTTTAAAAAGGTTATCAATGTTGTGGGATGAGTTGAAGAAAAATATCATTTATCATATACTTAATTTTTGTTATATTTAGATTATTTTGAGATGTTTAAATTTTGAGTAAATTTATGTTTGAATTGGAATATTCTTTGAAACGAAGAGTTACGGGTAAAAAAAGTTGTTTATATCTTGGATATAAATCTTGAATAGATAATGTGAAAGTAAAAGTGACATGGTTACAATGTTTTGAATTCTACGTAGCTTAGTTAGTTTCATTTTGATTGAAAAGTTATAAGTCGATCTCCACTTTTATTTTTGTTTTAACCATATCCCAATTTTTTTAAAATTAAATTAATTAAATATTTTTCGTTTAAAAATTTTACAAACAATTTTAAAGATATATAGGTAATATTTTTAATTTTTCACTGAAAATAGAATTTCATTAAATTTTTAGTTATAGGACATTCATTATCACATAAGAAATGGATATCACTCTCTACTCAAAATTTTAATGACAATAGATTAATAGAAATTGAATCTTATATATTATTCAACTTCCTTGTTTCTATCCAATATGACACTTGGAATTCTAACAACAAAATCTTTCAAATTTTTTTTTCAAAGTGTTTTTTATTAAATTGATTTTATTTACTCTCAAATATATTTTTAGTTATTTTTCAATCTACCTTAATCTCTATTTTAATTTTAGATCAAACTTTTAATCTATCATTAGTCTGAGGACCACAAAACTCATATATTTAAGACAATAAATAAGTTCAGTTTGTAGAATAAATTATGTTCTCTCTAGATCTATATTCAGACCACAAAAGTTCGTGAATAAGACGATTAATAAGCTGCCAAACTAATTTTGAATATTTTTATTAAACTGACTTTTCTTTATATTTTTTTATCTAAAATGTATCGACCATAATATATTATGTCGGTGACCTTTAAAAACAGAATATATCAAAATTTATAGCACAAAAATTCAAAGTCAAATATTAAAAAAGTAAAACAAAATTCTTCTTTAGAAATACTTACTAGACATATAACTCTTTAAACATGTGAATTAAATA